>JAJKFI010000056.1:5512201-5590414 GCA_029204185.1 Lerista edwardsae | reverse complement strand
CATCTTTCCTGAACTTCCATGAACTCATTTCCTGAGAACAAAAACAAATCTTCCAGCACCATCTTCCCCAAATCTGCAAAACTTTGCACAGAAACTACCCAGATTTAGTTGGTGGCATACTGTTGACCACAGTGTATCCCTAGATATTCTTCCTGGATATGTTCCTTGATCTATGCATTTTAGGATATTATGCATTGTACAGTTAATAAAATGAAAACACTGGGGATGGAAGGAAGAATAAATTTGATCACAAATTCCAAGCATGGGTGTCTCATAAACTTAGCATACACTAACAACCCAATCCTAATTTATGCCAATGCATCCTATGCACAAATTGAGCAGATCTCCTCGAGGTAAAGGAACATTTTCCCCTTGCCCTGGGGAAAACCCCAGTCATGGCAAAGGGTCTACGTGGACCTCTGCCTGCTAACTCACTGGCACAAGTCTGGGTGGAGTCATATCTGCAGCTCTGATCTGGAAAGGATGATAGGATATGTCTCGCACCAGAGATGCTGATCCTGCCCCCTCCTGAGATCCAATCTGCCTTCCCCATCCCCTCCCTGCCCTTCCCCATCTTTCCCCAGCCCCTGCACTGCTTGGAGAAACTCTCACCTGCTCCAGCACATTGCTCTATCTGAATCTGATGCAGTCTGGATGATACAGGCTTTCCCGGTGCCCTTTTCTTCTGTACTGAGACAAGTGCTTTACAGCAGTGTTTCCCAAACTGTGGGTCAGGACCCACCAGTGGGTCACAAGTCAATTTGAGGTGGGCCGCAAAGCATCTAGAGTAGCCAGATGGAGATATTGGAAAGGGGGAGGGCTGTGTAGCTATTTTGCTCGTTGTAAATAGACTTTTTTCCTTTCTGATTCACTTTGCTATGGGAAAATGCCTGAGAAATAACACAACATATTGCTGCATTCTCGGGAAAGCAGCAGGGTCTGGTGTCACACTGACGGCACTTCCAGCCATGACATCACTTCCGGTGGGTCCCAGACAGATTGCCATTGTAAAAAGTGGGTCCTGTGCTAAAAAGTTTGAGAACCACTACTTTACAATTATAAATCATTTGTGATTGTCACTGCACTGGCACAACCAGAGACTAGGACTTTGCCACGAGGGGCACAAATTGGGGCAGCCCAGCCTGGGGACAGGGGTTAGGACATGGCCCAACAGCTGTGTCCTGTCTCCTCTCGCTCTCTGCCTATGGTACTGCCCTTTTACACCCACCCCACCCGCCTCCAGCACACCCTTGGCATGGCCCTGCACCAGCAGAACTAAGCCAGAACTCGGCCAGTGCAATTTGAGGGCACTGTGGTGTTCATGCGTCACTGCTGCTGCTTGCACCAGCCTAGCGACCTAATTCAAGGCACAGACGTGCCTTATAGACAGACGTGTTTGCAGCAGTGCTGGTGCAGAGCCAGAGTACCAGGTTAGGATTGCACCCTTGAAGTCTTTCTCTGAGAGCGCAATCCTAAACTGGAGTTAGGCCGGCATAAGCTAAGCCAGCAAAGTTTGGCCAGCACAAGGGCCACCATAAAGCATGTTTGGACTACTACAGGAGGACTACAGGGAGGATGGCTCACGTCTGTGCGTTGGCCTCTCTGACTCCCAGAGTGGTCCAAACATACTTTACGGTGGCCCTTGTGCTGGCCAAACTTGGCTGGCTTAGTTTATGCTGGCCTAACTCAGTTTAGGATTGTGCCCTGAATCTAGCAAAAAAGAATCCAAAGAAGCCTAGTAAATTTGAGTTCATGTAACATTAAAGTATAAAAATATTCAGGAAATAATGTTGTGCCCGTCCTTCTCTTTGTACCAAGGTATACAGAAAAATCCAAATTTGGGGAAGAGCAAATGCTTATTGGTAGTAGAGGGTGGGCGATTTGGGCTTCAAATTTATACACACTTACCTGTGAATAAGTTCCATTAAACTCAATGAAGTTTCTGAGTAGACAAGTATAGAATTGCACTATAAACAAAAGAGTTTCCAGTTCTATGACATAAAACTACTGAGAAATCTTGTGAAAAGCAATAAGGAAAGAACTTACAATTTTAAAACGCCAATGTAGTGTTGAATGTTTAATAAATGCAAACTGGATATTCCTTAAGTGCAAGGGTCTAGCAGATATAATTTTATACTTTTTATGTGTAGCACTGAGGACTTTGAAAACCAGACAGAGTGACTACAAAATGTCCTTTAAGTGCCTACTTATTTATAAGCTTACATGATTTCACACGGTGGCCGTTTAAGGAATAAAATCCTGTCACGTAGTTCTTTTTTCTAGCTATATTACCTCATTGGAAAAATGCAATGCTGGCAAACCCAGCATGAAGATGTAAAGGTTTGTTAAATTCAGAGCAAAAGAAATCAATAGCCATAACATGATCGTAATTACCTGTATAGGTTACCAAAAGCATCCAATAAATTGCCTACAAATGCTTTTCAGCAGCGCAGAGGGAGAGGAGCATGTCACCCAATACCTATTTCCCCTGCCATAGAAAATGTAGTTCATTGCGTAGGATAATTTACAAAGGAATTTCAGTGTATGGGGTGTTTGCTTTTTTGCCTGCTTTCAGCTTCAGGCACTCTTCGATGCACCAACAAACACACACATACACAAATGGGCTATTCGTTTCTTCAGATAAGATGACAAATATTGCTGCGTGCAAGACAGCATAAAATCAAGGCCTATGATTTAGTGCAGTGGTTCCAAACTGTGGGTTGGGACCTACTAGTGGGTCACAAGCCAATTTCAAGTGGGTCGCAAAGCACTTAGGGCAGCCATATTGAAAATATGGGGAAATGGTATGCTAGAAAGGGGGCTGGCTTTGTGATTGTTTTGCTTGAGTCAAGGTTGTAAATAGCCTTTTTTTCCCTTTTTGATTCACTTTGCTATTGAAAAATGGCTGAGAAATAGCCCAACTTATTGCTGCATCCTCAGGAACGTAGCAGGCTTTGGTGTCACAATGACGGCACTTCTGGCCATGACATCACTTCTGGTGGGTTCTGTTCTGGTGGGATAGACTGTTTTTTTCTTAAAAAGTGGGTCCCAGTGCTAAAAGGTTTGAGAACCACTGATTTAGTGGTTACGGCCCTGACCAGGCAGGTTACAATATCATGTGTTCAGACATGACATACATCTCTTTCTTTCTTAATTGTGCAGCAGCAATTAAGAAGGCCAATTCCATGCTTGGGGTCATTAAAAAAGGGGTTGAGAATAAAACAGCCAATATTATCATGCCATTGTACAAATCGATGGTAAGGCCACACCTGGAATATTGTGTCCAGTTCTGGTCGCCGCATCTCAAAAAGGACATAGTGGAGTTGGAAAAGGTGCAGAAGAGAGCGACAAAAATGATTACGGGGCTGGGGCACCTCCCTTATGAAGAAAGACTGCAGCGTTTGGGGCTCTTCAGTTTAGAAAAAAGGCGCCTGAGGGGGGACATGATTGAGACATACAAAATTATGCATGGAAGGGATAAAGTCGATAGAGGGATGTTCTTTTCCCTCTCTCAAAACACCAGTACCAGGGGGCATCCACTAAAGCTGAGGGTTGGGAGAGTTAAAACAGATAAAAGGAAGTACTTTTTTACCCACCGGGTAGTTAATCTGTGGAACTCCTTGCCACAGGAGGTGGTGATGGCATCTGGTCTTGATGCCTTTAAGAGGGGATTGGACAGATTTCTGGAGGAAAGGTCCATCGTGGGCTATAGGCAATGATGGATTGTGCAACCTCCTTACAAAGGTGGTGGGCTACTGGTACCGGGTGCAAGGGAGTGGCAACAGGATGCAAGCATCTTGTTGTTTCATGCCTCCCTGGGGCACCTGGTGGGCCGCTGTGAGATACCGGAAGCTGGACTAGATGGGCCCTTGGCCTGATCCAGCAGGGCTCTTCTTATGTTCTTATGTTCTTCCTGTCATTATGTGTGCTAACTGGAAAAAGCCTTTAGCTGATTATTGTGTGCGAAGGGCAACGGTTTCGGAGGTTTCCTGTGGCACAGTGAGAAGAGACACTCGATTTAAAAAGGAATGTGAATTGGTTTACTTGAATCACAACAGACGGCTACTACTTTGAAGAGCTCCTCATGTAAAAGAAATGGGTGACTTGTGTAAATTGTTCTAGCTTTGTGTTTTGGTTTGCTGCCTTAAGGTGTGCAAAGCAAAGGCCCATCCATAGGGCTGGGTTTTTATTTTTGTGGAAAACCACTTTTTAGGCATTAATAACCACCTTTTGGCAGTTAAAATATCTGAATAAAAACACAAATCGCCACATTTTTGGGGTTGAAGATATTTTCCAGAAATTAAAATGGACTACTTTTCCAATTAGAAATAATACTGTGGTATGGCTGCATCTGCTGACATGGCATCACCTGTATCATCTACCTAGTACACTTACAAAGCATTTAAAATTAATAAAAATGAGAAGTTGGATTCAGAATGTAGAATAAAAACACATAATACTGCATTTTGCTATTTTAATCAAGAAATTTTGGAAAAAATATCCGCAAAAAAGCACAACCCTCCCCATCCATTATGATCCTCAAAGAGGAAAAGGAAGCTCTCAAACTGAGATCAGGGATTGTCTTTCTACTTTTCTTCTGTTTGTGGGATGTATGTGAGAGGTGCGGCCATTATGTGAACTCACAGAGCTGTTAGGTGCAGTTCCCAACTACTTAGTCAACTTGTTCTTAGATAACAAATCAGTGGTCTTCCTACAGGGGGACAAAATGCTAAGGAGCCTCAGTTCCTGTGTAACGTGGCTTCTCCCCCTCACCTCCAGAACAGTTTGCTGCTCGGAGAGCTGACTCAGAGGCTTTGCTCCCTGAGCTGCAAATGGCTTGGGAGGAGAGGGGCGGTAGGGCCAAATAACACAGGAATTCAGGCTTCTGCAACACCAACACCCGGGTAGGAACGTCACTGTAATCTATATATATAAAAACGGACGAGGGTGTGTGGGTATGTATGTATGTTCCTTATACACATCTCCGTCCCTTGACCCACGGCCACGAAACTTGGCACACACGTACCTTGCAGCCTGGAAGGAATCACTGCGGGGGTCAGACCCCCCTACAGCCCCCCGTTTTTCAGGGAGGGGGCCCGGATCGTCAGGAACCAAGGGGATTGCATTGGGCTACAGGTCTGCTGCCACCCTGTGGTCACAGACGATTCTGCAGCAGCTCAGCTACCAGACAGAGGCAGAACAGAAAGTGAAACTAAACTGCTTGGCCTGCGTGGCCTGAGTGTGCCGGGGTGGAAAGAGCAGTATCCAGAGAGTTCCAGCAGCCAGTCAGATCTGAGAGGGGCCTATGTCCAGGGAGCTAACAGGCCACCTCTGCCTGTTTCTCATACATCAGGGCTATCCTGCCACAGGACCTGCAGACAGTAAGTGGGACCTTCATATTGCTCTCTTAGTTGATGGTGTCCCTGTTTCCTCATTCATTTCACAGTGATAGTGTGCATTGTGGGTTCCAGGTCATCAATACTGTTGTATTTCAGGGACGGGTTCTATATGTCTATATATGGATCTCACTATGTCATGCTTTTGAGGGAGGTTTGCAGATTTGTGTGTATGTTCCACCATTACTCTGGAACGCCTGAAACGATGTGCACCACACGTGGTACACTCCTTCCTTACGATCTGGACAGATATACTGTGGGGGTACGGCCCCCCATACGCCCCCAGAGGTGGGGGTGCACTGCAGAACAAACTCATTCCTCCTCCTAATAGAGCCTGGGGATAATTTCTGCCCCCGGGCAACGCCGGGTCACAAAACGCTAGTAAGTGGTATAAAAACTATACCCTTGGCTGTCGTTATGTGCTTCAGTCACCAAGTGCATTGAAAAGTGTCCTTATACAGAGAGTTATGGGATGAAGCTAGGCTAAAGAGAGCGGGAAAGTGGTTTTCCCTTTCTGAAAGCTGGAAGAGGGTTTGTCGGCAATGAAGAATGGAAGAAGCAAGGCCAAATGATGGTCAAAGTAGCAGAAAGTTCTGGCCATAAGTCTGCTTGATAAAGAGAACTTATTGTTTTCAGACCAGTTTTTAGTATCCAGGGGAACTAGCAATCCATGTTAGCCAATGAAGATCCAAAGATATAAAACAGTTGCTAAGGGAGATGACCTACCATTCAAGTAGGGCTGACTGAACTGAATATTATTCTGTGTTAGCTGTTCAAGACTTCCAAGAGATGGCTGAAGATAAACTGAAATGGAAAACACCACTCAGTGAAGACATGAGCTGTAATGTTCAGATGATTCGGTCTCATTAGTCACACTATTCTTTGCTAGGACTTCAGCAACTAAGAAAAAAATGCAAAAGTAGAAATAGGTTAGTGAAGGTTAAAACATGCTTCTGAAATGGGGGGCAGGCTGCAACTGAGGGCACAATCCTAACCTGGAGTTAGGCCAGGAAAGTTTGGCCAGCTAAGTTTGGCTGGCACAAGGGACATTGTAAAATATGTTTGGACCACATTTGGATTCAGAGAGGCCAGTACACAGATGTGCGCCATCCTCCCTGACTCTGAGAGTGGTCCAAACACACTTTACGGCAGCCCTTGTGCTGGCCAAACTTTGCTGGCTTAACTATACCGGCCTAACTCCAGGTTAACATCTAGCTTAGAATTGTGCCCCGAGATGCCCCAGTTCAGAAGTCCATGACTCATTGCAAGACAAACTCAATGCTCCCTCCCTAGTTTGGGCCTAGCTTGTAATATATTCGATGTCATCAGCCACTTTCCCTACCGGTACCTCAAGAGGCTCAGGAATGTCAACACATGGAATTTCAGTCCGTGTCAGGTCCGACCCAGGCTGGTCAATATGGCCAGTATGGCAGCATGGAACCAATGTGCAGTATAAGTTGTTGCCAGGTAAAGCTCGACCTCAGTGTTGGGGGAGTGCCTCCTGTTCTCGCACCACCTGCAAGCACAAAGAAACCTATTTCAGCTACATTAGTTTCTGTACTCTTCAAACAGCTCCAGTCTCAAGCATGAACATTTGCTTTCAGCTTTGGGCCGAGGTATGGCTAGGGATCCCGACAAAGGGAAAATGTAAATTATTTCGAGCACAAACCTAGGCATGCCTACTCAGAAATGGGGCAGGGTGGGTGGATTGGGCCCAGAAGGGGGCAGGATTGGCAATGTTGGGGCAGCCTGTATTCTATCCCCCTTCCCAGGCACAATCCAGCAACACAGATCAACGCAGACTTGCACCCGCAATTTTGAGGTCCAAGTTGACCCGTAGTGTAGGCTGGGGCTTTCCAAGGGACAAGGGGACAAATGTCCTCTTGGAGACTTTCATCTGCTAAACTTTCCAGCTGCTCAATAATGCAGGATGCAGCATAGCCTGTGCCAGTCCTGATGCATCCATGCAGGAAAGTTTAGGTAGGATTGGGCAACCAACTGATCTAAAACTAGATAATGTGGCCCATTTTATGATTTTATTTAATAGGAAGGTCATCAAAGTGATTTCTGACAAAATTAAAACAAGCTCAGCACATTTGAAACACACCATCAGAAGCACAAGCCCGCTTCACATATTATCCCCTGTGAATTCCTGTGAGCATAGAGGAGGAAGACAATTGCCCCATCAAAACCTGTCTCCATTGGTGACGGAGGCACAGCGTTTTCTCCCCATGATCAACATTTGTTGCTGCAGACAAGGAATTATCACAGAGGCAGGACTGCATGTGTGAATCGTCATCAGTGGGGCCTCGTGCAGGTTTCATTGTCAGGGTGGGGCTCAGTGGTATTCTTATACCACCACTCACTCACCCACTACAGATGCATGTATTACATTTACATGTATTAGAAGACTCTGTGCCAAGCCAAGCATATATTTTCTCGTGTAATTGTTCTCACCCAAGATGTGTACTCCTCTTGTGAGAATTTTGCTGTGTGAAACTTTGAAACATTTTTTTAAAAACAGCTTGCCCATAATTGGACTTATGCCTAAGTAAGCATGCAGAGAACTGCACTATGAAATACTGAACGAACATGTATACAGAAAATAATATAAATAAAAATACTATGAAGTTCTAATTTATAGACAACGGGTTGATTTCTAACGTACTCCTGGAAATCATTCCATTGTTACATCTGTAAATGAATTCTAAAGAATTTCAAGCATGGAATATCTATCTTTTAGACTCCAAACCCTGGCCCAGGGCCAAATCTAGCATCCTGCAGTTACTGGTCTGAGTACTGCTAGCATCGGCCCAAGAGCCCAGTCGGCGCCTCTGTATCAGCGCTAGTGACGTTGGGCCAATGCAAGCACGTTGCTTAGGCCCAACAGAGAGTGCTGGATTATGCCTTCAGTAGCATCCCTGGAGTGGGGAGGGGAGCTAAGTTCTGCAAGGCTCTTTACCTTGCCATTGTTCCTCTCCTTTGCGGTAGTAGCCAGGAGTGTTGTGAAAAAAGACTCATGACTCGTGACCTTAACTTGAGTTTTGATGTTTCAGCCTGACTCTTGTCTGACATGTGTCATTAACACTGACTCTGAGTTAGTTAATGTGGATACTGAGTCAGCAATTTCGGCAGTTTGAATTAGTGTGCATGCTTCATTACTTTGTTGCAGCTTCTGCACCAGAAAGAACCCTTTTGGAGATCCGAGAGGCACCACAAAGTCACCATGACCAATGGTCATTTCGTTCCTTCCAGCCAGAAAAACTGGCGAAGAGTGAAGGAGGGGAGGCAGAAAGCTCAGACATTTGAAAATGTACCTGTTTCAGTTTGGGGTCGCTGGCTGCAGTGAGCATGAGGTGTGGGGAGGAGGAAGGAAGGAAGAAGGAAGACTTGGGCGGAGGAGGGCATGGCCAGTCAGCTGAAGGGGGAGGGAGGTGGGAACAGAGATGTCTTGTCCATCTCCAAAGGTTCGGACCCTTGATTGGATGAAAGAGCGGCTGATTGGATGAGTTCTGACTCTGGGCGAAGGAGGGGGGAAGGGGAGGGTTCTTGGCTGCTGAATTGACTCGAATTTCAAGACTCATGCACAACACTGGTAGACAGTAAGCAATGCAGAGGCATTCCTTTCGCTGCAAGGACTACCTGCAATGGCAAGGGAGAGGAGCGGTTTACACGGCAAGGTAAGGTGCCTTGCAAAACTTAGCATCCCACCTCCCTCCAGGGACACTACTGAGGAGATTTCCACAACTGCCCCATCTCCACCCTGCAGGATTCAGTGGTGGCCATTTTGGTGGACCACAAAACTGTGGTCAGCCAACTGTGTGCTTGGCCCTTGCCTATTCATCAGAAACCTTACTTTTGTAGGTGAGATGGAAATGAAGAGATCACATTGAAGTGAATCTCTTTGCCATGACTGTCACTCCACCACCACCAGGCAAAGTCCAAGGTCACAGAGGTGGTCAGGGGGTTAGGCTTTGGACCCTTCTGAAGACCTTGAATGCTTAGCAGTTGCTCAGTGAAGCCAACTCCTGCCTGACCTCCTCCCCAAAAGAGGTGCCTTGGTCCTTCAAGCTTTAATGATAATTTGAAATATATTTCTGCCATTTTTCCCCCAATGATCTCCAACACAAGGAAGACACAAGTGAGCACAGACTTTCTTGCAAGAATAGAAAGATATTGATTTATGTGTAGTCAACAGCTCAAATGAACTGTGTTCTTATAAATTTTATATTATCGTTTGGATAAAACTCAAAACAAACAGAAGAATCGTTTGATCCTTTCAGTATTCGTCTGAATGAGTTCCAAACTTCTAGATGTCTGCCTGTTTCCTTTTGTATAATTAATCCTTTCAAGAAGACAAGCTCATAGACGATTTTGTGTGTGCCTGTGCAAATGGGAGTGGGGGATAGCTAAGGAAAAATAAGCTTAACCAAATTTTTCTTTCACTGTTGCATGAACAATTACAAACAGTTATGTTTGTTTTATTTCACTCTTGGTCCTTGTTTCACAATGCATGTCTTGCACACAGTTCAAAAGATGCATTTTTTGGGTACTGAAATCCAGATGGTTAATGATAAGGTACATTGGGGGAAAATGACACCACATTGGAGCATTTATCTTCACCTCATGCCTTTCAAAGAAACATTCATCGCATTTTTGCAGTGATCTTGCGGTGGACCACTGCTGTCATAATATCCTGTTGCCCCTGCTGAACCACGTACTGTATTCAATTCCTTACTTTTCATGTCGGATAGGATATGGGGAGAATAAAAGAAGACCATCTCTTTGTAGACGTGCTACTGCTTATTTCCCTATCTGCACACCCAATCCTATCCAACTTTCCAGCACTGATGCAGCCGCAATGCAGCCCCAAGGTAATAGAACAAATGTTCCCTTAGAGCGCAATCCTAAACTGGAGTTAAAAAAGGT
This sequence comes from Lerista edwardsae, assembly GCA_029204185.1. NCBI lineage: Eukaryota > Metazoa > Chordata > Lepidosauria > Squamata > Scincidae > Lerista > Lerista edwardsae. Next base: position 5,580,089 of record JAJKFI010000056.1, on the reverse strand, counting down.
AAAGGTAAAGGTTTCCCCACGACCGAATGGTCTAGTCGTGACCGACTGTAGGGGGCGGTGCTCATCTCCGTTTCAAAGCCTGTGAGCCGGCGTTTTTGTCCGATCATGGTGGCCAGCATGATTCTACGCCGTAGCGCACGGAACGCCGTTACCTTCCCACCAAAGTGGTTCCTATTTATCTACTTGCATTTTAGGTGCTTTCGAACTGCTAGGTTGGCAGGAGCTGGGACAAGCAACGGGAGCTCACTCCGTCACGCAGTCTCGAACTCCCAACCTTGCGGTCGAAAGCCCAGCGACAGCGGATTAACTCGCTGCGCCTCCACGTAAACTGGAGTTAGGCCAGCATAAACTAAGCCAGCAAAGTTTGGCCAGCACCAGGGCCACCATAAAGCAGGTTTGGACTACTCTCGGAGTCAGGGAGGATAGCTCACACCTGTGTGCTGGCCTCTCTGACTCTGAGAGTGGTCCAAACATACTTTACGGTGTTCTTGTGCTGGCCAAACTTTGCTGGCTTAGCTTATGCCGGTCAAACTCAGTTTAGGATTGCACCCATAGAGTGAGGGGGGCCTCCATGACTGCTCCCCCACTGCAGGATGTAGTACATGCTGGAACATTGGATAGGATTGGCTCCTGCACTCCACCAGTCCATAGAAGGTCCTGATAGAGAGCAGGGAGGAGCAGGGGTATACAAAGAGGGGGACTGGGGCAGCCTAGGGTACCTGGCTGTGGGGGTAGGAGTCTGAGAGGTCACCCCAAGATATTTAAATTTTTTTCAAAAAGAAAACTTATCTTTTAAACTTATTTTTCAAGAGTTTATTGGTATGATTGTATATCCGAAGTTACAAAGTTATATATAAATATACAAATATAAATAAACTTACAACGTTAGTATGTATGTATACGCACAGAAACACACACACACATACAAACTGCGAGAGAGAGAATTCAGTAAAGGAAAATGTTCAATCCATCAATCAACAGTATTTATATACTGCTTTTCAATACAAAGTTCACAAAGCGGTTTACAGGCAATAGTAACAATAATAAAGTTAAATGACTCCTTGTCCCAAAAGGGCTCACAATCTTAAAAAAAAGCAGAACCCCACCAGCAACAGCCACTAGAAAAGATGCTGCGCAAGGGTGAAGAGGGACAATTCACTGTCTGAACATCTTCTCTGGCCATTATTAGTATTCATATCATGTCATATTACTGAAAATAATTTTGTCATATGAGGACGCCAAAAATTTATGGGCCCTGGGTGCCAAATGTCCTTGGTACACCACTAAGGGGGTGGAAGAACCAAAAGTGGATGCAATGAGAGAGTGAGAAAGGGAGAGTGGAAAAACCCAAAGGCAAGAAAGGTCTCTGACAGTGCCTGAGAACGAAGAACCAACTTTCAGTGTTTAAATCTTGCTTGCTTCATCTTACTTCCTAGAGACCAATTACCAAACATGCCCATATGGAACTGGTTGAAAATGCTCCCAAGCAATGTAGAGTTTACTTTCATAAACAATTAGGGCCATTCAACATCTTACATGGCAACTGACCCAGGTTGGCAATCAAGTACACGCTTGGCAGAAGCCTGCAGACAATCCTGGCTCTCTGGGCCTGCCTCGATGCGACATGCGCTGGCCTCATTTGCATAGTACATTTTTAGATGCTCACTTAAAGATTGTAATAGGTAAAATGCATTTGCCTCAAAATAACTCTTTCTCTGAGAACACTGCTATTTTGAAGAAGAAAAGAAACTCTAGTGCTTTAACATTAACGCACTTTGCTTTCAGGTTTCTTGAACATCATTTTTTCACCTATTACTTCCCTAAAGCTTGTATTACAATAATAAGACTGTGAAAATTTGTCAGCAGCCTATAATTTTTGCCCACTATTTTTTCTGTGTCAAATATGAAGATGAATGCCTCAGCTTCTTCTCTATGTGCACATAAGCCACAGTTGCAGATTAGGCTGTGGATGAATGAGGCGTTTCATGGGCTATCTTTTCCTGGATCTGATCTTGGAACCTTCTGGTCTGAGCAGAAATTCCTTGGGAGTGAACCTCTCAGGCCTGCTGAGTGTAAGGGAAATTAGTGGGATTCCTTATTGGGTTCCTACATATCTCCAACCTCAAATGGCGTATTGCAGTGTTTTTCAAACTGTGTTGGGACCTACTTGCTGAGTCGCGGCCTGATGTCTGGTGGGTTGCTGAAAGCTGGGAGCAGTCACCTTGGGAGCTGCAGACTTTACTCTTGCTATATTCCTTTTGTGAATGTTAATAGTTTTCAAGTGAAGTTTTTTTTTAATTGTTTTTAGTTCAGTGCTTTTACATCATATTTTGTCCTCATCTTGCTTTCTGTCAGGGATGTTTCATGGTTGTGCAATTGCTGCCGTCCAAGAATGCCAGTTTGCATTCCAGAAGTGTCATTTTATTGTGTCACAATGATGGCACTTCCTGCTTGATGATGTCACTTCTGGCTATGACATCACATCTAGGTTAATACCATCACTTCTGGTGGGTTTGGACACGAGTGCCATTCTAAAAAGTGGGTCCCGGTCTAAAATGTTTGAGAACCACTGGTCTATTGGTTCCCTGACCTGGCTTGAGTAGAAATCCTCCCAGATTCACAGACCTAACCTTGGAAAATAGCCATTTTAGACTTGCCTATTTGGCATTTTTCCCCTCTTTCTACATATGCTTGCCTGCCTGTGCCTCTCTGAAATCACTCCTTGTTTTCTTAGATACATCAGCTTTTATTCCAGCCAGTGAGTAGCCATGTTTTGTACTGGCTTTTTGCACTATCCGTGTGACCTTGGGCTTCAGTAAATGACTTCCAGATCTCTCTGACTGTACCAGGCCCAATTCTGTAGATACTCTGTTTTGGCTGTTTATGTTCATTCCTGATTTTCTTCTACCAAAATGAATAGAAACTAATTTACTTCCTTCGACGCCAGCATACACATTTGGAGAACCATCCAACTGAGCTTTTCCATGGGGTCTGTGGCCTATCCACCTGGCCCCCTACATTGGTGGTGAGGAACGTATGGCGGCTCACTGTGATGCGTTTGTACAACACTTCGCAGATACAGTAAATGTTGTTCAGATCCAGCATGACTTGGACACCATATTAGGAGTAGATCTAATGATGTTCCTGGGGCACCTGCCTACTCTTCCACCTGGGATTCTTTTCAGTTTGTAGAACCTGAGGTTGTGGACAGGCTTCTCTGGAGTGTGAGGCCTGCTGCTTGCCCAATCAACCCATGTCCAGCATGGCTAATTAGATCTCCCTGGGGAGGGATGGCTGCGTGCACAAGGAGAGTGGTGAACTCATCTCTGAGGGAGAGGATGTCACTGCCTGCTTTGAGGCAGGTAGAGGTCTGCCCCCTTTTGAAGTCCTCCTCAGATCCCACTTATCTGTACAACTTTCAGCCAGTCTCAAATATTCCATTTTGGGGCAAGGTGATCGAGTGAGTGGTGGTGTCCCAACTTCATAGGGTCCTGGAGGAAGTGGATTATCTGGATCCATTCCAGTCTGGCTTCAGGCCGGGGTTTGGGACAGAGACTGCCTTGGTCACCTTGGTCAGAGACGAACCAAGCGCCATGTGCGCCCATGGCAGGGTGATGAAACTGCGCTCCCAGCCAGTCACCCTGCCCCGTGCATCGCCCTGCCACACCTCCCTGCGCCCGGAATAGCTCTATTTTGGAGCAAAATGGACACCACGGAGGGCGGGAAGGCGGGCCAAACAGTGCAGGTTAGCGCGTGGGTTAGTCCGCACAATGGCGCCCTGCTGCTGCTGGCGCCCATGGCTTGCGCCACCCCAGGCTACACCCACGCTCTGCCTCTGACCTTGGTAGATGGTCTGTGCCAGGGAATGGACAGGGGGAGTGTTAGTCCTGTTAATCCTGCTGGACCTCTCGGCGGCCTTCAACACTATTGACCATGGTGTCCTTCTGGGTAGGTTGGCTGAGTTGGGGCTTGGAGACACTGGTCTTCCTGGCTGACAGATTGCAGAAGGTGGTGCTGGGGGAGGCTTGTTCAGCATCCTGGCCTCTTAGGTGTGGGGTGCCATCTATCCCCCGTGCTGTTCAATATGAAGCCACTGGAGAGGTCATCCAAAGGTTTGGGGTAAGGTGCCATCAATATGCTGATGACACCCAACTCTTTCTCTCCTTTCCTCCTTAGCCCAAAGGGGCAGCTGAGGTCCTGGATCATTGCTTGGAGGCAGTTCAGGGCTGAATGTGGGCGAACTAGTTGAAATTAAATCCTGATAAGACAGAGGTTCTCCTGGTCCAGAATGCCACGACTCGGATATTGGACTATTGTCCTGCTCTGAATGGGGTTGCACTCCATCTGATGGAGCAGGTCCACAGCTTGGGGGTTCTCCTGGATCCACTGCTGCTCCTGGACTCCCAGGTGGCAGCTGTGGCCAGGCAGGGGCGGTTCTAGTCAAAAGGGCGCCCATGGTGCCCAATGAAAGCACGCCCCATGGGGGCATGCAACGTCATGACGTCACGATGTTGTGACGTCATGACGTGGTGCCGCGCCCCGCCCCGCCCCCACCCTAAGAGGCAGGGCGGGGCATCGCACGATGCCATGTTCTCCACGCTCCGGCTGGCTCTTTAAGGCCAGCTGGAGCGCGGAGAATGCGGCGCAGGGCCTGGGCAGGGGTGGGGTGGGCTGCGGGCGCCATTTGGGGGGCGTGGCACACCATGGTTATGGTGCCCACTCCCAAGATGGCGCCCATGGCTCGTGCCCCCCAGCACCCCCTAGATCCATGCCTGTGGCCAAGGGAGCCTTTGCTCAGCTTTGGCTAGTTCTCTAGCTGTGACCATACCTGGGTAACTCAGACCTGGCTATGGTGATCTATGCCCTAGTGACATCTAGATTAGATTACTACTAGATTACAATATACATGGGGCTGCCTCTACATGGGAGTGCCTCCAGAAACTGCAAGTAGTGCAAAATGCAGCTGCCCATGTGATTGCTGAGGCTCATCAGTTTGACTTAGTCGGACTGCTGCTTCAGCAGCTACACTAACTGCCAGTTTGTTTCCAGGCTAAATTCAAAATTTTTACTTTTAAAGCCCTTTATGACTCAGGACCAGAGTATTTGAGGGATCACCCTCATCCATATAAGCCTACCAGTCATCTGAGGGGCCCCTTCTGTCTTTGCTGCCACCAGGAGAGGTGAGGGGGTGGCGACTAGGAACAGAGCCTTCTTGGTAGTGGCTCCTTGCTTATGGAATTCTCTTCCCCTGGAATTAAGAATGGCTCCCTCCTTGCAGACTTAAGACCTACTGATTTGTGAAAGCTTTTACCAACATTGCAGGCTGACATTTTTATTGAGCTGTATTATAATATTAGGGTCCGGGGGGGGGGGGGTTGTTTAAATTTTTTATTTTAAGCTTTTTTAGTATTGTTTTTACTGTAATTGTATTTGTTTTGTGTTTTTAAATTGTTAGCCGCCTTGGGTCCCCTTCAGTGTGGAAGGAAGGTGGGATAGAAATACAGTTAAGTAAGTACGTTTTGTAATAACTATTTCCTGCAGAGACCAGGGAGAGTTTCTAGAATTAAGTAGATCACAACTTTGCAAGTATTACACATTTAATGCATGCATAGCTCGACTAATTTAGTGGTCTTAGATATACAGAGGACAATATTTTATACTTTCCTAAAGCAGTGTTGATGAGTTTGTCTTTAATCAATCACTGTTTCCAAGAGATTTACTTTGGCTTAGAGTGATTCATTCATTTCTAACTCGTTATCTCAGCTTGCCTTTGCTTCATCTACCATGCAATTATCTAGCCAATCTGCATCTCTCCGAACAAAGTTCTTTCTGTTTCCCCTGTTCACCTTCCCTCTGTCCCCACTTCTTTCAAGTCATAAGATAAGGGCTCTACTTGTTCTCTGGCAATGTGCTGTTGGGAGTGGGGATAGGGAAATGTCTCAGAAAGGATGAAGTTGGAAAAGGTGTAGAACAGAACAAACAAAGTGACTACTGGGCTGGGGCACCTCCTTTATGAAGAAAGGTTGCAGCATTGGGGGCTCTTCAGTCTAGAAAGAAGGCACCAGTGGAGGCGCATAATTGATATGTATAAAATTGTGCATGGGGTGGATAGAGGGATGTTCTTTTCCCTCTCGCACATCACCAGAACCAGGGGCATCCATCAAAATTGAGTGGTGGGCGAGTTAGAACAGACGAAAGAATGTATATCTTTACCCAGCATGTAATTAATCTATGGAACTCCTTGCCACAGGATGTGGCGATGGCGTCTGGCCTGGATGCCTTTAAAAGGAGACTGGACAGATTTATGGAGGAAAGGTCCATCACAGGTTATAAGCCATGATATGTATAGGCAACCTCCTAGTTTTACAACTCTGCTTAACTCTGAATGCCAGGTACAAGGAAGTGGCAATAGGATGCAGGTATCTTGTTGTCTTGTGTGCTCCTTGAAGCATCTGGTGGGCCACTGTGAGATACAAGAAGCTGGACTAGCTAGATAGATTGAGCAGGATTCTTACAGCTTGTCAGCCAAATATACATCAGAAAAATAGCTCTTGCTTTAGCCAAATGTTCACAAAGTAGCATCAAAATAGACAAACCTGTTGGCTGTTTTCAAATGTTTTTTCCCATATGTGTTCCTCTTCCAGTTTGGATAAGTCTGCTCTATCAACATTCAATTTCATGTATACTATTTCATTAGCATTTTCATGACATCATTGGCTTACACATAATATAATTCTGGACTGTTTTAAATTAAAAGTGAAGTTCTGAAAAAAAGGACTTCTACTCATTTGTAGGCTAATGAGCTATTAAATAAGAAAAAGGGGTATGTTTACATGATCTAATAGTTGAAGGCGGGGGTGGGGGTAAATGATTGCAGCCTGTCCTTATAATGAAAACCAAGGCTTTCTAGGGATTTTTTAAAGTGGAAATAAAAAGTGGAAAAAATGTAATGTTTTATATGTTCTTAGAGCACTCAAAGCAGGCACAGTGGTTAGAGTGCTGGACTATGACTCTGAGACCTGAGTTACAATCCACACTCAGCCATGAAACTCAGTGGATGACCTTGGGAGCACAATCCTATGGTTGTCTACACAGAAGTAAGTCCTATTATCTTCAATGGGACTTACTCCCAGGAAAGTGTGTTCAGGATTGCATCCTGGGTCAGTTACTGTCTCTCAGCCTATCTCAAAAGGGTTGCTGTGATGATAAGGAGAGGGAAGTAGTCATCTATCCTACCCTGATCTGTGCGTATGAGTGGCATAAAACAAGACCTTCCTAATTTGCTAGCAAGATCTCTAACTTACGTAAGGTAAGACAGATGAATGGATTCAGAGCTGCACCAAATTGATAACATTTCAATGTGTATATCTTCAAAAATGGTCTCTGAATGAGAAAACCTACCCGCCCAATAGCAACCTGATATCTAATGATTATTGTAAATGTATCTTGCACAGCATTGGTCTGTCATTATAGCGCAGTTAAACGTGCTTTCCATTATGTAATTTTGCTACCTTTACTTAATGATGTGTTGATAGTAAAATATTCCAGTCTTGCATCAGAGGTGCAAGTAACTTTGGGAAAAGGTGGAGTTGGGACTATTTTGTCCTAACTCCTATCCTAACTCCCGGTTGAGCCAACATAGTCATCTCTGTGCTGACTGAGTGTTGCAAAACACATTTGTGGACACTTGTGAGCCAACAATGCTAGCCCAATGACCAGGACAGGTAAGATTGTGTTGGGCGCCATGGAGCATCGCCAGCTGACACAGGTAAGGTTGCACTGGGCACCATGGGGCTTGGGAGAGAGTAGTGGGTGGGCATTTTGGAGGTGGGGAGAGAGCATTTTGGAGCAGGGAGGGCAGAACAGGGAGATGATCAGCCCAGGAGGGGGTGGGATCAGCAGCACAGGCCTCCACTGTACCCTGACTCCTCTCCTAGCCTGCCTGGTGCAGATCCCATAGGGACAGCTGGAGTAAGGAGAAATAAAACCACTTAAACTGAGAAAACCTCCAAACATCTCCTGAGATGCACTGGTTGCTGCATAGGCTATGTGGTCCCATTATGCAGCCCAGTTTAGGATTGGGCTGCCCATGTTATAATACCTACTGGGCAGACAGTATAATCTGAGGGGTACTTGGAGTGTTTCAAGACATTCTGATCACATGGCAAACCTGGACAATACAGAAACTGCATTGCCCACGCCCAGTTTTTCTCCCTATAAGCTCCGTCATGCAGGCAATTGGTCTTGTTTTGCCTGCAAAACTCTATGAGGTGCCCTGTACGTCTTTCTTAAGGGAATGTTTAAGCCTTCTGAAAAGGCAAAACAAACATCTCTACCATCATCTTGTGGCTTACTCTGCAGCTAATTTTAAATTGGGAAGAATAGGACTTAGAAAATGTTGGAACAAATTGTTTCTTTCCTCTCTACCCACAGGAATCTACAGAGACCTCGTCTGTGGAATGCATATCATTTTACATATAGTTAAATTCAGGGGCCCCTCCTTTGAACAAGACAAAAACAATCTCTGGCCAAAGAATTTCAAACATTGTTTCTGATTTATTTATTTATTTATTTATTTATTTGATGTGTTTTTATACCGCCTTTCTCCAGATTTCACTGGACTCAAGGCAGTTTACATGGGCGGGCTGTTCATAAACCCCATTTTTCAATTGGGGTTTTTACAATTATTGTTCTATGTACCATTCACAGAACCCTCAATTTCTTCAGATGTTTCCTTTTCAATGTGTGGTGGTCATGATCCTGGCTGCTCTCTTGCACCTTCTGAGCCTTCACAGTCCACCACAGATCACACATTTACACTGACGGCCTTTGATAATGTGATGGTTTTATTTAACTAATTACAGCCTTAAGTACTTACAAATCTCATGGATTGACAAGGTATACTACAGAACGCAAATCATGCCTCCACATTAACTAAGGGTGCAATCCTGAAGGCGCTCTTGGGCAGATGCTAGCAGCAGCATCGGCCCAAGGGCGCCGGTCCGAGGCTGCGTTGCACCACTCGTGCGCCAGCCAAACTTGGCTGGCGCAAGAGCGGTTCTGGTGGCAGGAGGGGGGAGGAACTAGGTCGAGGTGGGCATGCCAAGAAGTGTTTCAACTCAGGGGAGTTGGGATCTGGCCATTAGGCTGCATCCAAGCCTCCACCCCAAGGCCAGGTAGTTCCGATTTGGTGTTGACTAGGCTCGTACAGAGGTCTGCACTGACCCAGGAAAGCCAGTTCTGGAACTTACGCCAGCCCAACAGGGTATGTTTGCGCAGATGGCACAGGGCATGGGAGAGGGTGGCAGGAGGGAGTTCCAGAGGTGATGAGCGGGTGTTTGGTGGCAGGAAAAGGAGCTTTATGTGGATGGCTCAGGTTTACGCCATCTAAATAGCTGGCACAGATTCAAGTAGCCCCACAGAGCAGGCTGGGGCTAGGTTTACAGAACTTCCAAAAAAAAAATCTAGGATGAAATTTGATTTATTTACTTATTTACAAGTAGTAATATTTAATTTAATTTCAAAGGAAGTGATTAATATCTCATACGGCACAATCCTAATCTGGAGTTAGGTGGGCACAATTAGGCCAGCAAAGTTTGGCTGGCACAAGGGCCACCATAAAGTGAGTTTGGACCACTCTGAGAGTCAAGAAGGATGGCGCACATCTGTGTGCTGGCCTCTCTGACTCCGAGAGCGGTCCAAACATACTTTACGGTGGCCCTTGTGCCAGACAAACCCTTAATGAGGCAATCCTAATGAACTTTAATGAATGTTGACCTTCCTTTCCCCATTCTCCCATAAAAATAAAAAACAAAATCTTTTGGGTTTTCTTGAATTCTTTATTATGGAGCATCAAGGAATACACACACACATCTCTCTCTCTCTCTCTCTCTCTCTCTCTCTCTCTCTCTCTCTCTCTACACATGCAGCAAACTGCAGGAGCTGGTCCTTGCAGAGCAAGTAGCTCCTGTAATTTGCAAGATAGCTGCTAATTGTTCTACAAAGACCTCAGCTCCTGCAGTTTGCAAAATAGCTGCTAAGATCTTTTGCAGAGCAACTGATCTTGCCATCACCTGTGTTTACATTGGAGACTCTTCTCAGCAGCTTCCCAACCCACCAGAAAAAAGATTGCAACTAACCAGTGGGTTGTGACCCACAGTTTGGGAAATGCTGCTCTAGAGGGGCTAATATAACATTTTCTGTCTGCATACTTGATTGATTCTCTTCCTCAACTAATTACACTCATAAATAAACAGATGATAGAAAACATCCTAAAGGCAATACTAGCTGTCACACAGGAGATCCATAATCCATTATCATAGTTTGTTTTTTAAATTCTGCATCTTATGCAGGAGTAGCAGTTTATTTAGTGTGATACAAATATTTAAATAACTTTTATTTCATCATCCATTTCATTCATATGTTAGTTCTGAAAGATCCTTTAGCCAAACACACAATATGCAGCTTCAAATACAGAAAAATATAATGATATGAGCAACACAAGATTTCAATACTTCTATTGGATTGTTCTTAGAAGGACCTGTTCTTCTGTACTTTGTTCCAGTACAGTGCACAATGAACAGAATCCACTTACAATTAAACAGAATATCTTCCTGTTTCCCTGCTTAGTCTATGAACCATATGAGGTAGCTTCCAAACCAATCCCATCTTTTCTCACGTGGACTAATGCAGCTACGTGCGCCAGAACATGCTGCAAAGGGAGGAACACCCCGCAGAGTCTTCTCTGGGCAAGGGAACAGGTCACTGCACCAGAACAGACCTACTTGAATCCGTGCTGGCCCTTGACACAAGTCTGAGTGGATCCAGTGAGATGAATCAAGATCTGGAAGGGGGATAGGATATTGGAGGTGCTGACTGCACCAGTCTAGCGACCTAATTCAAGGCACAGACGTGCCTTATAGACAGACGTGTTTGCGGCAGTGCTGGTCCAGAGCCAGAGTGCCAGGTTAGGATTGCACCCTTGAAGTCTTTCTCTGAGAGCGCAATCCTAAACTGGAGTTAGGCCAGCATAAGCTAAGCCAGCAAAGTTTGGCCAGCACAAGGGCCACCATAAAGCATGTTTGGACTATTGGCAGAGTCAGGGAGGATGGCTCACGTCTGTGTGCTGGACTCTCTGACTCCCAGAGTGGTCCAAACATACTTTACGGCGGGAAAGCGGCGGAATGCGGCGTGACGCAACAGACAGACTGCCGCTCAAAGGTAAGTCCCGCCCAGCGTACCGGGTGAATAACGCCACTGGGTGTCTTGTGAGATCTATTTGTTCCTACAGGTTGAGACGAACTGATTAGGAAAGATCGGACAGGTAATGCTGTTAGCTCCAAGACAAATCAGTACAAGCACTAAAATGTAAAAGATCTCCAAATTGTGTTTCCAGCAGAAAGGGCAGCCTACTCCAAGTGATTTCCCTAAACCCAAGCCTGAATTTGCATTTCCCACATTTCCAAGAACTCCATGAACCCCATATGGCTAGTTATGTTTACAGAGTGTCTGGTCTTTAATGGCACTTAATTCTATTAATTAGTTGGTCCATCACTGAACAGCTGAGGACTGCAGGTGTGTAATGAGTGCTCCCTTGCTAGCTGTTGTCATAACACCATTTCTTTTCCTGAAGGATGACGTTGTAAGTCATGGCTGAGGGATAAATAAGCTGTGCCTGATTTAAGTGACTTAGTTCCCTGCTTAAGCAGCATCCTCTGTAGGCTGAAGCTACTGTGTGGTGTCGTGGGCACAGATTTTTGACAAAGGATTTTGTTTTTCATAACTAGGAAAAATAGGCAACAAAATAATTAACAATAGTTACCATGGATTTCTGTCAAGTGTGATGATGGCTGGTACAATACACTGGCATAGGATCTTGCAAAATATATAACTAGAACCTGACAATGAAACCTTAGTTGCATGTAGGCGATATCTGTTTAGTGGCTACTACTAGCCTGCTTGTAGATTATTGCTTGTTGGCCTTCTTGTAGGTTGGGTGATCTGTAGGTCCACAGGATTGTAATGTAGCAGTTAGAATGTTGGACTTGAGTGGGAAGGTTCAAGTCTTTGCTCAACCAAGAAGCTCACTGTTGTAGTTCAAAGTCACTATCTCTCAGCCCAATTCTCTCAACCTCACAGGTTATGTAAGATGAAAGGGATAAACCATGTACCCTTGAACACAGTGGAGGAAGTGTGCATGTGGAGCAAGGACGTAGTAAAGAAAATACAGAAGATATGGTTCAGCAGTAAAGTACATATTTCAAATGCATCAGGTCTTGGAGTCAATCCTCAGCATCCCAAAAGGAACTCAGATACTGTAGTTCTGAAAAGGAGGCAAGGAAAGATCTTTCTGAGACCTTGAAAAGCCAGTAAACAAGATAGGCCCATGGTTCTCAAACTGTGCATTGTGACCCCCAGGGGAGTCGCAAGGCACTCCCTCGGGAACTGCAGGCTACCAACCAACTGAAGCAAGACTGCCTGGGATTCTGTAAAGGCCTTTGAGGTAGTGCCTGGCCCTGCCATGTTTCAGAAAGTTAGCCAGTCTTCTGAAGTGCCTTTCAGAAGACATTGGCAGACCTTCTGAGGCAAAGAGATTAATAATCAAGAGGGTCCCTGAAGGTTTGTATCTGGTGCAGTGTATACAGACTATTCTCAAGATGTTCCTATGGTTCATAATTGCTTTGTCCCTGAAACAGTACAAGGCTTAGGGCACAATCCTAACCTGGAGTTAGGCCAGCACAGTTAGGCCAGCAAAGTTTGGCTGGCACAAGGGCCACGGTAAAGCACGTTTGGACCACTCTCGGAGTCAGGGAGGATGGCGCATGTCTGTGTGCTGGCCTCTCTGAAAGTGGTTCAAACATACTTTACGGAGTCCCTTGTGCAGGTCAAATTTTGCTGGCCTAACTGTGCTGGCCTAACTCCAGGTTAAGATTGCGCTCTTAGAGTAGGCACAGGTGAATTAAAACTGGATGTATTTTCCCCATTGCTTTTGTAGGAGTGGTTGGATTTAGGAAACCTTGTTATGTCACAGTGCAGTGCCATTCCAATCCATATCTAACATTGGAGGTGGATGGCATTTTAATTACCTAATGCTTCTAGTCAGACTTCTGTCATGATCTGCTTCCCAGACCCCTCCCTACAAAAGAAGAAAGAATCAGGGCCAAGATGTCTGCTTTTTACAGACTTCCTCCAGATTTCCATGCAAGCCCACCTTGGAGATGGGCTGAGGTCCCTCAGGAACAATGTAAGACTCTCAACTTCCTTAAGTTTTCATTTCTCTGCTCTAAATCACTAGGAGATTAGCATTTGATGTGTTGGGAAAGTGTGTTGTCATTTAACAAGCTTAAGCTGTGTTTGAAAAAGATATTTTTTGGCTAAACGGTGGGATTAACTGGATAAGTGGAAGGAAGGAGCTTTTGGGATAAGTTGAAGAATTACAGCCAGCTTTCCATTTGCTGTAATTTGGTTGTGTTTGATTTTCCGCATTGACAACGATGTCATTGTTATGGCCTGGGACAACCTATTCTTGTGCCTTGTGTCTCAAACCAAAAGTGAAAGCTTGCAGCTAAGAAGAACATAAGAATGGCTTTGCTGGATCACACCAACGGTTCATCTAGTCCAGTGTTTCTCAGTGGCAATTGTACCACTGTTGGTACTTGATGTGGTTCCAGTGGTACACATGAGACCCCCCCCCGACCAGTGGTGTCATCTAAATGATTTAAGAACAGGTACTCACTTTTGATTGGCACGTGTCGGGACCCGCCCACCGGAAGTGATGTCATAAGCCAGAAGTGAGGTCGTGGCAGGAAGTGACATGAAAAAGCCCTTTTTGAGGCCTCAGATGATTTTAAACTGACCCAACAGTTGCAAAAGTATTCCACAGCACCCCCAGCACATGTTAAGGAGGCCTGGCATCATGTTAAAACCCCAGAACAACTCATTTTTCAGTGGCAAGGAAAGGAAAGGCTCCGCTCGCTGCTGCCTGCCTGCCTGGCTCTGAGAACATGCAGGCAACTCAAACATGCAGGAAATTCAAATGTTGCAGAGGGCGGAGTTGACGAGTGGGCGGGCGAATGGGCGGGCCAGCTGTAATCCTAGAAACCGGTACTCGCGTACCCCCGCGTACCCCCTGCATGACATCACTGCCCCCGACCCTTGCTGCCTGGCAGCAAGACCGGCAATGCAATGCAACAAGCAGCAGTAGTAGGCTCGGCTTGGCAAGCAGAGCTCTAGCATACACTTTTCATGCTTAAATAGTACTCCTGGCCAACCTGGTCCTCTTACTGGTGTTTGCCATGTTGCATCTGGCCTAGGATCAACATGTGCCCAATGGATTGATTATATTTTGCGTTTATTGGTATTTGAGTGAAGGGCACATCGACAACAGTTGCATATGGACATATTTGAAAATGTATGGAGGCCATTCCTTGATAAAATATCCTAAGCTACATGAAGTGTGTGGCTATATTAATGTCGATCACTTATATATCCTTTTCCTTTTCTCCTTTTTTTCTTTCCTTTTTCTCTCTTGCAAATAAATTCTATTAGATCAGTGGCTCCCAAACTGTGGGTCACGACCTACCAGTGGGTCGCAAGCCAATCTCAGGTGGGTCACGAAGCACCTACAGCAGCCATATTGAAAATATGGGAAGATGGGATGCTGGAAAGGGGGAAGGCTGTCTGGTTGTTTTGCGTGTGTCAAGGTTGTAAATAGGCCTTTTTCCTTTCTGATTCACTTGGTTATTGGAAAATGGCTGTGAAATTGCCCAACTTATTGCTACATTCTCAGGAAAGCAGCAGGCTTTGGAGTCACAATGACAGCATTTCCGGCCATGACTTCACTTCCAGGTTAATGACATCACTTCCAGTGGGTCCCGGACAGATTGACATTCTAAAAAGTGGGTTCCGGTGCTAAAAAGTTTGGGAACCACTTTATTAGAATATGTCTCTGTAATGCTCTTGTTTCAGTTTTTTTTATTGACATAATATAAAATAAAGCATTAAACAAATGTTGCATATGGCCTCCCAATCCAGAAGTAACTGGCAATGACATTATTGCCAGTTATTTTCAGTGGTACTTTCAGTCGGTGGACCATGTGAAGTTATCACTTCACAGGGGACAAATTTTGAGAAATGCTGAGAAATGCTAACCAAAAAGCTTTTGGGAATCTCAACTTAGCCAGGGTGTCAATAGATCGGGGCGGCCAACCTTGCCAAGAGCCAGATACGTAAGATAAGCCAAGTGTTTGAGAGCCACAATATTTAGGATGTAGTTAAAATCTGAAATATATTTACTCTTTATGAACATTAAACTTGCATTAAAATCCAGCTATCTTTCCATTTATACCCAGTAAATAATCATAAGTAGGGATGGTTTTTTTCAGTGATCAACACAAAACTTTAAATATTGAGAATGTCTACTGAAAACACTACATAAAATGAAATTTAGGTCAAAATGCTAAATAATACCACTTTTGCTTATTTTGACAGTTTGACACAAATTTAGATCACTTTCACAAAAATAACACCATTTTATTTATTTTTGACACACTTTTGAGGAATCCACAAATAGTTTTCAGTAAGGGATCAGGAGGAGGAGTGGCATAAACAGGAGGAAGCTTGCTTAAACTTGCATGAACAAGCATGTTCATAGGTCACAATCCATGCTGAACTGGCAGTGCAGTTGAACTACACATCGAAGTTAACCCATGCTGAAGTCTTCTGAATCAATGGCAGTTCATATGCTCAACTATGCATTGGATTGTGGCCAATTCTGCTCTACTGTATAGAATTAATTAAAGCGGTTTAATTTTCTCATTTAAAAACAACAACTCCATGCCAGGCAACAAGACAAGGGAAACATGGAGATAAGCATCTGTGTGCATCAAATATTAAAACCATAATCAAATTAAAGAATTACAGACCTGAAAACAAGCTGTTTGTTGAAAGTAAATTGAATGCAAGGCAAATGATACCGATCACAATCTGGTACAACTGAGATCAGAATCTGGCTCAGGGCGATATGCCTGGCAGGGTCTGTATGCAAACTATGGGTTTCAAAACACAAGCAGCTGGATCGCACAGCTCCTCCCTACTGGGATTAGAGGTGCATTTGCAAGATACGCACACCCTAATCCAGCCCCTCTGTGCATGGAACGAGGCTATCTGGTTGAGAACCCATGTGCTCAAATGGGTCCTGCATACTCCTTCCCTACTCCAAACCAGCTGCCTGGGCTGGAATCCAGAGGTCTTTTCATTGCCATAATTGCACCTATCAGCAGTTCAAGGGAGATCAGGAAGGCTGGATTTCTTCTCCCTCCTCTTCTCCATTACTACTAAACAGCTGGCCTGCACATTTTCTATCTTTCGAGAAGGGTTCTGAACTTGCACATAGTTGCGTTGGACCCAGGATGGAAACAGAAGACTCTCAGGATGCCTGAGCAGGGGAAGAGATGAAAGGTAAGTTGGTAGGAAAGTCCCACTGAGCCCTTCCCACAATGCATTCCTTGGAAGCAATCCTGAAGCGTACCAATGCCTGATTACTCAGGGAGCTGGGGCCAAGCCCTTCACCAGCTCCTCCAGGGAGCACTCCTCCCATCTGCCCAAATAGGTGCCACTTTTGCCATCAGTAGTGAGAGTTCAGCAGTAGCACAGCCAGAAGGAGGCAGTGCAAGAAGTGCTGCAGGCACTGCAATGTGTTTGTAAGTGGCCCCTCCCACTCCCCATCGGAACCACTCAGGGCAGTGACAGCAGTGCACACTCATTGCCATGTCTACCCCAAATGGCTCTGACTGTGAGTGGGAGGGGCGCATTGCGGCACCTGCTGTACCTATTGTGCCCCCCTCTGGCTACGCTAGTGTGGTTCAGGGTTGGCTGGCTAGGTGGGCCTCTGATAGTGACTGATACCTGATGCCATTCCTGATCCAGAATCATTCTAACCTCTATTCCCCAGCCTTTGATTAGTTAAGACTATTGTTTCCGTTGTTCTACCTTCCTGCCTTCAAGAATGTTTCCAAGACCAATGAGACATATTAAAAATGAAAGACCACTTAAATGCTGTACAAAAAGCAGCCATGCAAACAAACTAACAACAGTCAAAGAACGCAGATGTTCACGGAAAACACTGACGTTGGCTGTGCCGTCTGATTCTTTTCCACCCTACTCCTATTATTCACTTTTGAATCTTTCCTTTCACCACTCCCTTGTCTATCCAAAAGCAGGTGCAAACTTTGCCTGGCAAATACACTTGGCCATATTTGAAGCCCTGAACATTGCATTCTGTGAACGGGAGATCAGATCACCAGATCCCTTCATTTTTTTCATGTAAAATAATCATGTCAATAAAACAATATTCAATTTAAAAAAATGTAAGTGTAAGGTCATGCACATTGGGGCAAAAAATCAAAACTTCACATATAGGCTAATGGGTTCACATATAGGCTAATTGTCTGTGTTAGAGCAAGAGAGCGATCTGGGGGTGCTGGTGGAAAGCTCGGTGAAAGTGTCAAGCCAGTGTGCGATACTGGTGAAGAAGGCCAATTCCATGCTCAGGAAGATTAAGAAGGGGATTAAGAATAAAATGGCCAGTTTATTATGCCATTGTACAAATCAACAATGGTAACGCCACATCTGGAGTATTGCATACATTTTTAGTCGCAGCATTTCAGAGTGCAATCCTAACCTGGAGTTTGGCTGGCACAGTTAGGCCAGCAAAGTTTGGTTGGCACAAGGGCTGTAAAGTGTGTTTGGACCACTCTCAGGGAGGATGGCATACATCTGTGTTCTGGCCTCTCTTACTCCGAGAGTGGTCCAAACATACTTTATGGTGACCCTTGTGCCAGCCAAACTTTGCTGGTCTAACTGTGTCATCCTAACTCCAGGTTAGGATTGCGTCCTCAAAAAGGACAATGTGGAATTTTAAAAGGTGCAGAAGAGAGCAACCAAACTTTTTACTGTGCTGAGGCACCTCCCTTTAAAGGGTGATTGGACAGGTTTCCAGAAGAAAGATCCATCACAGGTTACAACCCATGATGCATATGTGCAACCTCCTGATTTTCAAAGCAGGTTACCTCAGAACGCCAGGTGCAACAGAGTGACAACAGGATCCAGGTATCTTGTTGCCTTGGGTGCTCCCTGCAGTCACAGTCCTACCATTTTGTGGGAGGGGGCAGAAGCCCTGGGTGCAGCTTTGCTGGGGAGGGAGGAGGGTGGCAACAAGGCAGCAACAAGGCGGCAACAAGTCTTCTTGGAGAGGCAAGCGGTTTTGGTCTGCCCGCCCTCCCACTGTGAGATATAGGAAGCTGGACTAGATGGGCCTTTGGCCTGATCCAGCAGAGCTTATGTTCTTATGCCTGCAACCATTTGAAGATGTGTGTCTTTCTGCTTTCTAGTGTTTTGCACGGCTCGTGCTTGTTTCATCTGGCGAGCCTATTTGGCATTCACATACCGTGTACATCAATACCTATCTAGTTTTATTAATCATCATTAATTATTGCAGTTAAAATATTCTGGGATTAAAGGCAGTAGACTAGTAAAAACAACATGTAAATTGTCTCCTTCATCTTTGGTAGGCATTCTCAAACAGTGGCATTCCCAGAAAGGGAGGCAAAGCACGAAATTTTTCAGGAGCCTGAACTCCCATGTAAAGCACCCCCTCCCCATTCACGGCTGTGAAAGCAAAGCAGAGGCAGGGGGAGTCAGCTTCAGTCTGGTTCAGAGGGTGGGAGTAGTCCCAAAATTCCACAGGTTTCAGGAATGGAACACCCACAGATATTGAGGGCAGATATCAGTATTAGGAGTCTGAAAAGACAGTACCTTCCAGATTCTAGCCAGGCTCTATCTCTGATGCAACAGGTTCTGCCCTTGATCTCTCTGCTCATTTTCCTTTTTGAAATAAAAAGCTGGAGATTCTAGGTGTTGGAGCACCTGATAACCGAGGACAGAGAATGAAGTCCTTTTGGCTCCTGCTCATAAAAAGATATCTAGCTGCAGATTTCCTTATCTATCCCAAATGGTGTGCCATGAAAAAAAAGGCTGAAGTGTATCTAGAAAAATCAAGGCACTGTTCTAAATACAGTCACCATGCTATACCTATTAGAAGGGAGGCTCCATCCTACAATGAACCTTCCCTCGCTCTGCCATCATAGGGCAACTTACAGCACAATCAACATAGCCAGGCTGCATGGCCTGCACTCAGTGGTGTCATCTAAATGATTTAAGAACAGGTAGTCACTTTTGATTGGCACGTGTCGGGACCCGCCCACCGGAAGTGACGTCATAAGCCAGAAGTGATGTCGTGGCAGGAAGTGACATGAAAAAAGCCCTTTTTGAGGCCTCAGATGATTTTAAACTGACCCAACAGTTGCAACAGTATTCCACAGCACCCCCAGAACATGTGAAGGAGGCCTGGCATCATGTTAAAACCCCAGAGCAACTCATTTTTCAGTGGCAAGGAAAGGAAAGGCTCCGCTCGCTGCCTGCCTGCCTGCCTGGCTCTGAGAACATGCAGGCAACTCAAACATGCAGGACATTCAAACGTTGCAGAGGGCAGAGTCGACGAGTGGGCGGGCGAATGGGCGGGGCCAGCTGTAATCCTAGAAACCGGTACTCGCGTACCCCCGCGTACCCCCTGCATGACATCACTGCCTGCACTGTATCCAACACAGGGCTGGAGTGGGTTGGAGATAATTTGAGGGTGACATTTTCCCCTTACCCCAGTTTGAACCCCAGCCTGCCCTCTGGGGTTACCCAGATCTGTGCCAGCTCTGTTGCTGCTGAGCCTACCCCCTCCTGGGTCTGATCTGCCCCCTTCCATGCTTCCCCCACCCAGAAATGTCCCCTCCCCACCTCTACACTGCCGTCCTGGCACCCTGTCCCATCCAGGGGTGGCAGGCTGGTGCACATCCTTGTGCTGGCGCTACTGGCTCTTGAGTTGGCACAAACATGCTTTACGGAGCCCCGTGCTGGCTCAAATCCACCTTTGGATTGAGCTATTACATATAGAAAATGAGCAAGGATGCAACAGGATCAGTGCAGCCTCCATTATAACTTACAGATGTGGGCAAACCCCAGAAATATCACCATTGACCCATCAGCATTGATCCATCACATTCAGAAGCAGTATTAACTGGACTATCCTGAAGTTGTAATGAAGATGATGTTTGTCCATTGTTCTGGAAGGTGATCAAGAATCTCTCTGTCTTTCTCTCTCTTTGAGTGTAAGGGTGAAATGTGTTTCTAATTTTCACCTGGAGAAAAACAACTCTTTCAACCACTGTCATGACTTGCAGCTATACTATTTTCAATCTCCTCTATTAGGGGATAGATTGCGGAACAACTTGTCCCTTTCCAGATGATTTGTTTTCTGCCGTTTTGTTTGGGTTTGGTTCTAAGACAACTGGGAGCGCAATCCTAAACTGGAATTAGGCTGGCACAAGTTAAGTCAGCAAAGTTTGGCTGGCACAAAGTTTGGCTGGCATAAAGCTCATCTGGAGCACTCTTGGAGTCAGGGAGAATGGCACATGCCCGTGTGCTGGCCTTACTGACTCCGAGAGTGGTACAAACATATGTTATGGTGTCCCTTGTGCCCGGCCAAACTTTGCTAACCTAACTGTGCCAGCCTACCTCCAGATTAGGGTTGCGCTCTGGGTATTTTCTCCCATTGCTCAATTGGCACTGGATGCCACTTCATTGGCACTGGATGTCTTCACATCTTGGTGACCCAACTTTGAATCCTCACTAGTGTGACTACTATTTATTGTTGAGCAGCCCAAATCTTAACTAAACTCCCACCTGGTGTTGCAGTGGGGTCAGCCTGGGCTGTTGCCGCATCCTCTGGGGGAATTTTGGCTGCTGGAAGTCTCCTTGAGATAAGGGAACATTTGTCCCCTTGTCCCGGGGTAAGCCCTAGCAGCTACCATATAGCTGGAGCAAGTCCTGCAGATCAGGATAGGAAAAGCCACATGCCTGCCCCTTCTGCCCCCCTCTTGGCCCTGATCCACTCCACCCCATTGCTGCCCTTCACCAGCTCCATTCCACCCCTCCCCAACCCATACACCCCACACCCCTGTGACGAACATACCTGCTCTGGTGGGGGTCCATTCACCAGCCAGCACCAGCGGGAAAGCTTTGGCATTTCAGCTGGCACAGCTGAAACTTTACAACAGTGCTCTACCACACTTTTGTGACACTGTGTGCCAGCAGAGCACATGATCCTCCAGCACAATTCCGAGATGGGATTGGGCCATACATGTGCTACTGTGACATAGTGGCTACAGTTCTGAGCTATTACTCAGGAAGTTCCTGTTTCAACTTTGCCTTCAGTAAACCACTAGTCTTGACCCAGCTCTCAACTGCCTACCTGCAAACTGAGAATACTATTACTGACCCTGTAGGACGTGTGTAAGGATTAGAAAATGATAACATTGTGAAATTAGCATATATGCCAAGCATTATTCATGATGATATACACAGTCTAAGGCAGTACTTCTCAAATTGTGAGTTAGGATCCACTTGGTGGGTCATAGCCTGATGTCAGGTGGGTCGTGGAAAGCCATCTTGGCATCCACAGACCTTACTCTTCTATATTCCTTTAGTGAGTGTTAACAGTTGAATTTTCAAATGAGTTTTTTTTTTAAAAATGTTTTTAGTTCAGTGCTTTTGCATAATATTTTGTCCTAATCTTGCTTTCTGTCAGGGTCGTTCCATGGTTATGCAATTGCTGCAGTCCAAGAATGCCAGTTTGTATTCCAGAAATGTCGTTCGAATATGGCATAATAATAGCACTTCCTGCTTGATGACTTCACTTCCAGTCATGACATCACTTCTGGTGGGTCCCAATATGAGTGCCATTCTAAAAAGTGGGTCCCAGTGCAAAAGCTTGAGAACCACTAGTTTAAGACATTCATGGCTAGTATCACTATTACTGCAATTAAAATTGTCCAGGATTAAAGGCCGCGGTCTAGTAAAAACATCAACACCTAATGTTTTGCCCACATCTCTGGTGGGAGTTCTCAAACGTTTGTAAGCACAACAACATACACAAAATCATCCATTTTTGATAGTTTTGGATGTGTTGTTGTGCTTACAAATTTTTGAGAACAGTGGCATTCCTAGAGGAGGGCAAAACGCTAACTTTTTCAGGAGCCTGCACTCCCATGTAAAGAGCAACGGAAGTCATGTTTTAATGGCCGCATAAGGCATTCAGGGCTTCCCTGGGGCTGCAGAATGCCTTAAAAGGCAATAAAAATGTTGCCTTAAAAGGCCAAAAAAATTGCCTTAAAAGGCAATAAAAAAGGCAATTCCGATTTTCACCTTATAAGGTGGTTGCATGTAGCTTCTGTGGGCCTCACATTCAGATTCAGTCAAGGTAGGCACAGGAGGGGGTGTGAGTTTGGCATTCGTGGATTTTCAAATTTCTAGTTTCTCAAGAGAACATATAATAATTTTACCAGTCAGGAAGAAAATACCTAGTGTTGGTGATACTCATTTCTGCATAAAAAAGAATACTTTGAAGGGGAAATCATCGTCATGCAAGCCAGTAGCATAGCCAGAGGGGGTTGGCGTGTTAAGCATTGCAGGTGCCTCAATGCAGTGTGTTAGCAGCTCCTCCCCCTCACCATTGGAGCCATTCCAGGCAGCGCCAGCAGTCAAAGTCCTGTTTGCAGATGAGCCCATGCGTGATCTGTAACCTGGAAAAATGGTGGGTGCTGATCACACCGTATGCATAGGCTCCTGTGACAATTAAAATGCGTGCATTCACAAATGATTGTGAATGTGTGCTAAGTTGATGAATGCATCCCCCAATTCCATCTCCCTGGAACTATACAAAAGTGTCATCTTTTAAGGATACT
The DNA here is from genome assembly GCA_029204185.1 of Lerista edwardsae. Lineage (NCBI taxonomy): Eukaryota > Metazoa > Chordata > Lepidosauria > Squamata > Scincidae > Lerista > Lerista edwardsae. Next base: position 5,557,239 of record JAJKFI010000056.1, on the reverse strand, counting down.
TAACTCACTTTTATAATATTTCTCTTTTTTACAATGCATAGCACAGTCCATATGATAAGAGGCTGGGAAATCTGCATATTCATGATGCAGGGATCAATGAGCAAGATGAAAGAATCCTGGTATTGATCACAGGTTTTTTGTCTCCTTTCGTTGACTTAAACTGGTATTTCAGTATCTGAAAAGCAGCCCTCACCAAAGGCAAGGGAGTTTGCCTCCGGTGCCCACTTTGATATCAAAATCTATCTTAAGGGCACAAGATTATCCAACTGCTTCGTTCTCATATGCAAATGCTGTGTGTGATGTAACAGCACCTGAAAGTAACCCTAATGAAGACTGATAAAAAGGAGGCTAAAGAGATTTGCATTTATCTTTGCATAATTTATTCTGAAATTCTACAGTTCTACATACGTCTATAGATTTTGTTCCGATCCTACTAGCCATGGTATGGGGCAAGGTTCTATGAAGGGCACTGATTCTCCACCCCAACACCTTATACAAAGCAAAGCTGACATTCTCAGGCCAGTGAATTCTGTCTCACCAACAGGTATAGGGAATTGGCGTCCATGAAACCTGGACAGAGCTGGGGACTGGAGGAAGGACTCATCACCCAATCCACCCAATCACATTGCCCCGCCTCATGTCTGGCGCTGGCTGTGCATGCACTAGGCTCACACTGCAGGCGAGACAGGGCACAGAGTGCCGGTGCTTGCTGCAGGACTGCAGGCCCAGCTAAGGGAGGGAATTACTTGGGAGGCTGGCAGACTAGGGGAGTGGGGAACAAGTCACAGCTGGCACTGTAGCTCCAGCTGAGAGAGAATTGGCAGGCAGGATTGATGAGAGAGGAAGGGAGGGTGGGGCAACCTAAGGGAGGTGGAGCCAAAAAACCCAGTGGCCTGTGATAAGGTTCAGTGGGGTGTTGGCTGCTGGAAGGCCTCTGACCAACAGAACCCACAAGAGGAGTAGGATCCAGGCAGAGGCGTCATCCAGGCGGAACGGCCCGGTACTCCGTTCCGCTAGTCCCGCGGAGGGTCCAGGCCACGCCGCCTCTCCGGAGGACAGGCGAGCTGCTGCTGGGCCCGCCCACCCTCCCTTGCGTCCAGAATCGCTCTAAAATGGAGCGATTCCGGCGCACTGAGGCTTGGGGAGGCGTGGCAGTCCTCCGCCATAGGGGCGGAGGGCTGTCAATCATCCGAGCGTTCCGGTACTTTGCGCGCTCGGATGACGTCACTGGATCCAGGGTGAGTCAATCCCCTGCCCTATTTTGCTGAACAACTGGGGCCAGGGTGAAGCAGGGCCTCACTTCACCTGCTTTGAGTCTTGCCTGGCCTCTGCAGGCCACTGTTCTGCTGGGGTAGCATCCACCTCCATGAGGCTCAGACAGTACTATTTGTTTTCTGTCCAAGTCACAGGTCCGTCTGCATGCCACCTCTGTCTCCTCCAGGCACTTAAGAGTGGGGCAAAGAGTCCAAACCACTTCCTCACACCAGTCTGGTACACGTGGTCTAAGAAGGAACAGAGAAAAAGCATGAATGAGTTTATTCTGGTCAGGGTGCCTCCCTCCACAGGGTGCTTATCTGTTCCCTTGGGGATCAAAGATAAAGGGTGGAGAAGGTGATTTTGAGTGTGGAGAAATGCATGAGTGGAAATGGCTCAGCTGGGTTTTTTCCTCCTTTAAGCAAAATCCACTCTGTGTGTAGTTCAGCCTGTGGCAAGAGAAAAGAGAATCTGGGGGAGGGCTCTCTGTTGCTGCCAAGATAATAATATCCTGAAGCTTCCGGATCTTTTTCCTCAGTTTCAACTGCAGTTCAAGATGTCTTCCTCCCTGTTCATCTTACTGCCTAAGCAGTCTGCCTTTCAAGATGGAATGTCCTGGAGTTCCTAACTCTCTCAGGCAACTCACAGTCTCCAAAAGCTTTAAACACTGAGGTCTGAGTGGTACCTGCGATTTATGGTTGACCTTGTATATTGATGGATTTTCCCGCTCCTTCGATCAATGTTTAACTTTTAGTGTTGTCTTTTCTTTTTCATCTCAAGGCGGCAGTGTAGCTACAAGGCAGCATGGCGGTAAGTATTGCAGATGCTGCACTGCGCTGTATAAGCAGCCCTTCCTACTCACTGTCAGAGCCATTCTGGGCAGTGACAGCAACATGCATTGCTCTTGGCTCCAACAGCAAGTGGGAGGGGCCAGTTACACAGTTGCTGCATCTTTTTCTTTCTTGATATCTGGGTACCCTTATACCCTTATTTCCCCCTACTGCTATGAATGTGTGGTTGATTGGATCACTGACTTCAGCCACCTGGGGTGTTTTGTTCCACTGCTTCTCAGTGTTTCTGATAATTTTGGTATCCGCGATTACTGCCTTTCATCTGTCAAGGCTCCTGCACTTTCAACAGCTTAGGGCTTGATGCAGAAGTCCCTATCGCCAGCGGTACATGTGTACCACTGGCTTAAAGTGTCACGAACATGCTGTAAAGCACATCCACGATACCTTGCTGCTGGCCACACTGGGGTAATACTCAGTGAGCACCTGGCCCCAACACAAGCAGATAGACACATGACCCTCCAACAGCACTGGCCACCAGTAAGCCCATTTGGGGCGGGGGGAGGTGGGGAGGAACTGGGTGTAGGGAGGGGAGGAGTGGGCTAGCAATGGGATGGGATCTGTCAGTGGCTTCCTCCACCGCTTATGCCCTTACCCAGGCAGCCCAACATGAGGCTGCTTGATTCACCACCTGCAAAATAGCCCGTGGTGAGCCAAGGAGCCCCATTGTGGACAGCAGGGCTTTCCCTGGGGAAGGGGAAGAACATCCCCTTTTCCTGAGGAGTTTCTCCTGCCTGGCTCCCGTGGGATGCCTGCTGTAGCCATTTTGTTACCGCTGCTTCTACGGGAGCTGGGCAGTTCAGGATTGGGCTATTAGTATATTCAGCACATAAAGCTTCCTATCGCTGCCTCTCCATGCTGAGGAAAGCTTCTTCACCTGAATAGCAAACCTTTCTTCCTGCACCACACATACTTTTACAAGGCAGATCAAGAAGGCTTGTTTCCACTATTTCCACTCCCCACCCAAAAATTGCATTTTATACAACTTGGAGATCAACAAAATGTAAAAAATAAACAAAATAAACAAAATATTAAATTAGAATTGTGATTAAGGCTGTCATTCCAAACATCTTTCTTGGATGTAAATCTTATCAAAATTGATGTTATCTATTTCAGAGTAAATATGTTTACAACCAGAGTGTTAAAGTGGAATAGACAATTGTTTCTGTTTTGGAAAGTTTAATATGCAAGGCAGAGCTCAAGCAGTTATAATCTACCTTGGCTCTTCTCTGCTTCTTCCCAGCATTTTTCATTGCTGTCACAACTGTGCGTAGATTGAAGCATCTTAAACAGCATCTTAAACACAAATTTTAACATTTCACGTGATTAATAGATGGCATTTTGTTTGCTTTGTAGGAAAACTGCAACAAGGAAGGAGGCACAGAGAAGGAGGAAACCGAGTCATGGTTGTAATAACTAAGTTTTGACTTATGTCCTAAAAGGGAAAACCAAGAAGGAAAATCAGATTTAGATGTGTACTGTAATATAAAACAGTATTTGTGTGCTTAATGGCTTTTGTCTGCTATTCTCCGGCCAGGAAACTACACTAAACACATCTGTATAAAATATATTACCAATTTAACCAGCCTGGAATGACCACATTCATTTTCTAGTTCATTGCAAGGCTAAGTAATATAATAAGCACAATGTATCCACCAAATTTAATAATTTGGCATGCTTGCTTGCTTAACATGTACAGTATTAACCAGTGGTACAGCCAAAACTAGGGTGGTTTTTGTATTATTATTTTTTTCGATTCTTGCTATGGAATATATCAAGCCACATTAAAAATAAACAGAGAAAATTTACTTTCCGCGGTTTTCCTGTTGAACTGCATTCAAAATACACTAGTAAAATGATTTTTTTTCTTGACAAAAATTACAGATATTGAGGAAATAAAAGGTTTCCGTCACAATTAGGACGGATTGCCTTCGTTCAGAAAGGAGAACTTGACCCAGCAGTAAAAGCATGATGGAAAACTACGAAGAGAGTTTTTAATGCTTAAGAAATATCCCCAGGAAATCAGAATTAAAACAAGCTCACAAACCTTCTCTCATGAAGAGAAACATCCCATAGACCTCAGTGAGAAAAGTCTTAAATCTTAAAAGCAGGGTTCATAGCAAGCAATATATTAAGAGAGAGATCTGGCTTGTAATTAGTCTGCACTCCAGACATTATGGAGTTACTTCCTTAGCATAATGCAGGAAATGTATTCTGTGGAGATGCACTATGTCATTTCCATCGGGAATATTGCTAGCTGCAGCTGAAGGGCCAGCATTTAAATTCATGAAATATGCATCTCAAACCTGAAAATCAAATTAGTTAAAAACAGGTGTAACTGTTTTATGGGTTTCATGTTTCTTCTTGGAGCACTTGATCATTATTCAAATGGCAAGGGGAGAAAATATTCGAAAGAGGAATGCACATCATCTATATATATATCTGATCCACTCCATGTGCAGAACAAAACATGGTCATTTCTGCCTCATTTGGTTCATATTTGTTTGACTCCATTAAAAGAGCCCACAGTGCTTTTCACATTGATGCTTCGCAAACTGGGTCATACTAACCTGGCAGGCAACGAAGGAGACTGTCAACTCGGGAGTTTTTATAGACTAGGTTCCTGCTGTACATCACACTGTGCTGCTTGGACGGGTTGTGGTTGACCTGGACTCTTTTACAGTGCAATTGTTTTGCAAACCACACAGTCAAATACCTGCTAATCTCTGCATGATCAGCCATCAGTACCATTGAAACAAATGTGCTCCCAGACATTCTTCTCTGAGAATTAGGCTATCAAATATTTACCAGATATTGTGCTTAAAATTCACTAGATAGATCTGTTTTTGGCACCCAATGATATTTTCTTTCAGTCTGATATTTGATGGTTGACATGCAGGCGTGTTTCATATTTGACAGAGAACATATAATGGGATTTGTTAGTTGATAGCCAATGAGTTTAGGTATTATTACACTCAGTGCTGGTGCCAGGTTGCTGGAAAAGCTGGGTGCCCCTGGTGGTAAAAAGGTAAAAGTTTCCCCACAACCAAATGGTCTAGTCATGACCAACTGTAGGGGGCAGTGCTCATCTCCATTTCAAAGCCTGTAGAGCCGGCGTTTTGTCCGAGGACAAGCTTCCGTGGTCATGTGGCCGGCATGACTCTACGCTGTAGCGCACGGAATGCCGTTACCTTCCCACCGAAGTGGTCCCTATTTATCTACTTGCATTTAGGTGCTTTCAAACTGCTATGTTGACAGGAGCTGGGACAAGCAAGGGGAGCTCACTCCATCGTGCAGTCTTGAACTCCCAACCTTCCGGTCGGAAAGCCCAGCAGCAGCGGTTTAACCCGCTGCGCCACCACGTCCCATATGACAGCCCTGCTAATGATATAGTCGCGATTACTGCTGCACTGGTACTGAAGGCTCGGGTTCACCTGGACTGATGGGCCCTCTGATAGGGACTGGCCCTTGACCAGTGCAGAACCTGACTGACCTCTGATAGCACCGTCTCAAATTAGAAACAATCAAGACCTTCTATTTCATGTATTCCTTTCAGTACTAGGATACAGTGGCATAGCTAAGGGGGCAGGGGGTACATAGTCCTGGGTACCCTGCCTTGATGGGGTGCCAACACACACCCCAATAGCAAGGTGGAAAAAAACCAACAGCCTTCTGTGGCTCAGGGATGCAGTGTGGGGAGTGTTAAAATTTTTGAGCTCCCAGGTACCAGAAGCCTATATAATTGTGTCCTGGTTAAATATGTCCCAGTCATTGACATCGTGGACATTCGCTTTTGATTTTTGTTCCAGCCATTTGCTTCCCACTATAACTGGACAACAAGCCCCATATTATATATCCTAAGTTTCTTATCCTGGCTCTAACTGTAACCCTACATTTGCAATTTTTTAAATAAAATATATATTGGGACACAAATGTCTGGGATGCAAAAAGAATAGATGCAAATATTCAATACCAGTGCGCATTTGAGCATGACACAATTGTCCAGGAGGCAATGGTCCTGTCATTATTTCTTCCTATCCAGGAGCTTTCCTATCAGGGAATTAAAATATTAGGCTATGGATTACTTCAGTTTGACTTGGGAGGTGTTATATGAAACAGTGCCCCATGTGGCAATGCTAACCCAAGACCCTTTGGCATGGAAAGCATGTGTTCTGCCACTGTGCAATGATCCTACTCTTGCCTCCCTCAATTGAGCTATTGTCATTTCATTCATTTAATTGTAATTATTTCTTTGGACCAGATATTGACTGTTTTGTCACTGTAAAGAGCACACTGTTCATTTGGAGGTTGGCTGAAAATATTATCTATCATGTTTGTAGTTTATGTTCATCACTCTTATCTAGAAATTCTAAGGGAATGACATGATAATAGAGGTGATGGATGTTTGAGAACCTTAGTTGGTCTTCAGTTGATCCAGGAAGGAAAAAAACTTTGTCATCACAGGACGTTGCACTGAGGATGTGAACAGGCCCTGAGAAACAATGAGCCTTTGCCAGATTCAGTAAACCTTGAAAAATAAACCAGTAAACCTCCTCCACATTGTAATGCTGAAGCAAAGCATATCCTCAGTTGTTTTAACTAAGGATTTGATGTGGTTCTGCCTAGCGTGTAGTAGTGTAACAACAGGAGCAGCACAATAGGTTTTGCAGGTGCCACAATAAACGGTGTAAGCAGCCTCTTCCACTCACCATCAGAACCATATTGGGCAGCAACAGCAATGTGCTCTGTGTTGCCATCACTGCCCACAATGGCTCTGACAGCAACTGGGAGGGGCTGCTTACACAGCTTATTGTGGCACCTGCAATTCTTACCAAGCCACCCCTCCTGTAGCTATGCTACTGCCAGTTTGTAACCCAGATGGAGACCCACATTTGGTAACTCTACCCAGAGGCGTTTCTACAGGGAGGGCAAAGCTCTAAGTGTTGCAAGAAGCCTTACCCTGTCATGTAAATCCCTCCTCTCCCTTGCTGCTGTAGTCAGTAAGCAACGCCAAGATGTTGCTGTTCCCTGTGAGGATTGGCTACAACGGTGCAGGAGAGGAGTGATTTCCACTGCAAAGTAAGGCTTCTTGCAAGACTTAGAGCTTTGCCCTCCCTGTAGAAACGCCACTGACTCTACCTGTACCTGTAAAAGGATAAATCTGAAAGTCTCAAAATCCTAACTCCCACACCCAAGATTTGTCTGATGATAACAATCCCTAATCCACACTGGGAAACAGGAGCAATCCAAAACCTTAACCAAAGAACTGGAAATGCCAGGGAAAGTGGAACTGGAGGTAGAAGCAGAAGTGGGAGACTCCACAGCAGTGGGTCCCAAACGTTTTCGACTAACGGCTTTCTTGATGAATTGGGCCATTGGCTACGGCTCCCCATTAGGGCTACAATCCTATACATGGTATAGGCAGCAGGTTTTCATGAGGCTTCTGCAGCTCCCCTGTCTGGTTTCTGGCTCACAGTCTGGGAACCACTGCCCTACTGCGTCCGAGATGGTATTGGTAATTTACTTGCTTTACTTGGTGTTATTATGGTAAGGGGTTTGGGGGAGGGGATTATCCATGAGGTTAGGTATATACATTCCAGTATCCAAAAATTATGATATCCTGCAACCCTTCAGTCCCAGAATGCTGGATATCACAACTTTCACTGTATGAAAACTGTATGAAACGTCTACTCTTACTGTAGAGAATTCTATGAATTATCTATGTTTGCAGAAAAATCTGCATCTAAATGCAACATACTTTGCGGCATATTATTATGCCAGCTGTTTGCATAGGAAAATACATAAAATATTTGAGAAAAAAACTATGTACCTATATATGGAATTAAATACTTTTTTTTGTGGAGGAAAAAAAACCATCTGGGTATTTTTAGTAAAGCCTTCTATGAAAAGCTTTTATGAAAGCTTTCCATAAATCAGAACGAAAACCAAAGGCAGCTGCATGAAATTTGGACAGAAGGGAATCAGAAAGATCTTTTTATCCTCAACTAATTAACTATTCTTTGCTTTTCCAATTTTCCTAAAGTTCTTTTTTTTTTCTTTGCTTTGAGTCTTATTTTCCTATTGAATGGAGGAAATATGTACACGTGTGATCTACATGGAGTTTAGGACTATGTGATTTCAAAAACATTTTTATTGTACATGCCAACTTGAAGGATACTACACTTTCAAAGAGATAAAATGTAACAAATATAATGTACATATAGAGGAGTTACACAGAGAGAGAGAGATTGAGAGAGAGTTATTACATACATAATGTACATATGTACATTACATAGGCTACGTATTTCACATATTGTATTATGTACATACATTTGCAAAATTTTGATAGCCTGAGCTGCATGTATATAATAGCACAAAACTGACCTTGTAGACTTCATTCAACAGCTATATCCTATCACGTAAACATTTGTAAAGTCTCCTTCCCAATCATTCATCTCCATATTTAACCCCTCTCTACAAATAAACTAAGCTAGACATGAAAACACTGGGTTCATTTGATAAAAATGTTAGATTATTTGTATTAATGTCTCGTATTTGGGGAGTCTAATTCAGACTTTCAAAGACACAGCAATACACATTTATGAATTAAGGTATAAAGACTTAACAAAAAGACACACTGCATAAAGGGATAGATTGAAAGAGTGTTGGTCAATTGTTAGAATTGTGAAAGCCCTCTTCATCCCTGCATGTTACCTATCAGCCCAATCCTAACTAAATTCCCCTATACTATGTCAATGCAGTAGCTCTGTTGCGGACTCTGCTGCATCCTGCAGGGAAATTTTGGCTGCTGGAGGTCTCCTCTGCATAAGGGGACCCTTGGCCCCTTTCCCTGGGGTAAACCCCAACAGCCACAACTCAAACCTGCGCCAGCAATATCACTGATGCAAGTCAGAGTTCATTGTGTCTGCGGATCAGGCCGAGAAGATAGGATATATTCAAAGTTCAAAATGACCTTTACTGACATAAATAACAAAAACAGAATTAAGGGCACAATCCTAAACTGCCCCGGAACAGCAAGGCCGATGGCCTGCACTGTATCCAGTGCAGCTTTGGAGCACTGGGGAGCCTCCCCACCTTGCCCTGGGGTGGGGTGGGGGGCTTCAGCCTCCCCTTTGTTTTCCTCAGATCTATACCTGCTATATAGCAGAAAAAACACTAGAGAAAACAGCCAAAAACACTAGAAAACAGCAGGAAAAACAGAGCCGAGGACACTGCACAGCCTGAATCAGGGCTGGGTGGCCTGGGGATTGAGGCTTGGATGCAGCCTACCAGGCATGCAGCTAGGCTGGCCCCTTACCCAATCTGGTGTGGCTGCATGCTGGCTGGGTTGCCAGGTGGGGCCTAGCACACATCCTGAGGTAAGCGAGGGGTATGCCAGGACCGCTCTGACCACGCTTATCTGGGTTGGGAGGCAGGCTGGCAAGTCTCTTGACTGGCTTGGCAAGGGCCAACGCATGGCTTCGCATGTGAGGCCAGGGCAGGCCAGCTGCCTCTATCCTTCGGGGTTGGCAAGGATAGGCTAACCCAGTCCATGACTGGGTGAGGTCTTGAGCCAGGATGACATGCCCTTTGGGGCTTGGGGGAAGGAGACAACCAGGGCCGTTCGCCCCACCCCAGCACACTGGGGGTATAATTTAGAGCCAGCACACTGGGGGTATTGAAGTCTAGTGTTTTTTTCTTGCTGTATGTCTGTTAAGTAAATAAAATATTTTAATCCAAGCCTCTGTCTTGCATGATCTTGTGCGGGGGGGGGGGGCGTTGTTTATGTGTAAACAGTGGTGGGATTCAAATGAATTAACAACCGGTTCTATGATGTCATAGCTGGAGCCAAAAAAAACCCGAAGCCAGCCGAGGTAAGCGAGTGGGTGGGGCCCGGCCATTTAACAACCGGTTCTAGAGAACCTGGGCGAACCCCCTGAATCCCACCACTGTGTGTAAACCACATATGTTTAGATAGGATATGACAAGCATTGGTACCACCAATCCCTCTCCTTCCACGCGATATCCACCTACTATTAGCCCATCACCACCCTCCCCCTGCCCTGTTCCATGCCCCCTCCTTCATCCTCCTCCTTCCTCTGAATGGCACTTACTGGTTTCGGCGGGTGTTACTCTGCATGCTGGCACACATGGTAAGGCTCAGGCAAAACTGGGAGTGACATTTATATGCTTTTAAAAGGCATTCTGAGGCTCTGGGAAGCGAGCTTTTAGAAGAGCCTCCAATGGTGAGGGGAGCTCAGCATCCTTCAACTCTGGAGGCTTTAAGGGCCCCTGCGAAACTGGCGGATTTCAGTATCCCTGAATTTCCTTAACTGCAGGGGTTACTGGAACAAAACCTCCCTGGGTAATGACGGCCTGCCTGTATTTGACAACTTCCATGGTGAGGTAAGTTCAGAGTTTCTTTTCAAAACAGTCAGGAGTACATTGGAAGTCTATTTCCAAAGCCTACATCTTTCAAAAGACCCAACACCAATGGGTCAGGAGATCATTTTATTTGGATATATTTTCAAGTTCCACTATTGTTGTCTCTTGTGACACGATCCACAGGCTTATTTTCTTTCTTTATGACTTTTGTCAAATCCAGATGTTTGTTGCCCACAAAGAACATTCCTCTTTTGTCCAGAAGTCCAGTGATCCATGTAGTATTGGAAGACGAGATCTTGCCTGCACCCTCAGAGACAAAACTGATGCAAAACTAAACTAGGCCTACCGCAGAAATAAGGAAGATTTCCTGTTTTGTTGGCATGGTTGATTACAACAGTCTCTCTGCACTTCTCATTTTAAGTTAACGCTTATTTATATTAACAGCAAACAAGAGGTGAACCACACAATTGTAGAACTAAAAGAGATTGAAAGGTCATATCATGACACTGCTGCATCCCAGCAAGGGAGAGGGGGTAGGTAGGATTGGGTTGTTCAAGAGTCCTCTCTGGGTTGTTTTAGCAGTTAACTTCCCTTTTTTCAATGCAATTTGTAAGAAAAAGAACCCCCAGAAAGGTACCGTTTTATAATCAGAAAGAGAAAAGCCAACAGAGCAGCAACTTCAAAAAAAAGAAGTTAATAATTAATAGAGAATGTTAAAAGAATTTGCCTTTCCAAACTTGCTCTCATTGCCTTTGAAGACACTAAAAGTGGGCTACGGTTTCACTTCATTAATATACGCTCCAAATTCAGTTTTCATATACAGTTGTGCCTTGTTATCCACTGGGGTTCTGTTCTGGAATCCTCAGTGGATATCAAATCAGGGGATACCAAATCAGTGGTTAAAAGACCCACTTTCCACCCATTCTGGGGTGACAAAGGAAGAGCAGGAACCCAGAAGTGGGTCTTTAAAGCTATCTTTAAAGCAGGAGGTGTGGGCTGATGATTGAGCTGCTGATACTGAAGTGAAGCCGGAAAATCTGCAGTTTGCTTTTGGATGGGAGACGGATGCCAGGCTGTGACAAGCTGCAGTACCTGTGGTGGCAGAACAGAGTTGCTGTGGAGCTGATTAGCTCACCACAAGGGAGAGCTGTGGTGGAGTATGTGAGGAGGCCAGCCGGCAAAGAACGGAATATGACCTTGAGGACCTGTCCAGGCTTGACCTGCGATTGCCTGCTGAGGCTTGATGGCACACAGCCAGAGGAGAGAACCACACTGGGAAGGCAACATCTGGGACTGAGGATTGGCGGATCACAAGAATACTGTAGATTTGTAAAAACCCCATTGAAAATATGGTGGTTTAGACTAGCCTGCTCAAGTAAGCCACCTTGGGCATTTGCTTCAGCATGGGAAAGGCAGGGTATACATTCTTCAAAATAAAATAAAATAAAATCTTTAACCCCAAGAAGCTTGCAACCGGTGTGGTTTAACAGCGCAAAGGTGGGAAATGGGACTTTTGTGCTTTTTTCCCTTGTTACAAGGCATTTAAACGTGGACCCTGGTATCACTGGTGAGTCAAATCAGTGGATAACGAGGCACAACCTGTATGTCTGCAGAGTTTCCAGAAGGATAGGTAATTCTCATCTGGCTGTCAACATTGCTGGAGGGGGGTTCCCCCCAAGTACTCTGAAATTTGTTCACATGTGATAAAATATCACCTCAAATGAAAACCTTTAAGGTAGTGGTTTTTCTACTGGCTGCTCCCTTGACATACTAGGCCATTGGTCCCATTAGGCCTATCCTATACATTGTAAAGGGTGATGGTTTTTCTTGAGGATTCTGCTGTTCCCCTGGCTGGTTTCTGGAGCTACCCATAGAGCCACAGCTCAAATTTGGGCACCATTGCCTTAAGGAATCCCACAAAAGCTGAAGATGTTCTAGCCAATTCCTAGTTATTTCTTAATGGATTCGCAGAAAATGGCGTTCGGATTGCATAGTCAATATACACTGCTATATAAGCACACAGCTACACATGAGGTATGATTCAAACCATCATGCATGGATGCGCTGCTCATGCTGGGCTTTTTAAAGTTCCAGTGGCAGCCCACTGTACTTCTGAACTTTCCCCAGATAGTGCCACATGGGGCACCGCAGGAAAGAAATGGTGAGGCTAGGTAGGTAGGTTGGGGTTTTGTTCAATGATCTATAAAAATAAGTGTATAAAAATTTCAGTTACCATCCTTTATATATCTTTCCCTTTCTTTAAATTTTTCATTAATCTATTTTGAGCATTTGAAAATCCAATCTCCTCTTTAATTCAATATTTGTCAACTGAAATTAGTTGAGTGTTCAGTGCTCTACTCCTTCCCCCTTTTTCTGTGTTGCAACTTTTTTTCCTGTATATTCTGAATTATGCTCAGGGAGTGGCACCTGCTACTTGCCAGCCCTGTCCTTCAAGGGATATTTCAAAAGGTACAGCTCTTTTGACAAGAACTGAGTTCTTATAATAATGCAATATAACTGCATGCTTATTTTTCTCTATCTTATTGGAATGGAAGAACTTTGTAGTTCTTTTTTGTGCAAGCGAGCTCCTATTTATAAAGGTCCCCCAGACCTGTGGGTCCCATAACCACAGTTTCATGTGTGCGTGGTTCACAAATTCCCCCATCGCGCAAATAATTTTATTTCAGCTGGAAATCCTGTCTGTTGTCTCCTCTGTTTCTTTGTCTCTGTGCTGTCTACAAATGTTAGCAGGAAGCAGGAAGAACTAATAAGAAGTGGGTTGGAGGGCAGAAAACAATGCAATGCTAAGGGCTTGGTTCACTACTATCCATTGTTTTTGGTATCTATTGTTGTTGTTCAGTTGCTAAGTCGTGTCCAACTCTATGTGACCCCATGGACCACAGCACGCCAGGCCTCCCTGTCCTCCACTAGCTTCCGGAATTCGCCCAGTTTCATGTTCATCACTTCAGTGACACTATCTAACCATCTCATCCTCTGCTACCCCCTTCTCCTTTTGCCTTCTATCTTTCCCAGCATGAGGGTCTTTTCTAAAGAGTCCTCTCTTCTCATGAGGTGGCCAAAGTATTGGAGCTTCAGCTTCAGGATTTGTCCTTCTAGGGAGCAATCAGTCTTGACTTCCTGGAGGATTGCCCGATTGGATCTCCTTGCAATCCAGGGGACTCTCAAGAGCCTTCTCCAACACCATAATTCAAATAGCATCTATTCTTCGGCGCTCTGCCTTCCTTACAGTTCAGCTCTCATAGCCATACATTACGGGGTTGGTATCTATAGTAGAATAGATAAAGTAAAAAGGGGAAGCCTGTAGTTACTAACAAATCATGTGGGAGTCAATACAGCGCATATATTTAAGTGCAGAAACTATTGTCCTATTTAACAATTTGTTGTCTGAATTTATACTGGCAAATAAATTCTATTACAAAACTAGTCTGTTAATGGGCCTCCCAATGAATTTTCAGTGATGTAGCATCAGCACACATGAACTGTTCTTACTGACACAGTCTATATACAGTTATATATACAGTTATGATATTATTTTTAATCACTTTTTAAATCTCTCATTTATAGATCTGCTCCAGCCCGGTAGATGCTAATGGGAAATCATTGTTCCTGACTCAATACTTGAACTAATTAACTCAACAAAGAAACTGATTAACCGGGAGACCTGCTTCACCTGCTATTAATGTTGTGAATCATAGCTGGACTTAATATAATAATGGTCTTCCATCTCATAGCTCTTTGACCCCATCTTTGCCTACTTTCTCTGTTATTTTCTTCTATCCCATTTCTTATATATCCTTGCACATTGAGGATTTCCTTTCTCAGAATCTGATACAGTGAGCTGCAATCCACCAAAATTTAAGTTGAAATGAACGGGTTAAATATTAGAGTGCTAAGACTCTTTTTGTAGGGGGTGGGTAGCAGCAGTCTAACAGCACAATCCTACACAGGAATACTCAGAAGTAAGTCCCATCATATTAGGTTGTGCTTAATCCTAGGAATTATGTGTAGGATGGCAGCCTAACAGCCCAGAATCGCCCAGAACTCCAGTGACTGCAAAATGGCGCCCCCTAGATCCAGAGGCTGCCAAGGCTACTGCCAGAGTCTTTAGTTCCTTACATTGGTGTTTGCTTCCTTACCCCAGGTAATGCCACTGCAGCACCAATGGGTCTCCTTGGCTCTGTGTCCATGTTTGAGCAGGCACAAAGTTGAGGGGACCTGTGTTGGGCTGTCCAGCTCAGGAGGGAGGTTGGGATCCGGCAGCAGAGTTTGCTGCTGTCCGCAACGCCCCCCCCATGAGCCCAATACCTCCTCCCTCCCTCTTCCCCATTCCACTTACTCCCCCCTCCCCACTACCCCAAGAATACCTACAATTAGCCAGCTGTTCTCCCAGCACTAAGGTCCAGCACCAGTGCTCCCCTACTCTCTGTAAACATGCTTTACTGCACATTTACAACACTCAGAGCTGGTGGTACGAGCATACTGCCAGTGGTAATGGGCTTAGAATTGAGCCCTAACATGGATACCTTTCTGGAACTTGTTGGTTTCTATTTTTGCATTTGTAGCTTGTGTTAGTGAATCGAGACACATAACAGACTCAATATGAATATGTCGGTGGTATTCTATTTAATTTAGGTGGTCAGGAGGTGCGGGTTTGCTGTCAGCACGTGGACACGAACAAATATATTATGGTTTTCTTCCCAACCCATACATAATAAGTGAAATATGGCTTTTGAGATTGAATTTCATGGAAGCAAGCCTATTTATTTTCTCTCTTTTAGACATTCTTGTAGAAGTGTTTCCTCTACAGTTGAAAAGAGATAAATATTTTCCCTCCTTAACCTCCAACAATTTGCTGATGTCATATTTTATCAGCTGACAGAGAAAGTGTGGTACCTGCTGTGAAAAGGAATTTTAACACTAAAGACGGATCCAGAAAGCTCAATGATGATAATTTTGAGGGCACGAGAGAAGTCAGTTAATTTATATGTGGCTCTCCTGGCAGAGAGCCAGAATCCGTGGTTTTGTAGATAAAACTGAGCCCTTTCCTCTGGAAATGGTGGGAAAGAAGACCCAGAGTCATTCTTTTGGCACAGTTGTCACGTCAGTCCATACGGTGGAACCCAAATGTGGTCCAACCAGAGCAACATAGTACATTTGGGAAGAGACAGAAGGACATCGCTGGTAGATAAATGTTGTTGACACAATAATGTGTAATGAGGAGTAGTAGTAAAGAGTAGAAAGATAGAAAATATTATTATTATTATTATTATTATTATTATTATTATTATTTATTGTCATTGTATTACACAACGAAATTCACTGACACCCGGAGACCAGACCAACAATCCCCCCAAATCCCCCACACCCCCTACCCCCCCCCTTGAAATTCCTCTTCTAAAACACAAACATCCACACAATAGACAATAGTACAGTCCGACTGCCCCTATCTACTGGTACTTAAGTTCGTTGTTCAATGCTGTTATGGCTCTAGAATAAAAACTGTTTATGAGACGTGTCGTCCGAGCTTTAATAGTCCTATATCTCCTGCCAGAAGGTAACAGTTCAAAAAGGTTATAAGCAGGATGAAAAGAGTCTCTAAGGATGTTATGTGATTTCTTTAAACAGCGGGTGGCGAAAATATCATCAAGGGTGGGTAGCTGGAGCCCGATGGTGTGCTGGGCCATTTTAATAATTCTCTGTAGTGCCTTCTTATCCCCTACAGAGCTGCTCCCATACCATACTAAAATGTTGTATGTCAGGACACTCTCGATGGTGCTACGGTAGTAGGCCAGAAGTAGACGCTGAGAAAGATTCATCCTCCCAAGCACCCTTAGGAAGTACAGCCTCTTCTGCGCCTTCTTCACTAGCATCTCGGCATTTAATGTCCATGTGAGGTCCGATGAAATGTGGGTGCCCAGAAATTTGAAACTGCCAACCCTCTCCACCTCAGAACTGGAGACACGAAGCCTTAGAGAGCTGTGCTCTCTTGGAAAACAGACCCTCTGGAGAACTGGAAGGAATGGAGAGGCTGGTTGCTTCAGGGCTGATTTGTGTGTTACATTAAAAGTAAAAACACAAGTACAGGAAATAGTACCTCTATTTGTCTGCTAATGAATTAAAATCTCATCAATGGACAGTCCAGTCAAATTCTCCAGCAATGTCTCTGAACTTGAATCAAATCCTTCATACTCAAGGGTATGTTAAGAGTCTTACAGCGCAATCCTAGACAGTTAAGTGCATTTGCGATAGTTTGGGAGGAGGCTGAGCCAGAGCACGGATGTGCATTGGCTCAGTGAGGCTGGATCCAGGCCCTGTGCCATCCAGCACACGTAAGGAAGTGCAGGCTGAGTTCAGCCGGCATGGGTTTTTGCGGGGAGGACTAGGGAAGAGCAGAGGGAAGGCGGATCAAGGTGGGTGGAAGGCAGGGGGAAGGAGGGCCCAAGGGTGGACCAGCCCAGGAAGGGAGATGAGATCGGCCACATTGTAACCCCCATCTCTGGCCTGATCAGCTTTACATAGCCTCTCAGAGCTCCAGCAGCGATTTTGCTGGCACAGCTCCAAGTAGCCCCATAGGGCTACATGAGTGTACTAGAATACCAATGACAATAAGTCCCCTTATTCCAAGTTGTGCCACCGCTGCCTCCTAACTGGGGCTGGATATGGCGCACACCAGTCAACCTGCCTATTTCAGCGCTGGTTAAGATGGTGCCCTTAAAAACAGTTGCCAGATAATGGTTAGAGAAGGTATTGCTATTGATTAGCCCAACCAAGCCGGGCGATCTGCGAGAACCAACAGGGACCTAGCTGGTCCTCTATAACTGTTGCTTCAGATTTGGTTTCTCAGTTTGAGCATCTTCCCTCTTTTTTAAAAAAATCCAAGCAAATTACTTTTGCTTCTATTCCCCCCCCCCCGCCCCAGACTGCCAACTTTAGAAATGCTGCAATCTGCTTGACCTGATTGCATACTTTCCACCTCTTGTCCCACTCACCCCTTGGATCTCTGCCTGCCTGCTATATTGCCTGTCTAGGAATGGATGTGACTGGGAACTCAATTAGTCAAAAGGGAAAAGGAACTTAAAACTGCTTGCTGAGCTGCACCAGGATTCCCACTTGGCAAAATCACTTGCCCTCCATGACACTCTACCAATTTCAGTTACCTTTAAGGGCTTACACAAAAATTCATCTGTTAAAGCAGAAGTAGTCACAGTGTAGTCCAAATCCCTTCCTTCTCTGTTGGCAAATTGCTTGTACAAAAATAAGATTTTTTGACAATCACTGAATATGCAGTATTTGGCACAGGAATATATATATATATATATATATATGTCTGTTGGCTTTACCTTCCTCTACTCCCAAACACTGACATGGCAATTTTCATGTCGAAAATTAAACCTCATGAAAAAGTGGTGCCACACAGCTTGAAAGGGCCTTCCGCCTGGTGACCTCCATGATGCACACCTCCCTACCCCAAGAGATTCATTTTTCACCCGGTTTGTCCATTTTCTAGTGTCAATTGAAAATTTGGCTTCTTCAGCAAGTGTTCAATTAGTTCTGTGCTTTTATCTTGCTTGCCCTCAGGTGCTTGAATTTATTTTATTTTATTTTATTTTATTTACTGTGTTCAGTATTTTATTTAATTTTTTTATTTGTTAAATCCATTACTGCCTTTACTCCTAGCTGTAAGTAGCCTTAAGCTATCTCATGATGTGGAAAAATGGCCTATACATGTGCTTCATTAAATAAAAGACTGAGAAATGTTACATAGCCCTGACAGGTTGTGTGATTCCAGAAAAGAAAGAAAAATCTTCTCCTTTCAAAGCATAAAAACGGAAAGGAAGTCCCACGGAAAGTTAATTCAAGAGGCAGCGTTCTTAGAGAAGAATAAAGGAAGCTGGATACCTAACGAAAGGGGTGACATTTGCAAACTGGCTCCTCACACATTGTGGCTAGACAGATGCTGACTGATAGAAATGCCAAGTAAATAATTATACTTCACGCACACATCTCGAGGACTGAATGGCAGGCCCAGGATTATAAAGGCAACAATGTTGTTAAGGAGGGATCCTATATTTGCTCTGACATTTCCAAACGTAATAGCTTTAAACCAACAAAGAATCCTGTGGCATCTTAGAGACTAGCAAATACATAGTGACATATGCATTCGGGGGGCTAGAGCCCTTCAGCTGAATGAAGTGGATTTTTAACGACCCATTTGTTAGCCGGTAAAATGCTACAGGACTCTTGTTTTTGCTTCAAAGGACTAACATGGCTCTCCCTTGGGAATCTGTCCACATTGAAAGAGCTGAACCAGTTATAGGAAGAAAAAAAATATGCTTGCTGACAGAGGTCCAGTGACTTGATGACACAGAGCTAACAAGCTCTCAATATTTGCTTCTATGATTGTTATTAATATCTGTATATTGTTGTTGTTGTTGTTGTTCAGTCGCTAAGTCGTGTCCGACTCTTCGTGACCCCATGGACCACAGCACGCCAGGCCTCCCTGTCCTCCACTAGCTTCCGGAGTTCACCCAATTTCATGTTCATCACTTCAGTGACACTATCTAACCATCTTATCCTCTGCCGCCCCCTTCTCCTTTTGCCTTCCATCTTTCCCAGCATGACGGTCTTTTCTAAAGATTCCTCTCTTCTCATGAGGTGGCCAAAGTATTTGAGCTTCAGCTTCAATCTGTATATTACATTTCAGCAATAAAAGTTCACTAAGTATTGACATCTTAACTCTTGGTACCTGGCACAGCACAACATAATATTCATAAGAGATTCTACCATGCCTCCCCTGCTGCTCCCTAGGAACTTTCCTAAACCTGTCAAGTAAAACATTGGATGGCATTACATTGCAGCATGACAATGTAAAGGCCCTCCACTCAGACAGGCGCTCTAAAAGGGTCAGATACTTTAGCTGTTGTCCAAACGTAAGAACATAAGACCATAAGAAGAGCCCTGCTGGATCAGACCAAAGGCCCATCTAGTCCAGCTTCCTGTATCTCACAGCGGCCCACCAGGTGCCCCAGGGAGCTCACGAGACAAGATGCTGGCATCCTGTTGCCACTCCCTTGCACCCGGCACTCTGAAGTAGCCGACTACTAATGTAAGGAGGTGGCACAACCCATCATGGCCTATAGCCCATGATGGACTTTTCCTCCAGAAATCTGTCCAATCCCCTTTTAAAGGCATCTAAGCCAGATGCCATCACCACCTCCTATGGCAAAGAGTTCCACAGATTAACTACCCGCTGGGTAAAAAAGTATTTCCTATTATCTGTTTTAACTCTCCCAACACTCAGTTTTAGCGGATGTCCCCTGGTTCTGGTGTGAGACAGGGAAAAGAATATCCCTCTATCGATTCTATCCCTTCTGTGGATAATTTTGTACGTCTCAAAATTTTCTATGTCTTAAAACGTGCTTTTAAGTTGAAAATTTTAAAAAGCTGTGCTGCACCCAAAATCTCTTGCCTTTCTGTATCAAGTAGTCTAGTTGTCAGTAGCCTATTGCTATCCTCTAAGGTGGGTGCCACTTGTAGGTTGGCCTCAAGGCCCTTCCATTTAATTTTCTTATAGAATAATGCTAGGCAAGGAGTTAACATCAGATCAGCCTGCTGGTTGCTACCCCTTTAGCAGCGGATCTTGTTTGGCCTTAAACAGATTTGGCCCAGTATTTTATAAATCTGGACCATGCCCGTAACTCCAAACTATATTGGCTAGTCTTTAAACAAAGCACTGCATATGTAACACAATGCGTGTACACCAAGAAGTTTATATAGAAAATTGGACTGGATCTTTTCGATCACATCATTCAATGCTGGCATCCACACGGATATGCCATACAAAATTTTGAAGAGTGGCTGGGAGAAAAAAAAACAAATTATGGCTTGCACAATTAATTTGGAGGAATTAATAACAGCAGAACAATGGGAAGACCAGGAATGCTTATAGTGGAACCAGAGGCCAAGTTACTGAAATTCCTTGACCTGCTGTATTGATTTCCCATTGAAATACCAAGAGTGCAGTTTCCATGAGTTCCCAAATACTACTATCTTAGATTTTTCATAATTTATCTGCAAAGCATTAGTGGTCAGATATTCAATGCAGGCATTAACCAATCTTCATAGTCCTGTTTTAGTACGTGAGATCAGGACCATATTGTCTGCAAGAGTAAAGGGATTTCCACGAACTCAGTTTGGGGCACTGCGTGTCATAATTAGATGCTAAGTTACCATTGATCCAATACACAGTAAGTACATAACTTAGCCCAATCCTTACCTCAAGTTATTCCAGTGTATCCCTACATATGGCCCATGCAATGGCAGCCCCGCCAGTACAGAAGCCATTGCAGTGAAAGGTGTGTGATGGATGCCGGGGCAATGCCAGAAAAATGCCACACAGATGTTGCTCACATGTCACTCAGATGCATAGGCAACTCTTCCAGTGGAGAGATCAAAATGGGGAGATTGGGGTGTGTCATGGGAGGGATGTGAGATGGACAAGTAAGAGTTGGCATACACCATATCCCAATGTTATTCAAACTGTGGGCTGGGACCCACTTGGTGGGTCATGACCTGATGTCAAGTGGGTCACAGAAAGTTGGGAACAGCCATCTTGGAAGCTGCAGACTTTACTCTTTCTATAAAAATTTTGTTTTTGTTCATGGTTTTTCATAATATTTTGTCCTGATCTTGCTTTCTCTCAGGGATGTTTTACGGCTGTGCAATTGCTGCAATCCAAGAATGCCAGTTTGCATTCCAGGAGTATCATTTCATCATGTCACAATGAGACCACTTCCTGCTTGATGATGTCACTTCCAGCTATGACATCACTTCCAGGTTAATGACATCACTTCCAGTGGGTCCTGACACAAATGTAATTCTAAAAAGTAGGTCCTGTTCTAAAAAGTTTGAGAACCACTGCCTTATCCTAACCCCCTGCAGATAGCGGCCATGCCCCAATATAAAAACGGTGCATCCATGACACAGCTGGCATATGTAGGTAGAACCCAATAAGGAACTATGAGGAAATGTAAAAATAACAGAAAAATGCACAGAACACATTTGGTGGCTGACCAGAGCACACCAACCTATTAAACCCCCCACCAGGGAGACTATATCTGAAATGCTCAGACACACTGATGCCACAGTGATTACATGCCAGTGATGCACCAATGCCATGCCAATTACACCCAATGTCAGTGCGCAAAGTGATTATTATGAGATACTGCCATGCCCATTCTCAAATAATGTTAATCTAAATGCCTTACACTAGCCCCAGTACAACTGGGTTTGTGCAGCCAGCTTGGACTACTTTTATTTTGTTGGGCAATAGTTGTTTGGGTGGTGATCTAATCTTGCAACTATGCTACATTTCAGAGTACCAGGCTTGGAAAAATCCCTGGTTTTTGCAAATATCTCCGTTAATCAGTAAGTGGAATGCTGCTCTTTACCACTCATGGTGTGATTCAGTTGCTCTGTCTTTGCCACAACAAAGAATTAAGCCACTTAACATTCTTATTTCTTGCAAAAACCTGCACCCAGAATGAGGCACTTGTTTGCACAACACCACCTGGCCTTGCGTTCTTTTACCAAATCCATTAAAGAGTTGCATCCAAGTCTCCAATTTGTCCAAAGAAGAACCTATAGCACTGTCAGATCGACAAGGGCAATCTACTTAAGGGCACAATCCTAACCATGAGTTCGGCTGGCATACTTAAGCCAGCAAACTTTGACTGGCACAAGGGACACCGTAAAGTATGTTTGGACCACTGTTGGAGTGAGAGAGGCCGGCACACAGACGTGCACCATTTCCCCAGAGTGATCCAAACACGCTTTACGGTGGCCCTTGGGCCAGCCAAAATTTGCTGGCTTAACTATGCCAGCCTAGCTCAAGATTAGGATTGCGCCCTAGAAGAGCCAGGGAGCAATCCTATTACTCACGTTGGGCCGACGCAACATACTTGCATAGACACTAGAGCTCTTGGGCTAGCACTAGCATCGGCACAAGGGTGCCGGCACAAGGAGTCCTTGTGCCAGCTGAACTCAGCAGGTGCAAGGGAGGGAGGGAGGAACTGGGCGGGGGTGGGTGGGCCAGTAGGCGTGCCAGCCTTTGGGAGGGGGTGGGGCTGGGATGTGGCTGGTTTACATTATTATAAATTCTAATCACTTTAAAAGTGAACTAGACAGGTAATACAGATAATATAGTGCCAGCAGATGCAGCCACAATCATTATCCATGCACCCACCACCCCCATAAAACAAATAAAAGAAACAAAACAAAGAAACAAATTTTATTTCTTTATTACAGATTTCAGAGTGGGGTTTTTTTTTTTTTTACGAAAATGAAAAGTGAAAAAAGCAGTGTTAGTGTTTTTGTTTTGTTACCACCTTTTTCTCACACCTCTGTTCATAACTAACTCTCACCATGCCCAAAGGGCCTTACTCACCGGAAAGCATAAGACTGCAGCCTCTGTTATATAAATAAGACCACACACACAATGGAAGTATAGATAGACTATCTATAGGTAAAAACATATTTAGATTGGGGTTTTTTTCTTTTGTAAATACCCTTAATATGGAATGCAACGTTGGATGTGGTAGACAGAAAAGGCCTCTCCAATCCCTGGTTGCTTATGCCAAGGTCTGAGAGCCAGGATTCCTGAAAACTGATTAAGGTAGTTTTATATTTACTTTAACGAATCAAGCAATGCATTTTCAATTACTATACCGCAGATGGGATACCATCTGTTAGCATATGGCACTGGCTCTTAAAGAACTGTTTACATCTGGGAGAACAGGACTTCTTATTAGAGAGAAAAAGAGGACTAATATGAGTTCTTTAAGTGTGGGCGGCAGTATTGGCAGGGTGGGTACAACCAATCTGTAATGCAGAACACTTAGATAACATTGAACATAGAGGGGTAGCCCTTTCAGTTTATACAGAGGGAAGGGGGAACAATCTTAAGTATATGAATATAATCTTTGCCATAATAGCCATACCTGCAAAAAGCAAAGAACTGGAGAGTGCAAATTTTTTTTTAATCATTTTACAGTGCAATCCAAACAATGAGTTGAACTAGTGTAGGTCCCCTGCAGTTGCTCTTGAGTGTTGCAAACTCAGGGACATTTATGCTGAGTCAGCACATAAGGCACATTTGCACTGACTCAGAAACACTGAAGTCCATGCTAGCTTACCAGAACCTACCTAGTCCCTTTGCCAGCCGGGTAGCACACAGGTGGGAGAGACTGGTGGAATTGTGTTCCAGGAATGGGGATAGGTATTTTGGGGCTTGGGAAGGGTGGAAAGGGAGGCTGATTGGGATCATCCCAGTAGTGGATGGGATCGGTTGCTGCAGCCTTACATGGGCTAGTCAGATAAGGTAGCCCCATGGGGCAAGTTGAGTCTCAACACAGGTACAGGGGAAATATCTCCTTACTCCAAGGTGACCTCAGGCCTGCTCCTAACCTGCACTGGGAACAGCATAGGCCATGGTAGCTGGGCTTTACCAGTGCATGTTAGGATTGTGCCCTTAATTGCTATTTTGTTGTTTTTATTGTAAGCCATCTTAAATGCCCGATTTTTTAGGGCAGTGATTCCGAAACTGTGGGTCAGGACCCACCAGTGGGTCGCAGACCAATTTCAGGTGGGTTACAAAGCACCTAGATCAACATATTAAAAATATAGGAAGATGGGATGCTGGAAAGGGGAAGGGCTATAGGGTTACTTTGCTTGTTTCAACGTTGTTAATAGGCTTTCCCCCCCTTTCTGATTCATTTTGCTATTCATTTTGCAGCAGGTTCTGGTGTCACAATGACAGCACTTCTGGCCATGACATCACTTCCAGTGGGCCATTCTAAAAAGTGGCTTCCAGTGCTAACAAGTTTGAGAACCACTGTTTTAGGGAGAGCAGTGGGATATAAATCTTTTCCATAAATAAATAAATAAATACTCTTGAGAGTAAGAGTGCTCTGTCTAGCACCAGCCTGAGCTCAAATGGCATATCCAATGTTGGAAAGCAAATTCCTTTTATCCAGCAGGGATGTGTGTGATTGCTCTTTGTACCAGAAACCCTTCTTTGCAGGATCCTGGAAGTCGAGCCATGCTATTTGTTTGAGTCATCAGGCATACTTAGGGACCAACTGCAGTAAGGATACTTCTCACACCACTAGTGTACAGTAAGAATCCCAGGGCTACCTGGGAGGAGTTTACAGAGAGGCACTGCCCCCCTCATTTGCAGGGTAGTGCCAAACTGGAGAGGAGCTGTAAGTTTCTTTAGCACCACAGTGCTTCCCTGGTTGCATGGGAACAGTTACGTAGCCAGTGTGGGGTGGTACATTAAGTACTGCAGGTGCTGCAATGCACCATGTCAGCAGCCCCTCCCACTCATTGTTGGAACCATTCCAGGCAGCAATGGCAATGTACAGGCATTCACATTACTGTCATTGCCCAGAATGGCTGTGATGGCGAGTGAGGGGGGCCATTTACACAGCACACTGCAGCACTTGCAATTCATACAAGAGCACCATCCCTGTGGCTATATGACTGCATGGGGGCAAATCATCCTTTGCCCCCAGTTTGCCAGTTCTGGTGCACCCTACTTAGTGATGAGAAGAATTTTGCCATCAATCTACATCTGATCAGAAATTCAGGAAAGCAAAGGAATAGTGGGTGCAGTAGCTCAATCAAAATAAAAAAAAACCCTTTTTTGCGCATAGAATGTCTCACATTCAATCCCTGGGGTTCCAAATTGCATTGGGAAATACCTGTCTGCAACCTCAAATTGCTGCTGTCATACTGAGCTAGCTGCACTGGCAGTCCACTCAACCAAAAGCAGTTCCCTCTGTTCATAGTAAGCTCTTCTCAACACTTGGAAGACATCATAAGTGACCAACTTACCCAGCAGTTACACATGCACAAGGGCACGTTATCACCTGATAATTGATTGTTTGCATTCTCTTTTCCTAAGTTAATCAAGTTTTTCTTTTGCATTCAGTTAATTAGTGTCATCCAGCAAATATAAAGCAATTGAAGACTCCAAGGAGAATATTAAGGACAGTCAATTTTTCACTCCTGTAATGCCACTCAGATTTTTATCATGGTAACAAAGAGAAACAACAAAGCAATAGCAAAAATATTTTGAAAATGGAGCTTAAGCATAAATTCCTCTGCAAATGAACAGTGTAGATTCAGTTATTTTATTAGGCAAATGGATAGTTTTGTGCTGCCATGTATTCGCTAGGGACTAGTGCAATTTATTTTTAAATCATCTCTAACTGGTACATTGCAAGTGTACATGCTTAAAGGCCTAAGGGATTGAGAAATCTGTTCGTCTGTTTTGCTATTAAAACAAACACACTCATAACCATGACTTGTTCCCACAGAGGGTTATTTTATAAACTGATGGCATGATGCAGTCCCAAGACTCTAGTACCAGTGTCTGGCAGAGAAATTTCATATTAAACTGCTGTACTTAATCTAAATGAAATGAGAATTGGAGCTGTGACTCAGGCCATGCCTGATTCAAATTTCGCCTGTGCCAGAGATCCACTAGCAGCCCAACCAACTTAACTAAATTCCCGTGCGGCAATGCAAGGGCACTGACATGGGTTCTGCTACATCCCACAAGGGAACTTCAGCTGCTGGAGGTCTCCTCATGGTAAGGGGATATTTTTCCCCTTGCCCCTCGGTACGCCCTGGTAGCCACTCAGACGTACATCAGCAATATCGCTTGTGCAGATCTAAGTTGATCTGTGACAGCAGATCAAGCAAGATAAGGCGGATAGCATGTGGCACATGCTGGTGCCACCAATCCTACTCCCTTCCTGGGCTTGATTTGTCCATCACCCACCCACATCAGTGCTTTCCTGCCCTGTTCCACCCCTCCTGCCCTCCCCTTGCGTCAGACTTACGTGCTCTAATGGGCATCTCTGCAAGTGTTGGTATGCGGGGGAAGACTCTGGCTTTCCCACTGATATGGCATCTAGAAGCTGGAAAGATGTATAAAGAAATTTATAAATTTATATACTTATTTATATTTATAATAAATAAATTTAAATTTATAAATAAATTTAAAATTAATTTAAGTATAAATTTATAGATTCTCTTGAAATTAATTTTCCTTTCATTCCTGTTAACTGCAGTGTCTATCTTTCTCCACAAGCCTTTTCCTTCACGTCCCCTCATCGTCTTAACCTCTAAGACATATTTGTATGTTGGCTTTACATTTTTTGGGTATCACATGTTCTGGGTGACATATTTGCCCTTTCTTACAAGCTTAAGTATTGCTTCTGAAAGTACACGCTCTTTTGGCTTGTTATGTAATGGAGAAACTCAAAAAAGTATGGTGCCGTGACAATAATGATGGCCAGAGAGGAAATTGTGTCATTGTTGCATTGAGGCAAAGGCAGTTCCTAGTGCATTGATATTTTATGGAAATCCATCTCTATTTCTGTCAGATAAGACCAGAGTTTTAAAACAATTCTTTAAAAGCAGCTGAAGCTCAAATGAGATTGTGCGCTTATCTGACTGAAGCTGGAGGGCTGGTTAGTTCTTAGAAGATAACAAATTGCAGTAAGACCTCTGGAAGCCAATGTTATCTGCTAATTGACCTTAGCCCTCCATTAACTGCCCTCTGTTTGCCTTGTCTTGCCTGAATTTTTGAAGCTTTTTCTCCTTCTAAGTGAATAGTAATGAAGACAAAAATATTATTCAGGTAAAAACGGATTAACCATATTTCAAAAAAAGAAACACTTCGTTTCTTCCAGGGATTTTAATGTGTAATAGGAATAATTGTCAATAGATCATATTTATTCAAGGAGAGTTCAGTCTTGGTACTTATCTTTCTGGCTGAAATAAAACTCTCTACAGTGCTGGAGAAACAATAGGAGAAACAGGCTCATAGCACCATATATGGGAGTCTGGTCCTCAAATCCAATCACAGTTTGATCTGTGATCATTTGAGGCTCCAGTTCTTTGGTTTATAAAGATTGTTACTGGTTACGCCATTCAAAAAATCCACTGGAAAATCTCTGAGGCTACAATTCTTTAATACTTACCAGAGAGTGAGTTTCATTAAACTTGATGGGAGTTCCTTTTGAGGAGTCCTGACTAGGATTGTACTGCCAAGTAACTTGTAATGCAGTCAGAAGTAAGTGGTGTTAATTCAATGGGGCGCCCTGGAGGGGTGCAAAGGATTGCAGCCTTACAATGCAAGCTAATGACTGTCTACTCAAAAGTCAAACCCACAGCATTCAAGATTAGATGGCTTCCTCCCAGGTTAGTACTGGATTGCAACCCAAATGTTTGGACACAGGAACATGGAAATAAGCAAAGCCTCTACTGCTATCAAGATGAAATGCAATATGAATATCAAATACAAATACTGTTTTAATTCGAGAAATTGTTCCCATTTATTAACATCCCTGTGAATCGAGAACTACCAGATGTACAAGCTGGTTTCCGAAGAGGCAGAGGAACTAGAGATCAAATTGCCAACCTTCGCTGGATCATGGAGAAAGCAAGAGAGTTCCAGAAAAACATCT
Source organism: Lerista edwardsae (assembly GCA_029204185.1). NCBI lineage: Eukaryota > Metazoa > Chordata > Lepidosauria > Squamata > Scincidae > Lerista > Lerista edwardsae. Next base: position 5,529,191 of record JAJKFI010000056.1, on the reverse strand, counting down.
ACCTCTGCTTCATTGATTATGCTAAAGCCTTTGATTGTGTGGATCACAACAAACTGTGGCAAGTTCTTGAAGAGATGGGAGTTCCAGACCACCTGATCTGCCTTCTGAGAAACCTTTATGCGGGTCAGGAAGCAACAGTTAGAACTGGACATGGAACAACCGACTGGTTTAAAATTGGGAAAGGAGTACGACAAGGCTGTATATTGTCACCCTGCTTATTTAACTTATACGCAGAGTACATCATGAGGAAGGCAGGGCTGGATGACTCACAAGCTGGAATCAAGATTGCTGGGAGAAACATCAACAACCTCAGATATGCAGACGATACCACTCTACTGGCAGAAAGTGAGGAAGACCTAAAGAAACTTTTGATGAGGGTGAAAGAGGAAAGTGCCAAAATTGGTTTGAAGCTCAACATTAAAAAGACTAAGATCATGGCAACCACTCCCATCACTTCCTGGCAAATAGAAGGGGAAGAAATGGAAGCAGTGACAGACTTTATTTTCCTGGGCTCCAAGATCACCGCAGATGGTGACTGCAGCCATGAAATTAAAAGACGTTTACTTCTTGGGAAGAAAGCTATGGTGAACCTAGATAGCTTAATCAAAAGCCGAGACATCACCCTGCCAACCAAGGTTCGCATAGTCAAAGCGATGGTTTTCCCAGTAGCCATGTATGGCTGTGAGAGCTGGACCATAAGAAAGGCAGAGCGTCGAAGAATCGATGCTTTTGAATTATGGTGTTGGAGAAGACTCTTGAGAGTCCCCTGGACTGCAAAGAGATCCAATCGGTCAATTCTCCAGGAAGTCAAGCCTGATTGCTCCCTGGAAGGACAAATGCTGAAGCTGAAGCTCCAATACTTTGGCCACCTGATGAGAAGAGAGGACTCTTTAGAAAAGACCCTCATGCTGGGAAAGATTGAAGGCAAAAGGAGAAGGGGGCGACAGAGGATGAGATGGTTAGATAGTGTCACCGAAGCAATGAATATGAAATTGGGCGAACTCAGGAAGCTAGTGGAGGACAGGGAGGCCTGGCGTGCTGTGGTCCATGGGGTCGCGAAGAGTCGGACACGACTTAGCGACTGAACAACAACAACATTAACATCCCAGATTCAATCAAAAGAATAGATATCAGAGGAAGGCATTGAAGATTATTTTAATACACTGTATATAGCCATCTCCAAAAACTGGAATTGTGTTCAAATCACCACTATCTGAAGATGAGAAATGCTGAAAAGTGCATTTCTTATGCTGTTTCATCTTGTTTACTGAAGTTCTATAAATATCTCGTCATCTCTGAACAGAGGTAGCCTTGTATGCTAAATCAAGAGGTCTTATTAGAATGTTCTTTATCTTCAGACTTCTGTAACTTGCATAACTTTCTTTTGAACTACAAGAGACCAGTGAACGTGTGCAACATCATACCACATTCACTGTTTTGTAAATAAATAAAAGAGTTTTTTACATGCAGCATGAAATCTTTTGGCTACTAGCGACAGGAGGTGGCACCATAAGGATCGCAGGCACCGCAACGTGCCATGAAAGCGGCCTCTCCCATTCACTGTCAGAGCCACTCTGTGAGCATTCTGTGCTGCCATTGCTGCCCTGAATAGCTCTGATGGTGAGTGGGAGGGGCCGCTTACATGGCACATTTAATAATAATAATAATAATAATAATAATAATAATAATAATAATACTTGTATTTATATACCGCCTTTCTTAGGTCACCAGATTTCTCTAATGAGTATAACTCAAGGCGGTTTACATAGGCAGACTTTATTCAGAAACCCGAAGGTTTTTACAATTTTTACAGAAACGTTCTATCTTCCAAGAACTACACACATACAGATGGATCTTTCTGGATTTAGTCCTCCTTTCTGGCCACCTGTTTGTCTTCTTGCTGGCTGATAAGTGGCTTCCCTGCTCCCACCAGAGAAGCAGCTGACTTCAGCACAACTCCCCCTCACACAAGGCAGCCGAAGACAGCTCAGTTGTTAATCAATCGCAATTAACGAGGTCTGCCGCTCACAGAGACTTCCGGTAGGCCCGAACTGGCGACCTTCAGATCTTTCAGCTCTTATCTTCAGGCAAACGGAGGCATTAACCCTCTCGACTAAATCTTCTGCCCATTGTGGCACCTGCAGTACTTACTGCACCGTCCCTTGTAGCTACACTATTGCAATAGACTTCTTGGTTTCTTCTTCTGACATTTTCTTTTCTGAGTTGTTTCACTCATCACCTTTTTATAGTCTCCTGCAAAATACAAATAAAAATAACAACAACATGCACATGACAAACCCATCTGGGCAGCTGTGCACCCCTTACAACAGTCAAATCTCTGGGAAGTGAGATTGGCTGTGGGTTTTGCCACATAAATGAACAACAGCGACCTGTCAGGAATTGAGTAGCACAGAATGTCTTGACTTGAGACACGGCAGGCAGGAATGTGGCCTGTGGACCAGTGCCTGGCTCTGGGAAAATTGCAAATACGTCCCTTGCACATAGCCTTAACATCCCTTGTCCAAAAGGGCCAGAGCATGTCAGTTCAGCTGGTGCTCCCTGACTTTTACAATGGTTTCTAGGTTTCTATTGGTTGGGGTGTTTAAAAATGGTGGGTGTTGTTGTTTTTACAGATTTCGTGATTTGAAAGACAGAAGTGGTGTTATTCCAAGTTCTCATTCCAAGTTCTCATTTTTGAACTAGGTAGGTGATATAGTGTCAACAGATGCAGCTGCTGTATTATTTCTAATTGGAAAAAGTAAAATACCTGTAAAATATCTTAAGCACCAAAATGTGGTGTTTTGTGATTTTATTCAGATATTTTAAATACCAAAGGTGGTATTTTTGTGTGTTTATGTGTTTTAACAGAAACCCCCCAAAGCTACCAATTGGTATGAATGATGGAAGCGCAATCCAAACCCCAAGCTGGAATAGGTACTCCGACAGGCCTGCTCCATATCTAGCCCAGGGCTGGCACTGGATACAGTGCAACCTGGAGCAAGGGGAACCAAGTCCCCTTCCCCAGGTAATGCCCAGCACCCTGAATAGGGCTACTCAGAGCTGTGCCAGCGAAATCACTGATGCGATTTTCCAAGCAGCCCAGATTGGAGCCAACCAGGCAGGGGATCCTGTCTCCAACCCCCCAACCCCCACAGGCCAGTCCGCCCAGGAGCTCACCTTCTCCACCTTCCCCCACCCCATTCTGTCTTCCTGCCACTCCATTCCACCTCCCCTGCCCTCCCCAACAACTCCCCACTGGCAATGCTCAACCGACCTTACCTTTGTGCTCTTGGGGCCACTTGTGTGCCACCATGTGCTGGCCTTTCCTCATCTGCTTTACAGGGACCTGTGTCAGTCCATCAAGCACTTTGGATTGTGCTCAAAGACTTGTAAGCTTGTTTCTAAACTGTACCATAGCAGAGTGATGGTATGGCCTCACATGACTGAATGTTCCTTAGGTCATGGCATTACTAGGTTGCCAATGGCAACCAGAAATTGCCCCCAAGTGGTGACTCAGACTCTGATTTGCAATACCAATCAATCAATCAATCAATCAATCAATCAATCAATCAACCTTTATTGGCATACAATAAACAAGACATAATAGACAATACATGATACAAGGGGTTTAAATAAAGTAATATAAAATCTATATATATAAAAATGAACGTGGGTGGGTATGTATGTATGCGTGTGGGTGTGTATGTTCTCTATAGGCTCCCCCACGGCTTGACCAATCGGCACGAAACTCGGCACACACGTGCCTTGCGGCCTGGCGACAAACACTGCGGGGGTCGGGCCCCCCTAGCGCCCCCGGGGGTGGGGGTACACGGGGGTCTTCGCGTGAACATCGTCGGAAATGTCCGAAATCGGCGTCAAATCCGCCGTTTCCGGGGTCGCCGGGATGAGCGGCGATGCTCCCGATGCCGTTGGAGTCCGGGTTCAGCCCCCCGATGTGGGGGAAAAAAAAGGGGTGTCAAACACAATGCCTGCCATGCCCTGTTGGAACGCCTGGACCGATTGGCCCCAAACTGGCAGGCGGATGCCTAGCAGCCTGGCCGCAAACACTGCGGGGGTCGGGGCCCCCTACTGCCCCCGGGGGTGGGGGTACAGGGGGGTCCCAATGTGAAAACGGTCACAAACGGCCAAACTTGGAGTCAAATCCACAGTTTTCGGGGTCGCCGAGATGAGTGGCCACACTCCCGACGCAGTTGAAGTCTGGGTCTGCCCCCCCCACGTGGGGGGCAAGAAGGGGTGCGAAACACAGCGTCCGCCATGCCCTGCTGGAACGCCTGGACCGATTGGCCCCAAACTCGGCATGCGGAAGCCTAGCAGCCTGGCCACACACACTGAGAGGGTCAGGCCCCCCTACTGCCCCTGGGGGTGGGGGTACTTGGGGGTCCCCGCGTGCAAATGGTCGAAAATGGCCAATCTCAGTGTCAAATCCATAGTTTTCGGGGGCGCCGGGACAAGTGGCGACACTCCCAACGCTGTGCGAGTTCGGGTTCACCCCCCCTCGGCGTGGGGGGCAGGAAGGGGTGCGAGACACAACATCCGCCATGCCCTGCTGTAACGCCTGGGCCGAGCGACACGAGACTTGGCACGCATAGACCTTGTGGCCTGGCCACAAACACTGCAGGGGTCGGGGCCCCCTAGCGCCCCCGGGGGTGGGGGTACATGGGGGTCCCCGCGTGAAAATGGTCAAAAATGGCGAAAATCAGTGTCGAATCCATAGTTTCCGGGGTCGCCGGGATGAGTGGCGACACTCCCAACGCTGTGCGAGTTCAGGTTCACCCCCCTCGGCATGGGGGGCCGGAAGGGGTGCGAGACACAACATCCGCCATGCCCTGCTGGAACGCCTGGACCAAGCGACACGAAACGCCGCACGCATACACCGTGCGACCTGACGACACACACTGCGGGGGTTAGACCCCCCTAGCGCCCCCGGGGGTACGCGGGGGGCCCAAGTGAAAATGGTCAAAAACGGCCAAAATCGGCGTCGAGTCCATAGTTTCCGGGGTTGCTCCTGACACCGTCCGAGTCTGGGTTCACCCCCCCTCGGCATGGGGTGCGGGAAGGAGTGCAAGACACAATATCTGCCATGCCCTGCTGGAACGCCTGGACCGATGTGCACCAAACTCGCCATGCGCGTGCCTTCCAGCCTGGCAGCAGATACTCTGGGGGTCAGGCCTCCCTAGCGCCTTGGGGGGCCCGGGGCCCCCACGTGGACATGGCCGAAAATGAACGAGATCGTCCTCGGTTCTGTAGTTTCTGGGCTCACTGAGGCAGCCAGCAACGCTGTGGGAGTTCGGGTCTGCACCCCCCAATGTGGGGGACAGGAAGGGGTGCGATATGAGATGTCCACCATGCCCCACTGTGACGCCTGGACCAATTGGCGCCAGACCCGGCATGCGTTTGCCTTGCGGCCTGGTGACACACACTGTGGGGGTCAGGCCCCCCCAGTGCCCCCGGGGTGGGGGTGCGCAGGGGGCCCCAGGTGAAAATGGTCGAAAACGCCCAAAATTGGAAGATGGGTCAGGGATGGGTCAGGGATGGGAGATATAAACACCCGGGCAACGCCGGGTACCAAAAAGCTAGTGGAAAATAAAAATAAAATAAAATATATAAGATATAAAATGCTACAGCAAGGATACTAAGATAGCTTGTCTCTAGGATGTAGCTTCTGATATTTCACAAGATAGTGCAAAAAGTCGTCTTCTCAACAACTACAGGATCAATTTGCAATACATTCTTGAACATGAGAACCTCTCTTTAAAAAAAAAAGAAGAAGAATCTATTGGACATGTTCACTTCAGCACTCATCAGTTACCAAGCCAGTTCTTTCACTTCCAAAGCCAAAACCAACATCCAAATGATTCAAGCTTGTGCTCATATCAGGAATTCAGTGGAGATTGTTTCTGCTTCCAAAATGTTCCTAAACCTCACCTTCTTTCTGTGACTACCACAGAATTATTTCTACCATAAATCCCACTCAGCCACATGTCCCAATGAGCCCAAGGGCCATGCCCTCCCCACACTCATGTATAATCTTCACTCTCTGATATATTGTTGCAACCACTGACTCAAAGGGGCTTTCCCCATTCCCGGATGTGGTAAAAGGGACAGCATAAATGACTGGCACTTCTCATGCTTCTATGGTCCCATGAAGAAGAGGAAGTCACTGGTCTCCCCTGAGGGGATGAACTATTTTTTGCACCTGAAATTTGTGCATTGTCACTTGAAAGGGATGCACAAGTTGTTCCCTTGTACAGTACTAAACATGGTTGAAATGGCTACTTCATTAATTTATGGCCCCATTCTATACATCCTATGCACTGGTGGAGCATGCGCTCCACTGGCACAGGCTGTTGCAAATGTGATAAAAGCACATTATAACACCCTGCCAGTTAGTGGTGCTAATGGAAAGGCCTGCGCTGTCCTGCTGGTGCCAGTGGAAGGCGCATTGCATGCTGAACATGGTAAATCCTGCACTGAGCAGCAGGAGCCAGGGTAAGGGTGGGGGAGGGCAAGGAAAGGGTATAACAGTGGGGGAGGACAGTGACAGCAATGGGTGTGGGCAGAACTGGTCTAGAAGACAGATGAGATCAGTGGAACCTGTGCATACTGTATCCTATCCCCCATCCCAGGCCCAATCTGCTAGCAAAGTTCCACCTGGACGTGCGCCAGCCACGTGGCTCGCACAGGTCCGAGTTTGTGGCTGCTGGGGCTTTCCACAGGGCAAGGGTACAGTTGCCCCTTATCTCAGGGAGACCTCCAGCATGCAAAATTCCTCCTGCAGGATGCAGTGCAAGCCGTGCTGGCACTGCCACATCAGTGCAGAGGGATTTGCGCTGCTATTTTCATACCTGAAAAACAGTGCATCCTTTCCATGAATAATGTGAAATACCAACAGCTCTGTACCCTGTTTTCTTTGTATCCAGCTCTGATGCTCAGTTTCTTTGATGTACCCTTCCTCTTGGGACTTCAGGGAACATGCCTTTTAACCTCCTAAGAACCCTGTAAGGTAGGCAGGGCCGACCCAGCCATGAAGGGAACGATGAGGCTCATGCCAGTGGAAGGTGATGGGGGAAGCAGCAGGCTGGCCTTGCTTACAGGTTGGGGGGAAAAGACGGCAGTGAACTTCAGAACTTCAGTTGGTTGGGTCATAGGGCATGAAAATCAAAATCACAGCCCAATCCTAAGTAAGCCGACATTACAGGGCTGTATCCTAAAGCCCATTAGGAGGCGGCAGCAGCAAAGTGCAGGCCAAGGGGAGATTTTCTCCTTACACACGTGTAAGCCCCAGTCATCCCAATGGGGCTGCTTGGATTCTGCGCCTGCTGTTTTGCAGGCGTAGGTGCACGTGCGCAGAGGCGGTCTGAATCAGGGCCACCAAGGTTGGGGATGAGGTTTAGGATTTGGCACTACGGCCATCCTGTGTCACAACTGCTGTCTCTGCCCACTGTGCCGCCCAGTTATACCCCCAGCATGCCTCTGGAACACCCTCGGTGAGGCCCAGCACCGACCGCGCACCCCCAATGCTCAACCAGTACAAAGCCAGCGCTTCTGGTGGTCGCAGTGGCGCCCAAGTGTTGGCGCTGCTGCTTGCGCTAGTCCAGCACTGTACCGCCGATGCTGATGCACTTTACGGCACATTTGCGACAGCGTTCGGCCGGCAAAAGAGTGTAGCGCCTGAGCAACAGGGGTATAGCATTGCACTCTCAAAAACGTTCATTGAAATACAGACGGAATCAGGCTGCACAAGCGGCAAAACTACCGTAAATACTAAATATGACATACTTTACTTTCTAAATAGCAGCCATTGGGGAAGGGGGTATCAGGCCCACAGTTCAGGGGAAGGAGAGAAGTCTGCTGGATTCAAATCCCTTTCCTAAAGCTGTTTCTACCATGAAAGTGAAAATATACAGGTACAAAAATGCCCCTACAGTTTCCCTTTAGTTGCAAATAGCAGCTAATAGCAGCAGGGGAGTTATTGTTGGGGAATTAGCACCAGGGAAAGTCGCCCTCTCCCACACCATGACCCTAATTCAAATCACACCCACATGTAGCTGCTTTTGAGAAAAGAAACAGTGGGAGTTCCAGACATAACACAATTCTCCCATATCACAGTTTGGCCCTAAGACGACTTCTTGAATCAATGTCATTCCTGTGGCCTTCAACTTAGGGAATGTCCATGTTCATCTGAAATGAAGCAGCTCCTGGAGGGCAGATACTAGAATATGTAACAAAATATGTAACCATTTCCTGTTTATCCGAATATTTTGATTGTTATTACTCTTGGTGTGAGAATTTCAAACAGGCCTCTATTTTTGGCTTAGTAACAATAATTACATGACGTTAGTCACATTACTCCAAAATCTGTGCAGTTGCACTATATGCTGTGATCAGTGGTGTCATCTAAATGATTTAAGAACAGGTACTCACTTTTGATTGGCATGTGTCGGGACCCGCCCACCAGAAGTGACGTCATAAGCCGGAAGTGAGGTTGTGGCAGGAAGTGACATGAAAAAAGCCCTTTTTTGAAGTGAGACCAGAGGGGGCGGGCTTAGCGGCCATGGTTTTATACTCAAAATGCTGATTCCAAGCATTTCAGATTGCTTTGCGCGTAGTGTTTAGGACTGAATCGTTTACTCCTGAAGTAAAAACTTACCAAAATAACAACATGTGATCGTGGAGAAACATCATTGGTAACCTATATATTCGAGAATCCGCGGCAATCCTCCTTCGCGGCAATGATCTGAGTCAGCCATATTGTTAGACCCATGGAGTTGCGTCGGCCATATTGTTAGACCAGACCATGGGACCAGACCCATTGCGTCAGCCATATTGTTAGACCAGACCGGAAGTTTCAAGAATATGACGTCATTTCTTCTCCATGTTTATTATAACTCCATGCCTCAGACAATTTTAAACTGACCCAACAGTTGCAACAGTATTCCACAGCACCCCCAGAACATGTTAAGGAGGTCTGGCATCATGTTAAAGTGACCCAACAGTTCCAAAACCCCAGAGCAGCTCATTTTTCAGTGACAAGGCAAGGCAAGGCTCCGCTCGCTGCCTGCCTGCCTGCCTGGCTCTGAGAACGTGCAGGCAACTCAAACATGCAGGAAATTCAAACGTTGCAGGGGGCGGAGTCGACGAGTGGGCGGGCGAATGGGCGAGGCCAGCCATAATCCTAGAAACGGGTACTCGCGTACCCCCGCGTACCCCCTGCATGACATCACTGGCTGTGATGTTTCTAAAGGGGGAAAACATTTAAGTTTTGCAGGGACTCCTGTGTAACGCTGTCCTTTCCTCTCACCTCCAGAACCATGCACAGCTTCAAGAACTGGCTCTGAGACTTTGCTCTCCAAGATGTTAATGACTCTGGAGACGAGGGGGAGGGACCACTTCACACAGGAGCTCAGGCTCCTGCAAAACTTAGCATTTTGTTCCCCCTATGGGAATGCCACTGATTATATGATGTGTATTAGAATGCATTAGGCCGACGTTCCTCAAACTGTAGGTTGGGACCCACTAGGTGGACCACAAGCCAATTTCAGGTGGGTCCCCATTCATTTCAATGTGTATTAGATTTGATGCTTCCATGGTATGTGACTGCATTGGGGGATAGGAGACAGATCTGTATTTTTAACAGGCACTATGTATATGCTTTGAACAATGACAGTCAATGGGGCTTACTCCCAGGTAAGTGTGGATAGGATCAATCAATCAATCAATCAATCAATCAATCAACAGGTACTTATATACCGCTTTTCAACACGAAGTTCACAAAGCGGTTTACAGGCAATAGTAATAATAAAGTTAAATGGCTCCCTGTCCCAAAAGGGCTCACAATCTAAAAAAAGGCAGACCGCCAGCAACAGAGTCTTTGGGATCTTTGGGTAATTAAAAAAACAAAACAGAGCAACATTTGCTCGGGAGGATTCCTCCTTATCTTAAATAATTTTTTTAACTTATAGTTATTATAAACTTTTAATTTACTTACTTGATTTGATTTTGTCATATGGGATTTTAATCACTTCCCTGCTTGATGATGTCACTTCCAGCCCTGGCATCACTTCCAGGTTAATGACTACTTCCGGTGGGTCCCGAAAGATTGTAATTTTAAAAAGTGATGTTAAAAGTGGTCCCAGTGCTAAAATGTTTGAGAACAAGTGCATTAGGTAATAGGGTTAATACAAACACAAAATGTAAGACAATAAAAAAATTAATGATAAGATTACCGTTGGAATCAGTGCCTTTGAACTGTATAGGAAACACTAACATTCAACACAAACAATTTTTGTGTTGCACAGTATTTTTATGGGGTATCTAGCTCACCAGTTAGGTCACATCTCTGATATTTATATGGCCAAAGTTCTACAACTCAGTCATTAATGTGGAAAAGGAAGCACATCCTATTGAGAGTGGTCTACCTTTACAGGGAAAAGAAATGTTGGCTTGCTATTTCAGACCATCTCCCTTCCTTCTCAGAGTCTTTTTCCTATTGACACAGAGTTGTGACAAGTCTACAGCTCTGATGTTGTCAGCTGCAATCTGTACGGAGTCACACCTCCAGCCATACTATGGGCCATGCATTCTAATGAGAAAAAGTCTGTTGTTTTCAGTTATGTGGCAACAGAGTGCGAGGACACACTCTGCAGCCATATGGGTGCTTCATTACAGGGACATATGCTGCACAACCGAGGCACAGACGCAATTAACAGACATTTTACCCAAGAGGAGGTGTGAGGGATCCCTTCTGAAAAACTCCAGAGCAAAATATTTTTAGCATAAAAGAACACCATTGAGTGAGCATTACAGGGAGCTAGTGTGTTAAAACTAGGCAACATGATGGATATGTATGATTTGCAACCCATATTGGGCACCCTATTGTGAAAGGAAAAGCAGACAAAAATTGATAAATAGCCCTATCCTATCCATATATCGGCATGCCAACAGGCCTGTGCCATATTCAGTGCAAGATAGGAGGTGACTGCCATGCAACTTGGCTCAAGAAGTTTTATTTCACCTTACCCAGTGTTGCGCAGAAGCAACCCCAATGAGGCTACTCGGATCTGCGCCAGCAAAATCACTGGCGCAAATCCAAGCAGCTCAGGTAACGCTGATCAAGCCAGGGCCAGATATATGGATCTGGCCTAGGTCACCCAACCCCTCTCCCCAGGACAGACTGCCCACCAACCTGCCCTCTCCCCGCCTTCCCCCACCCTGATACACCTCCATTCCACCCTTCCCAACCCCTCATGCCAGCTGCTCTTGGCACACACTACCTTACTGTTCCACCACAGTGCGGAGGCTGAATGCAGCCTCCTTGAGACAGGGCATGTCTGTGCGCTGGCTTGGCCTACTCCTGAGGAGGCACAAATGTTTCTTACAGCATGTTTGCAACATTCCCAGGCTGATGCAAGGGACATGTGCTGGCCAAACTAGCACTCTGGATTGTGCTGTAAATTGGATGAATAAAACAGGAGAGCAGCAAATACTGTAGAGTATGTTGCTGGCATCCACGGAGTTAGGTTCCTGGAAACCCTGATGATACCAAATCCGTGGATAGGGAATCATTGATCCTATGAGATCAATGGGGTCATGGGAAGAGATTATACCTGCCAGCAGCAGAGATCCTCAACAGGGCAGCAGAGAGCACCCTTGGTATCAGCAATAAGTGGGTGCCACATGCCCCCACCCCTGCCACTGCTGCCACCTCCTCTTTGTGTTTTGGCAGCTTTGCAATCTGGCCTTTCCTTTCCTCTTCCTTTGGAAGTTCTCAAGAGTGAGGAATGAGGAGTGGAAGCTGTCTCCTCTTCCTCCTCCTCTGGGAGAACCTGGAAGTCATGTGATGATGTCACATGAAGTCATGATGTCATCTCCACCCTGGGTGCCACTGCTTCTAACAATGCCCTGCTTGGGTCAGTTGCTCTCTCTCAGCCTAACCTACCACACAGAGTTGTTGTGAGGATAAAAAGTACGGTAGGAGTCATGCACACCCCGAGATCCTTGGAGGAAGAGTGGTATGAAAATATGAAACGTAATTAAGCATAAATAAAGCAAGGGAGTCAATGCCTTTGAGCCAAGCAGTGTAGAAAATGTTCAATTGTAGCACCTTTATCATTTTATGCTGAAGATGTGAATGACTTGAAAGTTTGCATCTAGTATTCCAAACACTACAAATCAGTCAAGGCCCAGGTATACTCAGAGCGCAATCCTATACTAGTGTTGCATCGTCACTGCGCTCTTGCATTGTCCAGCATTGTTGCAATCGTGCTGTTCCTGAAGAGTATCTGGATCAAAGGAGCCTTTGACCTATACGCTTCATAGCAACTGGACTGGAAATAGGAGAGGGGCCTTCAAGACTTTTTCTCATCTTGGATGCACAGGGAGCCCCTCCCCTCAAGAACTTTCAATGATGAGGGTGTTCCAGAGGTGTGCCGGGGGAGTAATGGGGCGGCGCAGTTGGTGGCAACATGGGCGGCAACAGACAATAGCCATAGCGCCAAATCCTAGGCTCCATCCCTGGCCAAAGTGGCCCCAATTCAGGCCGCTACTGTGCATGTTCACCTGCACCTGCAAATCAGCAGATGTAGATCCAAGCAGCCCCATAGGGCTGACTGGGGCTTACCCAGGTGCAAGAGGAAAACTTCCCCTTACCCTGTGCTGCACTGCCGCCGCCTCCTGCTGGGCTTAAGATATAGCCCTGCTGTGCTGGCCTTGCTAGGCTGGCGCTGCTTAGAATTGGGCTGCCTGTATATATGCCAGTATATACAGTACTGATGCACTGTAAGGCTTTTTAAGATTTTACAAGACCATAATTTAAAATCGTATTAATGAGATGACTCATACACACTGGTGTTCTTTAAATAGTGCAAGAATATTTTGGCTCATCTAAAAATCTTAAGATTCATTTTTAAATCTTTATTTTTTTAACTCCAGAGTCCACTTTGATAATACAGTAGTTATTTCTAATTCATGCTTAATTACATAACAAATATAGCCTACTTTCTTTTGACTGTGTCACTCATTTACAATGCAGGAGAGCTTATTTTTTTCCTTTCGACTGATGGGGAAAAAACAACACATTGACTCCCAAATGAGAAACATGTTTCTTCATGGGTGTTCCAATAACATTTTGTAAGCTCCAAGTTTTAAAATGATTTTGGCTCAAGATTCTGCTATGTGATCTCTCTGAGTTTTGAAATTGTTAAAATGTTTTCGGGTTCTGTTTCAGCATCTTGCAATTATACTTCCTGTACAACTTTTCAATTTCCTTCCTGGCAGGTATCTTCTCTCTGGTTTTGACATGATGCTTTCATGTAACTTTTCATGATGCAGCAAAGAAGCCCTCATATGAATGACATTTGGAATGAACTTCACTGGAAGTATCTCGCAGGAAGAGAGGAAGGAGAGGAAACCTGTAAATGGCATATGTTGATCTTCCTTGGTCTCCTGTGGCATAGATTTCCAAGGGCTGTGAGATGATTTATCAAAGTGCTCATTCATACATGGTCACCTCTCAATTATTCATCACAGTGACTCACAGTTGAATGGGTGACCTGCATCCATTGAAAAGTATTGTTTTTGTGGTGATGTCTTCCTTGTAGGTGTTGGATCTGTCTGAGCAGTTTCATGCCTCCAAGTCATCAGCAGGGAGATCCATGTGAGAAGGGAACATTGATCCCCTTCCCCTGTGGTAATGGCACAGGGTGGGTAATGAGTATCCTTGCTTCTGTGCCGGCTATTTAGCTGGGCAAAGGTGGGGGCCTCTGTATAGGGCTGTGTGGTCCTACATGGAGGTCATCAAAGCTTGCCACCAGTCCTCCCCCCACTCCACTCCTCCCCCCACCCAGGAACTCCCTCCGGCACTGCCCAGAATCTCTGTAACATTGGCAAGGGTTACCTCTTGCCAGTGTCGTGTTGCTGCCTCCAGGCGGCAAGGGGCCAGCTGTGCTGCAGCATGGGCAGGAAGAGCTTACTGCCCACACTGCATGTGCCTTACGGCACATTTACAACACCCGTGCAAGCGCACTTGTACCACTTGCACTGTAGGGCTCTGGATTGAGCCAAAACGATTACAGTAAATCTATGGCCATGACTAGTTATGAAGCAGGGCTGGAAATTTATGAATTCTCCAATTCAATCCCTCTCATGCCCTTGCACAGTGGTTCCCAAACTGTGCACCATGGCCGTCCAGGGCACTGTCGTGAACTCAAAGGTGTACTGCAGGATGCCCCTGGCTGTGTCTTCCTACTAGTTCTCCTAAGCACTGCCATCTGGAATCATGCTAGATCACCCGAGAGAGCCTAGTGTCCCCATCTTGAATCAGTGCCCTATCATGACAATGCCATTGCTCAGCTATCCAGGATGCTGTTGTCTTGAATTGTGTGAGATCTTGCTGGGTGGTGGTACCCAGTAGAGCTGGGTGATGGCACCACTGTGACAAGGTGCTATTACAGCAAGGTGCCATGATTAGCAGTTTCAGAAGCACTGCCCTTGCTGCTTTTTTAGACTGTCTGGTAGAGTACACACACAGTGCAGTGATGGGCATTCAGTCATAAATTCTTATTTGTATATCGTGACTGAATGTTCTCTGAAATAGTTCAATGGTACTGACCATGGCAAGAGCTATAGGAGGCATTTAATTACAGCTTCAGTAAATGCTTTGTTCTTTCCTTGAATATAGCAAATAAGCTGCTCAGATGGCACTGCCTTCCTAGAGTAAAGTTCATCTAACATTTAAATGAGTGATTATTTTCAAAGAAGAAGCAAAACGCTCCATGACCCTCCAGGTATTGTTGCATCCAGCAACGAAAAATCAGTGACTGGCAAATTGCTGATAAGTAGCAGTGAGGGTGCAGACAAAACTCATTATTAAGCAACATGTGGGAGAGGTTTATTGACTTTCAGGATGTCTTGAAAGCCTAGCATTTCCTTGTGTTGTCAGAATGGAGATGATAATAACAGAAATGACCTTATTTTGATAAGGCTCTTCATTGTGCTGCCTTTATAGATTCTGCATCTTCTTCTAAGGTGGATTGCAAACGTTTTTCTATTGTGCACCATTATTTGTTCTTAACCTCTGTGCACACCGTGCTGAGACTTTCATTGACTGAATGACTGATTACAAAGTCAAAAGATTAATCACAGTAATTATGAGTACGTTATTATTGAAAGAGAGAGATGAGCAACAGGAGGTTGCTAGGTCAAATCTGCTTGCTTTTAAGAGAAGATGCTAAGCTGGCCTCCCAGATCGTCAGTTTAGACACAAAAAGAATGCGTGGGGCACAAGTAGGGGCCTTGGATAATCATTCTCTCCTTAAAGTGGCAAAAGCAAGGCATTCTGGGGAGTGATGCAACCAACTAAGTTGGGTAGCACAGGTTCCACGACCCACCAAAAATCAGGTTGCAACTCACTTGCGCAGGACCCATGAGAGTGGGGTAGAGGGGGAAGTTTATTCCCAGGCCCAGGGTCAAAAAGAGGACCTAGGAGCCAAAAGAGGGGGTCCCAGAAATTTCCTGGGATCTTACATTTTCCTACCTCACCCAGACTCGTTGCCCTTGCTGGGGACACTGCCATGGGTACACGGCGTCGGCGTCTGCTGCAAGCCAAATGAACTGGGCTCAGGACTCCTTAATACAGTGTCACATCTGGGAAGAACCTGGCCAGCTACAGTTGCACTTTGGCTTGTGGATCTGCTTACCAGGAAGGAGTGTATGGGAATCCGGGGACACAGTTGTGGGGCTACACAGGTGCAGCAGAAGTGTTAGTATACACAGGACACTTTCCATTCTAGCATGATCCTACAGTAAATATGATGGTGCTCATTTTCTGCAATGATTTCCTATACTATACTTAAAGGATTTTAGAGAGACTTAGGAGTGTGTTTGGTTTTCTGTATTACTGTATCTAGATGCCAACACAATGAAGGCAGGTAGACCTGGGCTCTGCATTGGGAAGCCCGGTAGACTTGGGCTCCAAAGACTGTTCTGGCTGTCACCGCCCTCTCCCTGCCTGTTTTGCCCCCATTCTGTCTGCCCATTGCCACCCTCCCCCTTTTTTGGAAGGGGACCCCAAAAAACTTTGTACCCCATGATGAAATTCCTCTCAGAGGTCCTGCACTTATGGGTCAGTTTGAAAACTGCTGGCTTAAAGGATTGGTAATGAGCTGCAGGCTCTCAAGATCCCTTTCCCTGACCTTTTTACATGTTGTGTTCCTCTCAATTTCCTCCTTCACATTCTTATTTGTTTGTTGTGACATCACCATTGGAAAACTCTGAGTAGTTTCTGACTCACAGTTTCTGCTTCTGGTTTTGTGGGAAAGCAAAGCACTAATTCCAGTTTGCAAGTATTTGAATTGATCCTCCCATATAGGGAGAAAAGGGGGATAAAAATACAGTAATTAAATAATCCTTAGAGATGACCAAAGCCCAGCTGGTGGCAAAAGTACTGCCCACATTCCATTCCGTTTTTTTGCACAGGTGTTAATCCACACAGGCACGTTGCATCACCACCCTGCCCACTGCTTCTTCAGATGTGACTGGGCAGAGAGGTTCCATCCTCCTGGCCTAGCATTCCCTAAACAGCTGGTGGACCGGAGGGGAAGACAGTCAACCACTACTCCCATTTGCCTCTTGTTGGTTCTCCAAAGACAGTGAGTGTTAAGAGGATGGGGCACAGGCACAGTGGTCCTGAAGGTGGTGAACCATGGGGGTGTTTGCAGCCAACTGCAGAGTCGAGCAGTGTTCTTCAACCTGTAGGTTGTGACCTATGGGGATTGTGGCACACTTTCAAAGCCTGTGCAAGAGAGGGCATGGGTTCAATTCAATAATGCTACTGCCTTATCAGTTCTTGATATAATATTGCACAACTTCTTTGTGCTGCCTTGCTCTGCAGCTCCTGTCAACCCTGCTTAGGCTGCTACCTCACAGGGTTGTAGTGAAGACCTGAGAGGTAGGGGAAGCAGGGTAGGGGTGA
>JAJKFI010000056.1:5425753-5512191 GCA_029204185.1 Lerista edwardsae | reverse complement strand
GGGGGGCAACTGATTCATCAGAATTGATTAGAAGCATGAGGAAGGATGAATAGCAGGAAGTTTGAGTAAAAATGCGTGTTTTAGTGCCAAGACAGTCTAGCACAGGGATATTATTTAAGAATACAAGAAGAGCCCTGCTGGATCAGGCCTAAGGCCCATTTAGTCCAACTTCCTGTACTTTACAGTGGTCCACCAGAGAGCACACAAGGCAACTAGATACTTTGCCACTCCCCTGCATCTGGCACTCCAAGGTAGCCTACCTCTAAGATAAGGAGGTTGCACCACCCATCAAGACCTGTAGCCTGCAATGGACTTTTCCTCCAGAAATCTGCCCAATCCCCTTTTAAAGGCACCTAGGCCGGACGCTATCACGACTCTTGTGGTAAGGTGTTCAGCAGATTACCCGCTGGGTAAAAACGCATTTCCTTTTGTCTGTTCTAACTCTCCCAACACTCAGTTTTAGTGGACATCCCCTGGTTCTGGTGTTGGGAGAGAGGGAAAAGAACATCCCTCTATCCATCCTATGCATAATTTTGTATGTCTCAATCATGCCGTCCATCCCCGGTGCCTTTTTTCTAGACTGAAGAGTCCTAAATGCTGTAGCCTCTCCTCATATTTGAACATTGATTATGAGAAATGTACAGTATAATGGACAAGAAATGTATTTTTAAATGATGGACTAGATGGAAAGGCACATGACTTCATTCTTTTTTGTTAAAAAGAAACAAGCAAGCAAACTACCTATGATATGTGACTGCCTGCTACACAGCTTGACAGTGCATGAATTATGCAGTCAGCCTGCATTTTATGCAAGGATTAGGTTCTAAAGGTGCATAAGGCAAAAATAGCAAATGGTTAAAATTACCTTGTAATAAAAAAAATCATACTGCTTTATGCCCCATACTTGGTCTTGTTAGGTTGTCAGCTTAACCTCCTGAGGTATTTTTTCTTTGGGGGGGGGTTATGCCTATGGCCCACCTCCTTCGCCACTGGGGCATTGGGGTCCCATCTCACTTTTTCTGTAGCCCAGACAGTCCCCCTGCAGCCAGGGACTTCATGGGTAGAGGGAATGCCTCCTTTGCTCTGAGTCCCGTGCCTCATCCCTGGCAGACTCTTTATCCTTTGCTCATTCAGCTCAACCCTCTCCCTTCCAGTTTCCCTTCATTCCTATTCTCACCCCTCCCCAGTGCCTTTCCCCTGCCCTGCATTTTATTGCGAACCTGGGCTGTGTTGCCATTTTTTCCCTTTACCGTTTCTGCCTGCTGTGGGAGTGAGGCGGCAGTTGCCTGCTGGCAGGGTCTTAGGCACTTGTAACTCCTTGGTATGTGTGGAGCTTGATGGAGGTTGGCCTGGTGACCTGCAGGACGCACTGCCACCTTGCTCCTTTTCAATCACCCCAGGCAGCATGGAGGCCACCCCCCTCACTGGTCAGACAGCCTGTGGTGAGGACTGTAAGGTGAGCCTGTCCTTGGATGTTCTTTAAAAAAAACTGCACTACAAGAAATGTGTGGGAACTGTGATGCCTGAGGGAACACCCGACTTATTCTTTCATTTCAGTCCTGCTCCAGGGCGTATACAGGTGGGCAGAGGCATAACTAAACAAAAAGGCGTCTGGGGCAAGGAAGTACATGCAGCGCCCCGGGCAAAGGGAGGGCCGTCTGTTAAGCCAAAAGAGGCAGCAAGGACCTCAGAAAACTGCCTGGAGAGTGCTCTAAATTCAGCAGTTTTGCTGCGCAACAGTAGGGGCAGCTATTTTGGCTTTTTTTTTTACTTTTCAACTTTTTTGAAGTGCGTCTGCAAGAAAATTGTGCCCCCTTGGTGTAGCGCCCTGGGGCAGGTGCGCCTCAGGCGCCATCCTTGCTATGTCTCTATCAGCAGATTTGGGACCCTGAGCTTGCAGGGGAGGGGCTCGGCTCAGCTGGAGTTTCTCAAGGGGTCCAGAAGCCACCCCTGGCCACTGAAGGCCTCAGAATGCCCATTATGGGCTAAAAAGCTACTTTTGGAAGTTTTTATGCCCTTATAAGGCATTCTGTGGATGGGGAAGCATGGGCTCTAATTAAGCTACTGTTTTTGCTGCTAAGGCTTGGGTTGACACTAGGAGGCTGTGTCATAGCTGTTGCTATTGTAATATAATGAGGTTCAAGGCTTCAGCAGTAATAGCTCTGTCATATTTCCAGCTTGATACTTCCTGCTCTGGGATATCTGAGAAGAATAAGATCAGTAAAAATTCTGCAAAATATTTAGGCCTGCAGTTTTACCAGTAATATGGCTTTTTGAATGTTTGCACCTGCTGTTGTGTTATGGGACCTGAGAGATCCCAGTTGTGAACATGGTTTGGGCAGAATAGAACAGTGGATGACATGTTTTTGGACAAATCTGTAGATAAACTACATTTTAGTCCTTCCATTCCCAATGTAACAGAGTATTTAAGTGCTTGGTAACTGGACTATCAAACACACAGCATCGTTGTCAACTCAAGTATTACTTCTACAATCCCCCCAAAAGCAAGCAAGTAAATTCATTGTCGCAAAGCCATCCATACCTTGATGTAGTGCTTCTTAAACCTTTGTAGAATGGCAATCTGTTCGAGATCCACCGGAAGTGATGTCAAGGCCGGAGGTGCCATCATAGCGATGCCAAAGCCTGCTGCTTTCCTGACAATGCAGCAGTAAGTTAGATTATTGATCAGGCTACTTTTCTTTCTGATTCACTTTGCTATCAGGAAATTGCTGTTTCCAACCTTGGTATAAGCAAAATAACCACACAGGCCTGCCAATGTCTCCCCATACTTTCAATGATGACTGCGCTAGATGCTAAGTGACCCATCTGTAACTGGGTCGTGGCACATCTAGTGGTTCCTGACCCACTATATGAGAAACACTGCATTGATGGACATTGAACATTAATTTAGAACATTAGTTAATATATTAATTTAGAGCAGAGGTCCCCAAACTTTTTTGTCCTGTGGACCACTTTCCGAATTATTTTTTTGCCGTAGACCCCCTGCCTGCCTAATATTAAATTTTCCTAAACTTTATGTTGTCAAATATGTTTTTCACAGCTGACACAGTGCTGTTCACTTTGATACGGCTTTGTAAAAAAAGAAAACAAACTTAAGTTTTTTATTCAGCCCTTTATTGAAACAATTAAATTAAAAATTTAAAAATCCTATAATTGCCTAATTTAACATGTCCGTGCACCCCCCCCCACAGTTTTCAATGAACATTGCAACCCTCCAGATTGCAATAAATATTGCAACCCCCGCACCTGCCGTTTCCAATAAATATTTTAGCCTACCCCCTAGTTTTCAGTAAATATTGCAGCCTCCCAGTTTTTAATAACTATTGCAGCCTCCCCACCCTTTAGTTTTCAATAAATATTGCAGCCCCCCCGGCCCCTTTATTTCACTAACCTCTAGAAATATCTTCATCCTTGCTCTTCTTGCTTCTCCGCACGCTCTCTGCCTTCTGAATGATGCTGAGGCGACCTTGGGGTCACGCCAGCGTCATTCATATGGGAGGGAGGTGCTGCGGAGGAGACAAGCTCTCCGGCGGTACATTCCCTGTGGATCTTGGCGCTGCGGCGCAAGTTTTTTTTAAACATGCGCCTTAGAGCCAGGATCCACAGGGAGTCCATGTAAGTAGGGTGATGGAGCTTCCTCTCCGTTACCCCCTCTGTTCAATTTGCAAGAATTATAATAACAAAGTCCAAAACTTATCGTACCTACTCATATAATTAATTATTTCAAATTTAAAATATCTTCTTAAAAAGTTTACGAAACGCCTGAAATAATGATTTTGATGGGTGGACCCCCATTTACATATCGTAAACCCCCATATTTGTGGACCCCCAAATTTTTTTGTCGCTGACATGGACCCCCTGAAAGTCAAAATCGACCCCTGGGGGTCTATATAGACCACTTTGGGAACCATAGATTTAGAGTATCGTAATCTTCATGTGTTGTGGCATTGTATGTTTGATGATCCATTAGGTCTGAGGAGTGAAAGCCAGATGGAGCAAAATTTTTCAGTTATTTAGTGAGATGCATTGGAGTTCTGCAGGCAAGTCAGATGGGAATCAGATTTTGGTTTTCACCAGCATCAATGTATATTTTTTTAAACTTGATAATAAAGGTGATTTCCATATCTCCAACTGTCCTGTCTTCCACGCATTCCTCTCAAGGATAATTTTGAACAGAATGCTGATTCAGGTCACTGCACCAGGGAAATTAATGTAGTGAACTTGCATAGTCAGAGTCATGACCCTAGCAGTGGTAACTAATATCACATTCCCTGCCACGATAATGGACATGGACTAAAGATTAAAGTAGACATGTTAGACTATCTTTCCTTAGGCATTGGTATACAATGAACTTTAAAAAGATGTTGGCCTAAGGCTTTTCAGAGTGTGTGCCCATACACAATTGTAACAAAAACGGCATTTCAAAAGAGCAGTTGCATTCGTATCCTGGGTTGTGCAGCTGAAAGCATTTTGCATGTAGTGAAAAGGCAGCCCAGCTTTCACTTGCCATTATCTTATCAGAGACTCTGACAGAGGAGGTTCATTTGAGTGTTGGTTTAGCACTGAACTGTTAGTAGGAGACTCTAGCTTTGCAGGGGAAAATAGTGGCAAGGAAACAAACTTTATTACACTCTCTACCAAGCTCATTCATGAAATCATTTTTAATTGAAGTAGTGATTCTCAAACCTTTTAGCTCCAGGACCCATTTTTTAGAATGACAGTCTGTTTGGGACCCCCTGGAAGAGAAGTCATGACCGGAAGTGCCTTGGTTGTGATGCCAGAGCTTTCTGCTTTCCTGCAGTAAGTTGGATTATTTCTCAGCTATTTTCCAAAGCAAAGTGAATTAGAAAGGGAAAAAAGCCTGCTTACAACTTTGTCACAAGCAAAATAACCACACATCCTTTCTAGTCTCTCATCTTCCCATATTTTCAATGATGGCTGCACTAAGGTGCTATGCAGCCCACCTGAAATTGGCTCGTAACCCACCTAGTTGGTCCTGACCCACAGTTGGAGAAACACTGCTCTAAAGCAGAGCGTCAAGATTTGAAGCTTACACAGTGGTTGCCAGGCTCTTTTGGAATGTGGGTTGGAAGTAAAGGCCAGGTTTACGAACGTGTGACACTCTGATACTTGTGCACCCCCACTGAGTTTCTCATTTGGTTTATTATTTGAGTGAACTGGCTGAACCTCAACAGTGGCAGCAGCAGATGTGCTGGCACCTCGCCTGCCAGCATGTATGTGTGAAGTGTGCACAGCAGCATCCACCACCACCTCCTGTGCACAAATAGCCTCAGTTCCTTCTGTGCGCACACACAGTTGCCACCACTTCTCCACCGCCTCCAAGCTGGCCAAATCCTCTCACCCACTTCCTCCAGCCAGAGGTGCAACTAGAACCTCCAGTGACCATTGCACTGGAGTGATGTCATGACATCACATGATATCATGATGTCGCTTCCTGGTTCTCCCCAAAGTGCTAGCATAGTGCCTGGGGCAGGTGGTCTTCAGGCTCTATTCTGGTTGCCTGTCTGCCTCCAGCCAGGAGGTGGTGGTGGAACATCAGAATGGACTAGAAAAAGAATGTTGGGAGAGGCATTGCTCCAGTTCTTTTTTCATTTTTAGAAGTTGGGTGGTTCTTCTTCAGCCTGCTTTGGCCCTCTTTCAGAACAGGGCAGTGGCCATGGGAGAAGGCGAGTAGAGGCAAGGTGAGATTGCTCCAGGGGTGGCTGATGATGCAGGGTGTTACTTGAGGCACCCTGTCTCTACTCCCTTAATGGATGCATCAGCCCTGCCGGGGAGCAAGCAATAACAATAGAAGCAATTTAATTGTAGCAATGTTAGGACAGAGAAGAGGAAGCAGTACTTGGCTTATTTGCCTGGTGGCAATTGGTGACTCTCTCTGTTTGCAAGAAAGGGGGACAGAGGAAGGGGGGGTTTCTTGTCTTTCTGCATCCTGTAACCCACTAAAGTTTATTTCTTTCCTTCTATCACCACTTGGGCAACTCCTTTCATGTCAGGGGTTCTTATGATTGGCAAATAAAGGGCCCTATTGGAACCCTTTTTTCTCAAGGCGTTACCTTGCTGCTGGCACGCGCACACGCACACACATGCGCATGTGCACACACACACCATAAACTGAATGGGAGCTTGAATGCCAAATACCACATTACAAAATGGCCCCTACAACTGCAAATTTCAGGAAGAACAGTGCTGAGGAATTGGTAGAGATGAAGCAGGTGCTTAATATTTTCCTTTCCAGATACTCCTCCCCTGACTTTCTTCCCTTTCACAAGCAGCAAGGATTGTTATGCTGTCTTAGATGGGACCTTAGATTGTAACCTTGGGTTACAATGGCCAGAATAGAAAGTGTGTTGTGCCTTCCATCCCCCTAGCTGTTTCCTCCACTCACATTTATTGCCTCAAGAGTTGCTTTTCATTCTTAAAGGAAATTTAGAATGCGCACACACAGTCTTGCGCACACAATCATATAGATGGCTTTTGAAAGCCTAGACAATCTGGCCTAGATATCACTGCACCATAAAACAATTATCAATAAGGGGAGCAGCGGTTGCCTAAAGCCAGCATTGGAGATGTTTTCTGTAAGGCCCATTGTTGGCCTGTTATAGTTGAGTGGCTTTTCCCAACCTCCCTTGTCTGCTGTCCACAGCTGTTCCTCGCTGCTGCTTTCCTTTTATCTCTTGAGCAGGTAATTGAGTGAGTGGTGATGACTTAGGAACAGCAGGTCTCACTTGCCACCTATCTCTGTATGGCTGCTGCTGCTGCTGCTGCTCTTAGATGCCCTTGCAGTACGGTGGGCCCTTCATATCAAAGGGGTGGTGGTGGTTAGTTCTAGAACCCCAAGGGGATACCAAAATCCGGAGATGTTCAAGTCTGCAGGTGTCATGCTGACAAAATGGCATAAAATTGCGTAAATTGCCTAATGTGCAGTTGGAATGGTGAGAGGCGAGTGCTGTGAAAAGGCAGAGTGCGAGGCAAATGAGAGTATTATGAATTTTTAAAGTAACTTTCAATCCACAATTGATTAAATCCAGAGCCCACATGACATGGTGAATACACCATACCCTTGCCCATCTGCTGGCAGCTAGCAGCAGTGCCAATGTTTTCTACCACTTGTCACCTCTGTGGTAGAGAGGCTACTGTCTGTTCTTGTAGCATCTAGTGTGGAAGAGCTCCAATGGCGCTTTTTGCTAGGGACCCCCCCAAAACCTGCCCTGGGAGCACCTGTGGAAATTAGGGCGGCAGGAATGCCTATTTCTTTCCCCATTGCCCTCCACTCACTATGGATTATTGCAGGTCTGTAGTTGTGAACATCCTGAATCCCATTGCTCTGCAACCAAATGTTACTTTAAAGGGTGTGATTGGGGCTAGGTTTGCTGATTCTTACATCGAGGAATAGTCACAGTGGGTTACGGCATGGGAGACGGGAGAAATTACTATTTGCTTGAGAAAACATCTGGTGATGTTAATGGGGATTTTGTTCTTCCAGAGCAGCTGGCCAGATAAGATCCTAGGAAACTACTTTATATGGAGTCGGACCATAGGTCCATCTTGTCAACCCAGACTGGCAAATGGCTCTCCAAGGTTTGAAATTTCATAGTGATGAGGCATATGTGAGAGGTTGAAGCATCAAATCTGTCATGTAGAAATGGCTTTTGAATGTTCGCTGAAATAACTATACTGGCACTTGAAAAATCTTGTGCTTTTTGTAATGTACAGTGATAACTCTCTTCAGTCGTCTAAAGGGTGAGCAGTAAAATTGCTTACCATTGATTACCAATTTTTACCCCATAAGCTGCTGTGTGTAACCAGATCCATAAGTTATGATTCGATACCACTGTGACAGGCATGCTTCGTAGTGCACCGCACTTGTACTGCTTTGCTGCAGGCAGCAGCTTATGAAGGGCAACAATAATTATAAAACTAACATCCATCTGCAGGTCCTTTCCTCATCTAGACAGTTGCCAAATCCTGAGCATTTGGGAGTACTTTGAAAAACACTGTGCTTGACTTGGCTTTTGCTTGCTAGCGCTAAGGTTTAGTTTGTTTATGTATTCTGATATTTATCTGGATGTATGTGTTCGCTTTAAAACTGCCCTGAAGCATTTGGGACAGCCAGGTTAGATGGTGCACTGAATAAATGTCAGAGGCAATCACTCAGGGCTACTGCTTTTACTGCCTGCTTTTATAATGGCAAATACAGATGTGGATCAGGTGTTTCCATGATAAGAGCAATGCTTGGGTCATGGACAATCATCTTATTCTCATATCCATGTTTTGTGCCACAGCAGTGAAAGAGGAACCATAGAACCAGATACTTTTGTCAGATTATGTTTGCACACTCTCTCCTTTGAGCTAGGATGGTGGCGTGGTTTGGGAGCTGCACCTAGACCTGGAAGAGCCAGATTCAGATCCTCACTCACCCATCATGTTTCCTGGGTGACCTTGGGCCAGTCATCATCTCTCAGCCTCACTTACCTCAAAGGGTTGTTGTGAGGACAAAAGGAGAGGAGGAACCATGTACTCCACGCAGAGCTCCTTCGAGGAAGGGTGGTATAAAAATGTGAAAAAATAAAATAACTGTTTAAGTGCCCTTGGAATGGAGGGTGTATGTGTGAATGCATTTTATAGGTGTAGATTTTGTTGGTGTACAGTATAAGCCAAGGATTAATGCTTGGTCTGAGCTCAAGCAAAGAATATTCTTTTGAACAGGACTAGAAGGGAAAAAGTAAAAAGCAGTTGCTCCTTGTTAATCTGGGATGAGGAAACACCTTCTCCTTGCTAACATGCATAGTTCTAGGCTCATATCCCATACTTTGAACAGGATTGAGGATAAGAATATATGTGTTCCTTACCAGTTAGTAAAAGAAGGTATGATAGCTTTTCCTGAATGTATATGAAATGCATTCATCCATGTGTGGGCACAATTTTTCATATTAAAATTGCCTATTTTTAGAGTCCTTGTGTTTACTAATAATTTGCCCACTTGTAGTTGGTAGTAGTGCTTCAATTGGCAAGTTTTATAGCAGTCCAAGCCCACAAAGATCTCTTCGGGAAAATGTTTTTATGGAGCTAGGTTTTGTGTGCGCCACTCCAACACTGTTCAATTAAAATTTACTACAGGTTATGTACTAGCTTTAATCTCTAAACTCTAACAAATACAGCCGTGCCCTGGTATCCATGGTTTCTGTTATCCACGGATACCATGGAGAGTGGGATGCCTGTTTAAAAAGATTGGCGAACAGTAAACAAATCCTTTTTTTTAACCTGTTGCAACAAAACCACTGATGTTTCCCTTTCTTTAAAAAGGCTTCCCCAGTATCCACGGTTTCAGGGATCCATGGTGGGATCCAGAAAGGAACCCCAGTGGATACTGAGGCATGCCTGTAGCTGTAAATTGTGAGGGAAAAAAATAGGGAATAACTCCATTAAATTTAGAAAGTCCAAAAAATCTGTATGTTTTGAGATGAATACATTCTGTAATTTGGCCACAGGTTCTTAGTTTAAAAGATAAGTGTTCTTTTTTTAGTATGCTTTATTATGTTTGATTCAAGAGAATGAAATGTATAGCAGGTAAGGTAGTAACTTGTCTCTCCAATCTCTGAAATAAGGGTACGCAGGCTGTGTAACTGAAGATTCCTCCTGTGTACTTTTTGCTAACTGTAGTATTTTTTAGCAACATACTTAATTAATCTGAGTCTAGTTCTCATGGGACTCTCTTTAACAGGTCTAGAAGTCAAATTGCAGTGAAGTCCTGTTTGCTCTTTGCAGACCTTTTTAGAAATTCCAAGACAGGAAGGCTGTTTATTTTTCCCACATCTGTTTTGTTCTCATTCTTTGAGACATTGTGTGCTGGATGCTCTTCTTTTTAACTACTTAAATTAGTTGCACTGTTGCAGAATGACAGAATAAGCTTCCCTTGGTCTATCTTGTAAAGTATAACATTTGTATGGAATTATATATATTATTTAATTGCACTTGCAAATGTCCCATGAATTTACAATTTTTTTATTAAAAAAATTGACTTTTGACTGTTTACTCAATCTCATATTGCAGGTAGTCATTGAACCTGCAGCTTTTAAATTTCTATAGGAACTATTTAGACAAACAACTTGTCTTAAAGAAAGATCGTAAACAGGAAATTTCACAACATATTTGCAATATTAACTAGCGGTTCTGAAAATTGTTACCTTCAATAGCAATCTTGTATTCCTGCATGTATAACCTTTTCTTGAAAGTGTATGAGGACCTGTAATGGGAGCATGTTAAAGTTGTGGTTAATTTCAAGTTACTGTTGAACTGTTGAGGAATACATTCTTCTGTCATTCCATTTCCTTTGAAGTATTTCTTCTACTCTTTTGTTTAGCAGCATTTGAAACAAATCCTCTCTTGTGTAATACCTTAGAAACGTGCCATTTGTTGGTTGTACAGTGATTATACTCAGTGGTGGGATTCAAATAAATTAACAACCGGTTCTATGATGTCATAGCCGGAGCCAAAAAAACCCGAAGCCAGCCAAGGTAAGCAAGTGGGCGGGGCCCGGCCATTTAACAACCGGTTCTATTGAACCTGGGCGAACCCCCTGAAACTCACCACTGATTACACTACTTACGTGATACAGTGGGCCCTCATTATCTGCAGGGGGTTCCATTCCAGGAACTCTTGCAGATAAGGAAAATTGTGGATATTCATATCTGTGGTTTTCTAGGCCACCACCCACCCTCTGAACCTGAACAGAGCTGAACTCCTGTCAGGTCAGGAGGCATTCTGAAGCTTGCAAAGGCCATCGGCGGAAGTGGGCAGCCTCTGCAGGCTTTAGAATGCCTCTGAACCTGACCGGAGTTGAGCTCCGGTCGGGCTTGGGGTGGGTCAGGCTGAGATCCACTGATGTCAGTCCAGCGGATAACACGGACCACCTATATATGGAAATTGCACACATATTGCATGTGCCTGTGCTGGTACAGTTGACTATCACTGCATGCTTACTTAAATGGTTGTTGGGTGTGAATTTACTACGCCAATTTGACATTCTTGATTTCCCACCAAAAATCTCCCCCCTTTCACAAAAATACTCAGCCAATGCCATCCTGGCAATATTGGAAAAGGATTTCCAGCAGGCAGCTCCTGGCAAAGGAAGTGCTTGCTTTAACCCTTTTCTCTTTGGTTATATGATTGATAGTGTTCTCCATTGAGGTATGGAATAATCTGAGCTTATCTGCAATACATTGAGATGTACAATCATTGAACTCGCCCTATTTCCAACCCTAGGCTAGTTGTTCTCAATATGCACAGGAGTGGAGGCTGGTGAAGGTTTCAAAAGAAATACTGTACTCGCAGTTCATAGCTGCTTACATACATCTTCTGAGACCCCAGTATTTTAGGAACACGGTATCCTAGAAGCAGTTCCCTTTTGTTTCAAAGTCTGAGAATGGCCTGAGGGGCACAGTGCCCTGGGCCATACTCTTCTCTTTTGATAGGGAGGAAGGAAATTGTGTTGACTAGACCTTCTGCAAGAACCGTAGTGGGTGGGTGAAGAAGTCTTGGGTTACTGAATATTACACTGCCCCCAGTGTCCTGGAGGCAGCATTGCATCCAAATTCCAACACAAGATATGGATGTCAGGAACTGAAGGAGCAGCACAGAAGGGAAGACATATCTATATTTGTGTGTGTTTTCTACTCTCTCGGACTTGGGGGATGGGCTCCCCTGGTTAGTTTGCACAGCTCCCTGGGGAGCCATGGTTCACAGTTTGGGAACTACTGGTGTGTCTCTTTATATGTTCTCAGATCCTGTCATAATGTGATTAGGTCACTATGCGAACAGAGCCTGTTTGTTGTGTAAACAGACACTGGCTAGCTGCAGATGCAGGCTACGGATTGTATTCAGAGCCTCTTCTTGGTAGCTGCAGGCAGGCTCTTGGAGACTCAGTTGCCTCCTTAAGCCTATTCTCTGTTGTACTGTGATCCCCTTTGTCTATGCGGTCAGTCTGTTAGGCAGAACATCGCTAAGTTTCACGTCTGTTATTGTCCTGGCCAATAGGAAAAGACAACCTGTTTCTTTCTCCTACTTGTCAAGACAAATTGTAGCCATTATGACAGTGGCTTAGGGCCATTCTCAGTATCTCATTGCAATAGTTCAGGATGATCTGATTCTATTCCAGAGTAGCTTTCAACCTGGGAAATGGATGCGGACCTTGCTGATTCTTCTGGATCTCTCTACAATATCGTAGTGTCTCCTTGTATCAACTGCTTGGGATGGATCTGAGGAACACCTTCTTGTGGTGGGCAGATTGGCAGATTCTGGGCAGCTTGGTCCCAGATAATGGGACTGGAAGACTGCTGCTTGGCCCTGCTTTTTATGGCCCATCTTGTTTCCTGCGCTAATATTAATGTGAAATAAGTGAAGGCATCTGGAGATAGGATTTAGTTGTGATGTCATCAGTATGCTGAAGATATGTAGCTCAATCCCTTGTTTCCTTCTTCTCCTCTTAAGAAAGCTGTGGAAGTTCCAAACCAGTGTTTGGCTTCTCTGTTGGACTTGTTAAGAACATAAAAAGAGCCTTGCTGGATCAGGCCAAGAACCCATATAGTCCAGCTCCCTGTATCACACAGTGGCTTACCAGATGCGTCTGGTAGCACACAAGATACCTGTAGTCTGTTGCTATGCTCTTGCATTCATAGATGGGTTGCCTCTAAAACCTGGAGGATGCATACAGATGACTTGTCACCTGTGATGGACTCTTCCGTAAATCTGTCCAATCCTCTTTTAAAGGAATCTTAGGCCAGGTGCCATCATCACATTCATCACAGCAAGGAGTTCCACATGTGGGATGGAGATGAACACGCTGAAACTATCCCAGGCAAGCTGCTAACCGCGCCCTTTCATATAAAAATTGTATGTGGTCTCAATTTCAGTCACTTCTAGACTGGGATACTGTAAAATACTGTTTTGAAGACAGTTTCTGACGCTTCACTTGGCTCAGAATATAGCTTTTAAAAATTTTTTTGCCTTATTCTAAGTGTGTTTAAGGCAGCTCACAAACTAATTAAATATTTTAAACACAAACTTGTAGAAACTTTAAAGCTTTGCTTTGTGCTCCTCCATCATTAGATTTGCAGTGGGTGGTCTCAAGAGCCCAGGGCCTTCTGTGTTGTAGCACTTGCACTTATGTTATGAAACCTTTCTGGAGAGGCTCAGCTTTTGCCTGGCAGTAACAACACATCTATTCCAGCGTTCGGCAAACTTCTTTGCTGAATAGATGCTACAATTTAACAATATGCTGAGGCCATTTATGTTCTAAGTTGTGTTTGCTTGTTTTATGAAAAAATTAAACTATGTGTTCTGAGGTGAATTAGCTGTTTTGGTAATACAGAAAGTTTGGACAAAACTATTTATAAGATGTATACATTGCTTTTCTTGTATTCAGAATAGTGTACTGTACAACTTAATAGTAAAACATACAGAAGATAAATATCTGAATAAAACTATTAAAAATTTAAAAAATTACATGAGCGGATTAAAATATAAAAAAGCTAACATAATATAAAAGGTACAATAGGAATTAAAAAGTGTTCCTTTTTGAAGTAAACATGCAGATAACAGTAGTCACCTACCTCAACAGGATTGTTAGGGTTGCCAAAAGAGGGTAGGTGAGTTGGGATGTGTGAAGTACTTTGAATGTACTTGTTTGTGTGTGTGAAATTTGGGTGGCTTGATGAGTAGGAAGGGATTTCCAACAAAATAATGCTAATGTTCTGTGTATCTCTTTAAAGTCTTGTGTTGTCTGCTTATTGACGTGTATTTGCTTCTGCAGTGCTTTATTTGTGATTTTGTAAGCAAAACTGCATTCTGTGGGCCGCATTCTGCCCGTGCGCCACATATTTGACAACCCTATTGTAGACTGTAATGGCTGAAGAGAACTTTTTGAGCAATGAGTATGTAAATGTTACATACTTTTATCTTGAACAGTTGTCACAAGGATGTGTAGTTCCATCAATTTTTCTTTTTCCAAAATTATACTGATTGTGATGTATCCTTATGCAACTACCAACTGGGTTTTTGTGTTCTGGCTCCAATTTTAGAGGGGACCATTCTTGCTGAAGGATGCGTTCCTGCTTCAAGGAAAGGGACACAGTTTGTGTAATCGATCATGTTGCAAAAATACTTGCCTATTTGTTGGATGGTCTGCATAACAAAATTGTTTTGTCTTCTGTTATCCTAACCAAATTCCTACACTGAGGTTTATTATTGCCTTAGATAGGAAAAAAAATCAAATGGACCTACCCTCTTCTTTGAGATATGCTTTCCAACAAATCTCCTTTCTCCAGTCGTAATGATAGGAATTTTGTTGATGGTTTCTCAAACTTGATTTGCTAACTAAACTGATCACTGGTCTCATTAGCAGGACTCCTTAAGAAGGATAAATAATTTGGGTCCAGATTATTTATTTTGTCTGCCCATACATTCTGGCCCGTGCTCTTAGGCAGGGGGCTCTAAACTCTGGCCAATGGACCAGATCTGGTGCCTTCCTTTTCCTTCCCTGGCGTCAGCAGCGGCTTGCATTCTTCCGAGGAAGGCTCGAAAGACCTCTACTACAGCTCCTGGGGTCTTTGTGGCCAGCCACTTCTGGGGTCTGCTGCCCCTGCAAGCCATATGCCTGGCGTTCCACTTGTGTGTGGCTAGCAGCAAAGACCCCTGGGAGCTGTAGCTGGGGAAGATTTTCTGCGCGGCAGCAGTCTCCAGTTTGGAGACCGCTGCTCTTGAGTCATCTAAGAGAGTTCTCCTTCAAGTGCCACCTTTATCCCAAGTTAGAAGGATGGTGGCATGGGGCAAGCCTTCTCTGTAGTGGCACCACTGCTATGGGATTCCCTTCTGGGCAAACTTCCCTCATGGCCTTTCAGCAAGAGCTCAAAACATTTTTGTTCTGTCTTGGTTTTGTGTGATCTGTAGTCTATCCCCTATGCCTGTATAGTGGTACTTGTCTTTACTACCTGGCTTTAGTAGTTGCTCTCCTCCAAAATATTATTGTCCCCCTTTTTTTCTTTTCTGAAAATTGTTTTTATTTATTATTTAGTTTTAATAATTACAGTTTTAGCTGCCTTGAGCATTTACTCCTGCAAAGGAAAGGCAGGATACCAATCTTTAAAATAAATATAACAGTGTTTCTCAGTATGTGTTTCTCTCATGGCACACTGACCTCTATAGCCTTTGTTTCTTGGGATGTTGCTTCCAGGGGATTCTTGCAAGTTCTGTGGCTCTGTTTTTAGGGAAACTGTAGTGATGAATTTTCTGTCCTCCTTTGTTCACCAGCTCTGTAACTGACAGTACCATAGACATTTTTCCAAAAAACAGAGCCAGAGAACCTGGAAGAGTTTTTCAGAGGTTTTCAGTCTCTGTGTGCCAAAATTCCATGGCACACTTTTGGACCTTTTGTGGCACATCAGTTGAAAATCACTGCATTATAACATGGCTGAAGGTTCTCTTAAAAAATATTTTCCTGTTGGGCAAAACCAGTCAATTGGGGGTTCACTTCTTATATAGACAGACATCTTTTGTTGATGTGGCAGTGTACAGAGACGTTGGAATTTAGTGCTTGTCTATTTTATGCTAATATGTATAAATAAAAAGCTCTATTAGCCATATTCCTCTGACTTGTATTTCCAACTTGGCCTTCATGGTGCTAAAGTTGGCTTTTTGGCCATATACCCACCTAGGCCCAAGGTGTTTAGTTTTTACTTGTCCTGAGAGCTCCTGTTGTTTTGCATGCTTGTATATCTAAACCCCCAGGTTCTAACTCCTCTTTTTCTCTTCCGTTGAAGGCGTCTAAACAGAAATAATCTTCAGCTGCTTTCTGAGTTGCTATTCCTTGGGACTCCAAAGCTGTACAGGCTGTAAGTAGATTAATTATATGTTCATTTTAAAAGCTTTCGGTACTTTTGAATTGTCAATATTTTGCTTTGTCTGTTCGTGGAGCCAGTTTACCTTTTATCAGTGTCCTCCACTTTCATAGAACACTAAGTCCTCAAGTTGCATACTGATTCTGTTCTGGGGTTTGTTAGGAAGTTGGAATGTTTGGTTCTTGCCGGACCAGCTCTGTTGTGCCTATGCAAAAGCGCCACAACAGACAGATGGTACCTATGTGAAACTTGGACATCCCTAACTATGATGTCCATAACATGAGGTCCTATTGGGTGTGGTCTTGTCTGGATTGCATATGATATATATTCTGTATGTTTTCAACTCTTTTATCCAACCTGAATTCTGAAACTTGGTTAGACAAAATTAAGGTTGTTCAGTAATCTTCTGCTACTGGTTCCTAAAGACGACGGCTTAAATTCTGGATGGAAGATTGGTTGGAGTTTCTTCCTTTTCCTGTGTTTACAATAACATAGAAACAAAACTACGTACAGATTGTAAACCCAATGCAGTGGTTTCAAGAATATTGACAAATACTGCATTGAAGTTGATGATTGTGGTTGCTGACTTGTAGCCGGAATCTATTCTTTATGTACGGCATATGCAGAAATCTTTAAAATGGAATACGGATTGCTTTCGGCGGCTTCTGATGGCAACTATGTGTCCTCTTGACTCCTCCAGCAATCCTAGTTGCTTGCTGGTGTGGTGGTTCTCGGGTGGGGGCTGGAATGACAGCACAGCATGAGTAGCTTTCTGAAACAACATCAAGGAAAGCAAGCAAAAGTGAAAGGTGACCAGGTGAAAGGAAGGCTCTAAATTTAAGGTGTGGCCCTAAATTTAAGCATTTTAAACATTTTTTTTATTCCAAAGAATCCTGTAGGACTCTTAGCTGGGGTGACTCGATCTGGAAACCTTCTATTGCTCATTTAGGACCCCTTCGGTGCCTTTCCTCTGTTTTCCCACCTAGCTGAGAGTGTAGTAACTAATTGAACGATCTGTTGAACTGATTGTGGTATTAGTGAGGCCTGTTGGAAAATGTGAAACCTTCCTTTTGTTTTACCCTTTTGTTTTACAAAAGATGTTTTTCCTAACCTCAGGAGTCCAGGAAGCTGTCTATAGTCACAAAACATCAAATATGGTGTTCCAGCTGGATTTGAGGCTGGAAGGCCTTGTGTGTCACCTGTACACCTCGAGACTTACCAAAATGAAACACCATAAAGGGAAACATGGAAAGCAAAGTCGATAATTTAAGTACAGTGTTGTGGGATGTCCAAGCTATCTATGTCTTTCAGATATTGCTGTGGAATAATAGTTAAAAATACCCACAAATATGAATTGCATGCAAAATTTTAGAAGGAAACCTGATAAAATGTTGCATCAAAATATACATTTTGCAATTCAGTATCAGCCCCAAGTATTGTCAAACAGTGGTAAATGTTAGACTTGTTAAAGGTGAATTCATCTGCATTTGTGGAACACTCACGATTCTGTGTTCTATTGTAATTACATTCATATATGTTATGAATGCAAGAAAAGGTAGCTCACCTGGATCTTGGTATCAAACAGTGACATTAATGGTTACGTGAACTCAGTAAATCAGAAGTAGAATAACTTCTGCTTGAAGAGGCTAGTATATGTCATATTACTATATATTGCTTCCCAATTCTTCTTTGGGGAGTGAGTTTCAGCTTTCAGTTGGCAGTTTCCACTAAGGTGATTTGTTAAATTTGACTTTCAATTTATTATTTTTCTATTACGAAACTATTATATTCTTGATGGCTCATGCTAGTTGTTTTGATAAGCAAAGAAGTAAGGCTAGATTCTAGTACTTGGCTTTAGCAGCTTTTGTGGCCAGTTTATACAGTATGGCATTTTATTGCCAGTTACACAAATCTGCAGGCACAGAATTGCTGTGTTATAAGCAGTCATGACTGTCCTGTGGGAGGCTTCCTGAATACATGTGGGCTCAAACTCTAATGTACTGATATTTGACAGATCTGGTATAGCATGTATGCTACTGTTGATGATAATGATCAGTAGCATTCCTAGGGAGGTGAGGCATTAAGTTTTTATTTGCAAATCTCCTTTCCTTGCTGTGTAAACCTCTTCCTCACCATTGTAGCCTGTGTTTGTGGGGAAGGCACCGCCTCTGTGTTACTTACTGGCTATGACGATGAGGGAGAGGAGTGGTTTACACAACAAGGTAAGGCACCTTGCAAAACTTAGTGCCCCCACCCTCTAGGGACACTACTGATGATGATAAAATATTGGCACTCTATGCTAATAATTCAGACCTTTTGTTGTGACTTGCCCTTAGTTGCATCTCTTTTTTTCTGCAAAAGTGGTTGACAATAGAAAGTATTGCTAGAACAAATAACTAGGAGGAAGTTTAGCAAGTATCCAGCTGATAAAAATGCCTAAAAAAGTGTAGCTTGGTTGTACGAGGCAAACTACAGAATACCAGTCCATGGGTTTAGAATGCCCCTGAGATTTGCAGTGATGCTTATGAAGCCACAGAGTTTTAGATAATGTAACACTTCTGATACCTAAGAACACGTTATAATGACATGTTATAATGTGCATAAGAACTGCTAAATAATATACTAGGGTTTACCTATAAGCATGTCTGCCGATGAAATGCTAACTCTCCAGAGCTTTATCTTTAAATTTAGCCTATGTATAGATTGCCAAGATGGTGTGACTTTTATTCTGGAAAATAGAGTAGAACTAGTTAATATTTTGTTCTTCCTGCTATATAGGTCAGTAGTTCTCAGACATGTTAACACCAGGACACTTTTTAGAATGACAATCTGTTGGGAAGTGATGTCATTAAATTGGAAGTGATCTCATGCCTGGAAGTAGGAAAATTTTTAATTTTTTGGTAAGCAAATTAAATGCTTACCAAATTAAACTGTGAGCCCCTAGCACTTTGGTCCAAAAACAAACCAAATTTAGTAAATGTTCACCAAATGTATAACATGACATTTACGCGACAATACTATTATTTAGCTAGCAGAATTATACGGGTTCGGGTTATATTATTAAAATTTACTATACTGGGGAGACAAAAACAATTTTTAACTGTTAAATACTTTACGAAAATGATGAGAACTCAATATGTGTTTATCTCTTTAGGATTATTAGGTGCTCTAACATTTGGTGAACTTTTACTATTTTTGGGAAACGAAAGTATTTTTTTAGTAACATTTTCATTAAATGTGGTAATCACTTAAACATGAGCCAATTTTAATTCCCCCATATGACAAAGTAAAGTTTACAATAAGTAGAAGTTCAAAAATTTATTTAAAATAAAGAAGAACCTTCTTAATCCTTCCAAGCAGATGCTGATCTGTTTAAAAACAATTCCCCAAACATCCTAATGGCTGCAATTCTTTCCACACTTACAGGGAGTAAGCTTCATTGGCTATCATTGTTGGCATAAACACAGTAACCTGTTAGAAGTACAGATCTGGAACATTTCCCCAAATGCAGTCACACACCAAGGTAGCATCAAGTCTAATATATTAAAAATAAAACACACATTGAAATGAATGTAGACCCACCTGAAATTGTCTTGCTAACCATCTAGTGGGTCCCAACCCACAGTTTGAGAAATACTTTCCAAATTTTTAAATATGCCAGTGCATTTCTCGGTAATAACCACCTGTTGCCTATCATTAAGTGAGTGAGATGGTAGGTAAAGTCAAAGGATTACATATGCTTGTTTTGTAGTCTTAATGTAACATAAAAGAAAGAGGGAGCACTGCATATGAAATAAGATTAGACATGGTTGGATGCCGCCAGCAGCCAGCTATACTTCTCCTTTGCTGTCTGCTCCAATTTCTCTTTGGACAGGTTGAGAGCACGCTGCGTGTTCAGGTCAAGATGTTTGCATGGAAATAGAAGTGAAGTTGCAGCTGTGTTTGCTGGAGCAGAGGACTAGTTTAAATAGCATTACCATTTATCCAGTCCATTAACAGAACTTCATAAAATATCAACTCTACATAAGCTACAGGGCAGCATTATAAAATTACAAACACTTGATGACAGATGGGAAGTGTTAAGTAATGGAAAGCGATAGGTTGAGTATTCAAGAGACAATGCCTTTTTTTTTTTTCCTCTACCCAAAAATTCTTCAATGGCTGGGCTTCAATTCTGCATACACTTCCCTGGGAGTAAGCTCTATTGAACCCACTGAACATTGAGCACTGGGTACTTCTGAATAGATATGAAAGATTGCACAGTGCAAAAAAAAAATCCTCTATTTCTTACCTTGTAGAAGAAAAGCTTCCTTGTACCAAAATTAAGAGCGCAATCTTACACAGGTTTAGGCCGGCTTAAGCTAAGCCAGCAAGGTTTGGCCAGCACAAGGGGCACTGTAAAGTACGTTTGGACCACTCTGAGTCAGAGAGGCCAGCACACAAGCGTGAGTCATCCTCCTTGACTCTGAGAGTAGACCAAACATGCTTTACAGTGGCCCTTGTGCTGGCCAAACTGTGATGGTTTAGTTTATGCTGGCCTAACTCCAGTGTAGGATTGCGCTCTCAATTGCATTGCAGTACTGGATTGCAGTAGTGTACATTTGATAGCTGGATTGTTGCAAACTTAATCTATCATTTAAACATATATTGACACTAATTTTTAAAATGCTACTGTGACTCTGGATTATGCTGTGCTACTTTATAATTTTGCTACTTCAAAAGTCCACATTTTTAAAGAATATTTTAGCAATGAGCTAGACATTACAAGCTCAAGTGTGGGCATTGCTTTGGGCTTTTGTCTATCTCTTGTTCAACAAGTATTTTTATTTCTTGGAATGGCATGCATTGTCTCTAGTGACCCACATGCTAATCTGTCTAACATCAGCAATAGCACCTTTAATGCAGGAGCCCATTACAACCTAGTGAGTGCTTATGTGAGGCAAATAGATTTTGACTGCTTAATTTGACTGGTTAGACCACAGTTCATCGATTGCCATTTGCTGCAGGGTACTAATGTTGGATCCAAAGCTCAGTGGTTTTAAAGGATACCTTTACAGATACTGTATTTGTAGAGAATATTGAATTTCACTTGTGAAAACAACATGCTTTAGCTTAACCCTTTTGGTGGATAAATTGTGGCTGGTCAGGAAATGCAGTTCTTCAAAACTGATCAGTAGACTTAACGTTGGAAAATTTACAAAACAGATATATTTAATTATTGCTTGTCCGGTTGGACTTTAGTTTTGAGTAGTAATTTTAACATGATGGAAGGAAACTGTTTTCCGCATAATGTGATCGTTTTCCTAGATTGTCCATTTAGCACAGTGGTTTTTGTAACCTATAACAAAAGCAAAGAAGTGCATTGGAAGCTCTTGCAAAAGAAAAAAAATCCTCCTGAATTAATTTCTGCCAGCTATGATTAAAGTGTGTGGTACTAGATGTGTCAGACACCATCGTTCTCGGCTTCATTTTACTCCTGGCCTCTATGGCCCCTGCCACAATAAATCCAACAATGGTTACGCAGGAATTGCAGGTTACAGTTGCTACGGTTACCGTTGTCCAGTCGTATCGACATCATTACTCATCCAGTGAACTACCATGATAGCTACTGCTGACTCCTATTCCTGGGAACACTAAAGACATTTGAGGCAGAAGGGATAAAAGTTCTTACGATGGCTCTTATTTTTTTTCCCCTATGAAAAATTCTTCTGTTTACATGATTAGCATTAGTACCTGTGTTTGTTACATAGCAGGATGCTTTTTCTTTATTTTAGTAATATCGAAAAAGGGTAGTATGGCTCAAGCAAATTTCTCGTTATTAGCTGTGAAATGCACACAGTATTCAAAGAATCAACATATGTTTCTGTTAGTGTCATCATTTTGCAAACTGTTCAGAATATATTTTTTGTAATTTTCTTAGAAAAAGCTGTTTTTAGCAGTTTATCAGCAGTTTCAGACAATCCACTTCAGTGAGACTCAACAAGTGTGCTATCGAAAGCGATTTGAGCCTTATTTGAACTTCTTTGACAGTTTCATGCAGATTGCAAGCAGGTGGCATGGATAGTTAACCGTGCAGATAAAGAATACCCAGATGTAGAACTAAATACCAGTGATCTTTACCTTTCTTAAATGATTATTGGATTCCCAAAAAAGCTATAACTGGCAGATTTTGGCTTTCTGTATTGACTGAGTTCTGAATTGAGCCATCCGTTTCACAGAATGCTGCACTTTCATGAGCATGAAACGTGGCTTAAAATTTAATGTTAACTAGAATGGCAGTGTAAAGCAGCAGATATATTTGTGCATTTTTAAATTTAAAAGTGTTTTGCCAAGCGTTTGTGATGTATCTCCATTTTGGGCTTGACAAATAGGAATGTGAAAATGGATAGCTATTTCAGAAGCAGGATGTGCTTTTTGAAATCTCACTTTTATGTGATTAATAGGACTACGACAAAGAAATGACAAACCCAATTTGTGTCGTTTTTCCGTGTGTGTGTGAAATGTAATCACTGTAGAAATTTGCATTCTATTTTAGCTATTCTGTGTTAGGTAATTAGTAGCCCAATTGTGTTATCACAAAAAATATTTTTTTCTTATTTAAAGAAACCGTTTTTGAAACGGAAGCTCAATTGCTTCAAGTGATCTCTGTTCACCATTTTAGTTCTTAAGATGATTGCTCTTGTTCATGGGCTTTTTAGATGCATCTTGCTGGCCACAGGAAGGGACGTGGTGGCGCAGCGAGTTAATCCGCTGTTGCTGAGCTTTCAACTGCAAGGTTCGGAGTTTGAGACTGCGTGACAGAGTGAGCTCCCGTTGCTTGTCCCAGCTCCTGCTAACCTAGCAGTTCGAAAGCACCTAAAAATGCAAGTAGATAAATAGGGACCACTTTGGTGGGAAGGTAACGGTGTTCCGTGCGCTATGGCGTAGAGTCATGCTGGCCACATGATCGGACAAAAACGCCGGCTCTACAGGCTTTGAAACAGAGATGAGCCCCGCCCCTACAGTCGGTCACGACTAGACCATTTGGTCATGGGGAAACCTTTACCTTTACCTTTTGCTGGCCACAACTGAACAGAATGCTGAGCTAGGTTGATCTTTAGTCTTCTCTGCCAGGGCTTTTAATATCTAGGTTTTTTTCATACTGATTTTGGTATGGAGCTCTAGTTGCCTTGAACTTTTGAATATTCTGGTAATGAATATTCTCATTTCATTACAATCACAGGCTTTTAAAAAATTACATGCAACCTCTAATGTGGAGAATTGCAGTTCTCTTTATAGCAGTGTTTCTCAAACTGTGGGTCAGGACCCACTAGGTGGATTGCGAGCCAATTTCAGATGGGCCACATAGCTCCTAGGGCAGCCGTAATTGAGAATATGGAACACTGGAAAGGGAGAGGGCTGTGTGGTGGTTTTGCTTGTAAAAGGTTGTACAGTGTAAAGAGTTGGAAATTGGCTTTTTTCCTACCTGATTCACTTTGCTATTGAAAAATGGCGGAGAAATACGTCAATTTATTACTGCATTCTTAGGAAAGCAGTGGGCTCTGGTGTTAGTGATGGCACTTCTGACCATGACATCACTTCCAGTGGGTCCCTGACACATTGCCATTTTAAAAAGTTCTAAAAAGGTTGATTGCCACTGCTTTACAGGATAAGAGCCATAATGCTAGATGGATTTGCACAAGCATCTGACTGCAATACAGGTTCTAATGCCTTTGCTTTGCTAGCATAAGGTAATGGTTTGTTACACTGAAAATGGTGTAAAAGTCAGACACCCCATCATAAGCACTTATGTTCTGGCACAAGAAGTCATTTGGCCCTTATGTTACACATGGAATGTATTAGAACATGATTTCAGCATAATGGTATGTAATTGTGTCCACTGTGCAGATGACTTGTTAAGATTTCCAACCTGGTCATGTATGTTACCCTTGCATAAAAA
This sequence comes from Lerista edwardsae, assembly GCA_029204185.1. Taxonomy (NCBI): domain Eukaryota; kingdom Metazoa; phylum Chordata; class Lepidosauria; order Squamata; family Scincidae; genus Lerista; species Lerista edwardsae. The sequence goes on along the minus strand of JAJKFI010000056.1, from coordinate 5,488,320 downwards.
GTCTTTGCTCTGGTTCTGTTCTTTCAAAATACTTTTTTTAAATGATAGCGTTACTGACGCTCAGTATCTATGGATCTGGCTCCCTGAGGTCCCCCTGCACTTCACATGCCCATTTGTGTATTTTCATTGAACGAAGCAATTGTGTCTCTTACTTAAACGAAATGCTATAATTAGAGGTGTTTGAAAATGGTGTTATTTTACTTAGAAATAAGGCCATTGTGTTCAGTAAGATATAGGGTGTAATCCTATCTTACTCAGAAACACCGTACTTATTTACAAACACCTCTCAGCTTTCTGCTTATAGACAGGCGAGCTGCTTGTCTGTCTATAAGTAGAATGCTTATAGCGTTGGTTTAAGCAAGAGGCGTAATTTCTTTGCACGAGTGTTATGAAGCAAAACAAAGGAGATAAGTTTCCCCTGTATCCACAGTTTCTGTGCTTTTCATGTTTTTTTTTTTTGCAGATTACATTTTTTACAAAAATGAGAAGTGCAGGAAGCAATGTTATGTGTGTGTTTTTATTGAAAGGGTGCATTTTTAGAAATTATACTTGCTTTAACAGTGTACTAGGTAAGTGATATAGGTGGCATATTGTCAGCAGATGCAGCCATATGTGGAGGTGATAGAGAATATGTACAGATGTTAGAGACTAGTTTTGGGATTTTTTTGTAGAGTTTAGTTTAACAGAAATGAAGTGCATAAAGTGGCATGTGTTATTAGTTCGTTATCACTGAAAAAAACAACACCTGTAGTTCTACATAGCTTCTTGTCTGTTCCGTTGAGCTCAGTGGATGGACTTCTAAGTCAACACGCCTAGGATGTCTGTAAGGCTAATGTTGCCATATGTATTGACAGTTTCATGTAAATCTCTTTGAAGAAATCTTACTGCTTAAATATTCGTAATAATGTTAAGCTTTTATGAATGTTTTATTTAAATCATTCTGCTGTTTGAAATGTTTGAAAAACTTAAAAAAAACATACTAGCAAAATACCAGTAATTTTTAAACTAATTATTATATTAAGAATTTACATGCTTCTTAAATATTGTGGCTCTTAAGTATCTGAAGTTTATCATTTGTGCCTGTTGGGTTAAGCAACTTTGGCTGGCCTAATGCCTTCACCAGTTTCTTCTTGTAGAGTTAGTTCTGAAAGTCTTGATAAACAATGAAAAGTAGGAAACTAAACCCTAAGTTTCCTGGCTAAGGAAGTAATTAAAAGTGAAGAAGAGATCAGGAAATATCTTCAGTGTGACATAGAAATATGGTGTCCTGTTTATGGTATTTCTCACCATAACTCTCAGTTTCTGTTGTGTGTGTGCCCTCTGTGTTCTTGGGTCATCTCAATTAATAAACTTTAAAAAGGGCAAGGATGAGGAAATGACAACAGAATGATTATGAAAAAGAACGCAACTGCAAGCCATGATGGTAGGGAGAGATTAAAGCTTGCAGTAACTGAATAGCTGTGAAAATACTCAAAGGAAAGTTGATTGCTTCCCTTCCAACTGTTCCAATTGATTAAAAAAACCCTAATTTAAAGTTCTGTTTGTTCTGTCTCTTAAACTATCAGAATTTCCTTTTAGAAAGGGGAATACTCTGAAATAATCCAAGGATAAGAAGTCATTGCTGGCCAACAATTGTTCTTAATCCTCACAAAATGCTGGAGAAATTTAATTTATTCTTTATTGCTCAAAGTGTTACCTAGGTCACTGGGCGATGGGAAAATTGAACTGGAAGTTGAGTGGTTCAATCTTTGTTTTGTGTCTAGATGCTTAACCTTGGACATGACAAGGCGTCTTAGAGTGTTGTGGGAACGAGTTTCAGAGTATTAACACCAAGACTTTTATTACTCTGGATTTATAATGGGCTGTGCTGTCAGTAGATGAAAATGTTGTGTTTACATATCAGTATTAAATGATCATTTAATTAACACTTAAGTGGGGAGGGGAAAGACTTGTGAAATTCTTTGCAGCCTTTATTGTTTCCGTGGAGCCTTGAATATGCATGTAATACTGCAGTTCTTTCAAGTACAGCTACAAAAGATATTTATTAACTTAGTTGAGAAAGATGGATAATTTAACTGCTATTGATGTGTCACTGCAAAATACGTAAACAGTAGATCTGTTCTTTAAAAATTGCTAGTATGAACCTGAGGATCCTTTTTAACTTAATTAAAACACACACAGCTCATCAGAAGATTCCATTGTGGTATAAACAATTACCCAAATAATAAAATAGCAAGATCAATTACCCAAATAATAAAGTAGTGAAATCAACACAGAAAATTAAGTCCAATTGGTTTCAACTTGAAAAGTTTACAAAATTTGGAATAATGTGAAACTTTTATGCAAATTACCTTGTGAATCACCTAATCTAAATTTTGATATGTAAGAGTACAGAAATCTGTACTTGAATTCACCTTCTGTGTTAAAAACTATGAAAATGGAAAATATGGCTAGATTTTTAAAAAGCTGTTGTATCTACCATAGATTTATGATAGTTGAAAGAACATCATTAAAAAAATGAGATAAAAGCCTGCTGTACAGCATGCATGTCAGCCCTCATACTTGATGCAGGGGAAACTCTTGGCTATATTAATGTTCGTTTTATTGTAGACCTGCAGACTATGTAAATAATCATGTAGAAATTTGCATTGTGCTGAGTGAGACTGTGAGTCATCTAGCTCGATCCTATCCCTATAGACCAGTCGTTCCCAAACGTTTTTGCACTGGGACCCACTTTTTAGAATGACAATCTGTCTGAGACCCAGAATCGCCAGAAGTGATTTCAAGGCCAAAAGTGCCATCATTGTGACGACAGAGCCTGCTGCTTTCTGAAATGAAGCAATAAGTTGGGATATTTTTCAGTCATTTTCCAATAGCTATGTGAATCAGAAAGGAAGACAGCCTGTTTACAACCTTGACCTAAGCAAAAGAACCACACAGCCCTCCCCCAGTCCAAGATCCCATCTTCCCATATTTTCAATTTGGCTGCTTTAGGTGCTTCACCACTCACCTGAAACTGACTCACAACCAGTGGTGGGATTCAAATAAATTAACAACCGGTTCTATGTCCTTCAGGGCAGCCGCTGCCTTTCTTCCCTCTCCCAACCTAAAATTAACAACCAGTTCTGCAGAACTGGTGAGAACTGGCTGAATTCCACCACTGCTCACAACCCACTAGTGGGTCCTAACCCACAGTTTGGGAACACAGCTATAGATTGGGTGTCAGGGGTATTTACCAGTCCAACCTTGCAATGTGTAGATTGAATTTAGGGCCTTCTAATTTCAAGTTATATCCTCTATCATTGAGCAATGGCACTTTCCTTACCTAAAGTCTCAGTTCACACATCACATCACACCAAACCGTACTTTGCGCTTGACGTAATTCAGGACCTAAGATCGGTTTGAACTTCCAAGCATTCTAATGGACCACAGTATATAGTTTCCATGGTCTGCTTTCATTTCTATAGTCCAAGAGCTCTAGAGAAGGAACTACAGCACCTTCTCTACATAGCTATGATTTATGTACTTGAGCATGTCACCAAACCGTAGGTTTTCTTTAACCAAGGTTTGATGTCATGTATGAATTGAGCTGTATTTAAAATAAGATGTTAATCGTGTGCTATGCAAAACCATTGTTTAGCATTACTTGAAGGGCTTAATGGCCCAATCCTACTTAGACACCATGCTAATGGTGCACAGATGTTGGCACAATGCATTTGATCATAAACAGATGCTGGCATTTCTATTTACATCACATTGCATTAAGGTCATGGGCAATCCTCCCACAATCAGAACCAAAACAATGATTGCAAGCAACTACCAAGAACCCTGTATGCGGGTCCTGTATCTGGGGATTTAACCATCTGTGGCTACAGAAGTGCCACAATTTCTTACCTGAAGTGTCTGTATTGGCCTTTGGAGGCCTCTTCTGGGTCGTGTAGGGCTGGCAATCCCTTCTATTGGCTTCTACAGGCCTCAGCATGACCTGCAGAAGCATCTGGAAGCAACTTACGTTTTTTGAACTCAAACTGGAAGTTTGGACACTCCTGTGGATTATGGATTGTATATACAGTTGTGAGTCTATATATATAGATCCTGGTGGAAACAAGACCTTAATGCATGGAGGCCAAGGTGGGCCATACAAAAATATCCTGATTCGTACAGTGCATATCTGCATAGACATAGCCTCAGTATCCTTTATAACACTCCAGACTTGTATAGTTGTACCTATATGGCATATGGGGAAGGAGCTTAAATAGTGGGTAGCCGAAATCCATCCTGTTACATCTTGGTTATGTTGAGATTTGAACTGAGTATTTGCCAGCTAATAACTTTAACTGCAAACAATGCCTTGGTGCTATTGGAAGAGCAATGGACAACATCTGTACAATAACAATTGGGGGTGTACACATGTACTCCCCTACAGTAGAGGGAGCAGTTATCTGTTAAGTTCCTAGTTTAAATGATTATATGCATTGCAGTATAAATGATTGTGGATTACTGTCTTGCTTTGACTAGACTTTTCATTGGCTTATTTTTCCTATTTTTGTTGTCTTATATCTCCCTGCCAAATCAGCCACGATCAGTTGCTTCCATGCTTTTTTTGTAGTATGTATCTATTTCATTTTTCACCTTTTTATACTGCCCTTCTTCAGGGAGCTCAGGGCAGTGTACATAGTTCCTTTTCTTTTTCTCCTCATAACAACCCTGTGAGATATAGGCTGGGAGATGGTGACTGGCCCAAGGTCACCCAGGAAGCTTTGCGGCTGAGTGGGGATTTGAGATGGATCTTCAAAACACTACACCATCCAGACTTACCTTTTGTAAAGTTTTTGTGTGTCAATGAATGAGTTTTTCAGTAACTCTGCTAATAAGTGCAGATCCACTGAGGACCTGTTATGACACATTGTCCCCGCCACCCCAATCAAGAAGAAATGATAAAACAATTTTGATAGAAAAATGCATGCAGAAAGATTGCACTAGATCAGGGGTCTCCAAACATTTCAGTTTGAGGGCCATATCATATATTTTACACACTTTTGCAGGGCTAAAAAAATCAACTTTATGAATGAATGAAATTTAAATGAATACATTTTACTTGGATCTTTTTGTAATTATCATGATATGATTCAGAACAAAAGAGGAATGTGACATTTTCAAAGAAACAATGCCATGCTCAAACTGAGAAAGGAGTAAAAATTATAAAAATGTAAAATACGTTAAGTTGCTGCCAGCCAGAAAAAATCTTGTGAAGGGCCAGATTTTGTCCCAGGGCTATAGTTGGGAGACCCTGCACTAGATAGGCAGTCTGGATTTTACAGTATGTCATTGTCCCCTGAATCTTTCCTTCAAAATCAGAATTGATCTGATCAAAACTTCTAAATATGAGGTGTGAAGATGGTTACTGCTATCTACTGTTCATGCCCAGACTTTGTAAATGGATGGAGCCATACTGTATCCACTTAACAGTTCTATTTGTGTTCTAAATTAGTATCACACTTAAAGTGTTCTATCAGAACACTGGTTCATAGTATTAAGAGGATTTGTAAAACAAGTCAACAGAAAGAATGGGATGTGAACCCTCTTCATTATGTCAGCTCTTAAATCTGTTAGAATGTATTCATTTAGGCAGGACTGTGAAATTACATGCAAAATTAAGTGAGGAACATTTATTGCATTGAAACACAGTATTGGTATTGACACTGCAGTGTTCTTGGGGAGAACAGAGGAAGCAATTGTGGCATGTGTCAAAGATATTTCTGTGGTCTAATGCTGGGTGTGAGTCCAATTACTAACATGACATTTGAATAAATGCAATGTTGCCCTAGAGGCAAGGGAGCTATCGAGAATCATGGTGCTGTGTTATGCTTCATGTGTTAGGAACTGGGGGAAAAATCTGACTGTTCTTCTTGAATCTAATGTGAAACTTCTGAGCAGTAGTATTCTGCGAGAATTAAACTTGACACTTCATTTCCTGCAGTTCTTCATTCATGCCAAACTCATGTTTTTGGCCTTCTGTTGTGCCCTCAGCACTGTAAAGAACAGCTTTAGGTGTTCGTAGCATGTGCTTTCCCACATGAATTCTTCTTTTAGCATTGAAGTGATTAAAGCCATTGTCATAAGAAGGGCCTTGGGACCAGTTGATATACTATATACACATGTGTATAAGTCGATCTCATGGATAAGTCGAGGACATGTTTTAAGCCAAAAATTGTTAAATTTGCTATGCCCTGTGGATAAGTTGAAGGTAAAATGTAGTGGTATATGCAATGCTTTGAATTAGATAGTTTGGTCTGATTTTTTCCAACACCAGATTCTGACAAATGATCTACCAGTAATTGTCATGTAGTTAGACTGTACAGTTCTTATTTTTTGAAGAAAAGTTAAAAAGGAAAATTATAAGGTGCATTTATTATAATTACAAGCACCTTATAAAATTATAATTGATGTACCATATAAAATTATAAGGTGCATCAAGTATAATCACTGTCATGTGAGCAGACATAACCATAGACATAAAACAGGCATACACTCTGTAGGGCACAACTATTTGCAATGCAAACCTAGGTATGTCTACTCAGAAGTAAATTCTATTTTGTTCAGAGGTACTTTCTCCTAGGTAAGTGTGAATAGGATTGCAGCCATAGTCAACTAATTGAATTAAACTTACAGGAGCCATAAGAGTTGTTTTAGTTATTGTAATAAAAATACTGAAAAGAAAAATGTGGCCTGGTTATATGTAGATAAAGCCTTTTCTGCCGAACAGTATTTTCTGTGGTCATGCTGTGGTCTTTACAACTGTGGAAATAATGGTCTAGTTCACATGGAGCATTCTCCACGCTGATAAATATGGCAGAGATGGGTTTTTTTAACCCCAAGTCACCAGTTAACATTTATGAATTGACCATGTGTTGCCTAGATAAGATTTGCTGGATTTCAGTGTTGGAAGATGCAGCCTACAAAGAAACAACATAATTTCTATTGTACTTGTCTGGATAAGAGTTAGAACAGAAGCAGGAAGTTGTGATACAGTGATTTGGAAAAGATGTATAATTCCAGAAACAAGCCATTTCTATGGATATGTAGTTGATCTCCTTTGTTCCTTCCTTCCATTTTAGGACATCTTACACAAATCTTCTCTTATTGACGAGACCAAAGGAGGTGAATCCTACATGGATATAAGCTAGAACAGGGGTGTCATACAATTTCCATATAATGGGCCAAACAGATAAAACTTTATTGCGGTCACAGACCAGCCCATAAATAAAATCAGTACAAAGAACAATATATGGAGTATACATAAATAAAATATTGGGCAATACAGATCAAGACAGACCCCACCACCCACAGATCAATCCCAACTCCAACACCATTATACATCTGCATTGGCAAATTTCCTATCTTCAATGGGCCAAATAGCAATTATGATTCCTGCTGAGGGCTGGAAGTCATGTCATTAAGCAGAAAGTTATGAATCTGGTCATGAACAGAAATAAGCACTTTCTCTCACTTAGGAACTCTTTGGCTGCAAATACAGTATACACAAATGTTGATCAAATTTTCAAGATAATTAGGAGAGCCTAATTATCATGCAGGCCGCCCTTTCAGCAGTGACAGCTCAGAAGCTGGGAATAGCTGATGGTGGTGCTGGGAGAGCCCAACAGCCGGATAAAGAGCTTCTGTGGGCTGCATTCGGGACCTGGGCCTCTTATTTGACACCCCTGAGCGAGACGTTGTAGAGTAGCATTGTATCAAATTGTGTGCACTTTAAAAAAGTGTGTTCCATTTGGAAGAATCTTAAAACCAGTTTGACAAATGCTTCAGCTCAAACCCGGAAGTACTTAAAGGTAAAAACTGAGCAAATGTTCACAATTTGACTTTTCCTGCTTACACAAGAAAAATACTGCGAAGCCAAATGCCAAACCTTTCATTGATATGCCTGTAATTCTTGCAGCATTCAGTTATTCTGTCTGGCTGGTTTCATTGTGGTGCTCTCTAATGCTGAGGTAAAAAGGACTTCGTAAAAACATTTTTTAGTGCATAATATATAAAACATGTTGCTAATCCCAGTGGTTAGTACTTTATGTGAAAGATGGATGGTGAGCTTTAATATTGGAAATGGAACATTTTAGAGACTGATTTCACAAAGTGTGAACTGTAAAAAGAAATTTATAAATAACCATTTGCTCTAATGTTGTATGCATAATTGATACTGTGAAATAAACCCTAGTTGGTATTTGAACATAGGGGAATTTCTTAATACACAGTACTGTGAATGGAAAAATGGAATAATGACTTGATGGTGATGAGCGTCTGCTATTACCAGTCTAGAGGGAATGATGATAATGGCATAAAACTAAGCGCCATGCTAGAGTTCAACTGAAGGGGGGTAGGGAGGAGAATGGACTTTTCTGTTTTGAGGGTATTATTCCATGTAGCAAAAAAAGGCAATCTGAAATGGCAAAACAGCCAGAATTCTTATTATGAAAAACTTAAATGAATACTCACAGAGGGCATAACTGACTGATGTAAACAGTCTTGGATAGTAATTCTTTTAAGCAGCCTGTGGAATTGCCAAATAAAATGGGTCTATTGCAGAATCAACAGTGTTATGGCCATTAATGTAGAGCCTTGGTTCCCAAATTGTGGGTCAGGAGCCAATTTGGGTCGTGAAACACCTAGCGCAGCCATATTGAAAATATAAGAAGATGGGACACTGGAAAGGGGGAGGGCTGTGTGGTTATTTTGCATGTGTCAAAGTTGTAAATAGGCTTCTTCCCTTTCTGCTTCACTTTGCTATTAGAAAATGGCTGAGAAATAACCCAACTTATTGCTGCATTCTCAGGAAACCAGCAGGCTTCTGGCCATGACTTCACTTCCAGTGGGTCCCAGATAGGCTGTCTTTCTAAAAAGTGGGTCCCAGAGCTAAAAGGTTTGAGGGCCATTTATTTACAGCTTTGGTTGATTTCTGATCAGACAGGAATACCAATATGTAATGATGGAGCTTGTGAAAACCCACTCTGAAGTAGGAACTGTTGAGGATGTGTGTTTCCGTGCTACATTTCCTAATTATAATTCATAGGATTGTATTCTATTTAGGATTCCTAAATCCTACTGAGATTAATGGGATTTAAATTGGGTGTTTAGTTATGGTTAACATTCTTGGTGTGCAACCCGTAGATGCCTTTGCTTTTATTTATTTATTATTAAACCAAGGCCAGGCTATGCTATTGTAGAAGATAATACAGTATATGTTTTTAAGTCTTATTAGGCTTAATAGAGGTAAAGTAACCTACAACAAAAAAAGATCTAGAACACAGTTATTGAGCCTCGCACAGCCTGTTGCATTGCAACACGCTAGCAAACAGCTGTATTCCTGTTTCACTGAATAATTTCGTGCTATTTCTATATTTTGAAAGTCTTTTATCTGGATGCCTGAAGGTTTTAGGGAATAAGATTGACTAGAAGCGTTGTTGTTGTTGTTCAGTCGCTAAGTCGTGTCCGACTCTTCGCGACCCCATGGACCACAGCACACCAGGCCTCCCTGTCCTCCACTAGCTTCTGGAGTTCACCCAACTTCATGTTTGTCGCTTCGGTGACACTATCTAACCATCTCATCCTCTGCCACCCCCTTCTCCTTTTGCCTTCCATCTTTCCCAGCATGAGGGTCTTTTCTAAAGAGTCCTCTCTTCTCATGAGGTGGCCAAAGTATTGGAGCTTCAGCTTCAGGATTTGTCCTTCCAGGGAGCAATCAGGCTTGACTTCCTGTAGGATGGACCGATTGGCTCTCCCTGCAGTCCAGGGGACTCTCAAGAGTCTTCTCCAGCACCATAATTCGAAAGCATCTATTCTTTGGCGCTCTGCCTTTCGTATGGTCCAGCTCTCACAGCCATACATAGCTCCTGGGAAAACCATCGCTTTGACTATGCGAACCTTTGTTGGCAGGGTGATGTCTCGGCTTTTTATTAAGTTGTCTAAGTTCACCATAGCTTTCCTCCCAAGAAGTAAACGTCTTTTAATTTCATGGCTGCAGTCACCATCTGTGCTGATCTCGGAGCCCAGGAAAATAAAGTCTGTCACTGCTTCCATTTCTTCCCCTTCTATTTGCCAGGAAGTGATGGGAGTGGTTGCCATGATCTTAGTTTTTTTTAATGTTGAGCTTCAAGCCAATTTTTGCACTTTCTTCTTTCACTCTCATCAGCAGGTTCTTTAAGTCTTCCTCACTTTCTGCCATTAGAGTGGTGTTGTCTGCATATCTGAGGTTGTTGATATTTCTCCCAGTGATCTTGATTCCAGCTTGTGAATCATCCAGCCCTGCCTTCCTCATGATGTACTCTGCATATAAGTTAAATAAGCAGGAAGCATTAGCTAGAAGCATTAGCTTCATGTAAAAGTGTGGTTCTTTCAGCATTTCCTCTTTAAAACACAGTGGAGAACACAGTGGAGAGAACAAATTTATAGTTTAAAATTTGTACGTGGTTTGTTTTTAAGATTTTTTTCCCATTAAAAAATATTGTGCATTAGCTTCATTTGCTGACTCGTCTTGCACATTTCAGACTAAAATGAACTGCCTTGTTCGTCTCTGCTAACCACTCTCATATTTAGCGATTGTCCAGTTGTCCCTATCCATCCCAGCAAAACATCCCTTCCAGTTGCTGTCTGCTGATGTCTTCCTTATGTCTTTTTTTAATACTTTGTTTAAGATTCAATTCAATTTAAGATTTAAACAGGATAAGGTCCAATCCTGTCCAACTTTCCAGTGCCAATGCAGCCATGCCAAGTGGTGGTGGTGGTGGTGGTGGTGGGTTGCCGCATCCTGCAGTGGTGGTGGACACTCTCAGAGGTCCCCTCAAGGTAAGGGAATGTTTGCTCCCTTACCTTGGGGCTGCATTGTGGCTGCATTAATGCTGGAGAGATGGGTAAGATTGTGCCCTGAGAGTCCTTATGGGACAGAAATCCATTCTTTGAAATGTAAATCTAATTTTTTCCAGGAAAGCAGGACATAAATATTGTAAATAAATAAAGGGAACAGAACCCTTTATATTTGCATCATTGCATACTGCCTTGGAGTTTTTAATCAGGCAGATGGGACAGGTGTGTCCCAGTATCCACTGATTCGGTTTCTATGGTTTTAGTTATCCACGGATGCCATGGATACTGGGACACCTTATTAAAAACATAGGGTAAAAATCTCTTTTTTACCTTGTTGCAGCAAAACCTCTGATGGCCCCCTGTCTTTAAAAAGGCATCCCCAGTATCCACAGTTTCAGATATCTGCAGGGGAGGGGCATCCAGAATCCAGCAGTTCCCAGTGCATGCCTGTAGTCAAATATTTTGAATTACATAAATTTAATGATAGCAGTCACGGTAGCTTGTCAGGACAAGTTTAGTAAAAAGAATGTTGGTTTAAGTGTGTGCTCAACTCTCCTTTCAAAAGCTGTAGGAGTTTTACAATGGCTTGAGCATGACCTGTTGATCTTTATGGAAACTATTTTCATGAGAGAATACCTGTATTCGGGACTGAATTTTTAGAAACAAAGCAAGTCTGAAAAATGACATTTCTAGCCAAGATGGCAGTATATCTCCTTATTCCTTTTTACCCATCAATTCATAGAGAGACGGTCTGCACAATTGAATTGATCACCCAAATATTGTGAATAAATTTGAGTGATGTTGAAGAACATGTGTGCAGGTTCAGATTTCTGTCTAGAATCTGCAGTTAACTTAGAAGACACAAATGTGAGCACTTACCTTAAATCCTATAAATTGAACTACCTGCCAAAGTCATGTAAGATTTATAGGACTGGAACAACTAGTAATTGCAGGCATCTGAACATCTCCCCTGCATCTGGCATTCTGAGGTAGCTTACTTCTAAAGTATGGTAGTTGCACTACCCATCACGAACTGTAGCCTGCAATGGACTTCTACAGAAATCTGTCTAATCCCCTTTTAAAAGCACCTAGGCCAGATGCCATCACCACCTCGTGTGGCAAGGATTTCCACTGTTCTCACTGTCCCAGCACACAAATTTAGTTGCTGCCCCCTGGTTCTGGTATTGTGAGAGAGGGGAAAAGAGCATCCCACTATCCATCCCATACATAATTTTGTAAGTTTCAATCATGTTCCCCCTCAGGCGCCTTTTCTCTAGACTGAAGAGTCCCAAACACTATAGCCTTTCCTCATAAAGGAGGTGCCCCAGTCCAGTAATCATTTTGGTTGCTCTCTTCTGCACTTTCTCTAGTTCGCTTATATCTTTCTTGAGATGTGATAACCAGAACTGTATGCAATACTCCAGATGTAGCCTTTTTATTCTCAATCCCTTTTCTCAGTACCCCAAGCATGGAATTAGCCTTCTCCTCTGCTGCACACTGGATCGACACTTTCATCAAGTTGTCCATTAGCACTCCAAGATCTCTCTCCTGATCTGCATTAAGCTTAACTGATTTGATTGCATTAAGCATAGCCGTTACGATAAGCTTATGATAAATGTTGAGGAAATCATATTTATTTGTACTGTATAATTGGACCATATGATGGATGGAAAATCTTGACTATTCTGTAGTTCAGTAGTTTAATAAGTTTACATCAACTATGTTGCCAACATGATGACTAATTTAATCTTGATCTTATGGCTTTCGTGCAGAGGCTGCTCAAAAATTTTATCCCATGATGATTCTCGGCTGTAGGCATGACACTTTGCTTACTGGGTATGTTGATCCAATATCTGCAACATATTTCTGTATTTTTCTTGAATATTCTTACTGGCAACTGTGATACTAATTACAGTGCTGATGACTGGGAAAATTATCTCACAGGATGCTTAAATAGTATGGCCATTGCATAGTGTCATAACAAGAAAGTGTTTTCCTGAGGCTTCAATCAGGTGTGTTGGAATATTTAAATTGGCCCCGAGATAAGAGATTGAAGTAAAGTGTATAGTTATAGTTCAGAATCCTTTATTGGCATATATAACACATATCACCAAAGGCTGCTGAAGAAACTTCACAGTCAGGAAGTAAGAGGGCAGGTCCTCTTATGGATTCAGAATTGGTTAAGGGCCAGGAAACAGAGAGTGGGGGTCAGTGGGCAATTTTCACAATGGAGAGAGGTGAAAAGCGGAGTGCCCCAGGGATCTGTCTTGGGGCCAGTGCTTTTCAACGTGTTCATAAATGACCTGGAGACAGGGATAAGCAGCGAGGTGGCCAAATTTGCAGATGACACAAAACTTTTCTGGGTGGTGAAGACCAGAAGGGATTGTGAAGAGCTCCAGAAAGCTCTCTCCAAGTTGGGGGAATGGGCAGCCAAATGGCAGATGCGTTTCAATGTAGACAAATGTAAAGTGATGCACATTGGGGTAAAAAACCAAAACTTCACCTATAGGCTAATGGGTTCTGAGCTATCTGTGACAGCTCAGGAGAGCGATCTTGGGGTGCTGGTGGACAATTCAATGAAGGTGTCGACCCAGTGTGCGGCAGCAATTAAGAAGGCCAATTCCATGCTTGGGGTCATTAAAAAAGGGGTTGAGAATAAAACAGCCAATCTTATCATGCCATTTTACAAATTGATGGTAAGAACACACCAGAAATATTGTGTACAGTTCTGGTCGCTGCACCTCAAAAAGGACATAGTGGAGCTGGAAAAGGTGCGGAAGAGAGCGATGAAACTGATTACGGGGCTGGGGTACCTCCCTTATGAAGAAAGACTGCAGTGTTTGGGGCTCTTCAGCCTAGAAAAAAGGCTCCTGAGCAGGGACATGACTGAGACATACAAAATTATGTATGGGAGGGATAGAGTCGATAGAGGGATGTTCTTTTCCCTCTCTCAAAACACCAGAACCAGGGGGTATCCGCTAAAACTGAGGGTTGGGAGAGTTAAAACAGATAAAAGGAAGTATTTTTTTTTACCCAGTGGGTAGTTAATCTGTGGACCTCTTTGCCACAGGAGGTGGTGATGGCATCTGGTCTAGATGCCTTTAAGAGGGGATTGGACGGATTTCTGGAGGAAAAGTCCATCGTGGGCTACAGGCAATAATGGATTGTGCAACCTCCTTACATTAGTAGTAGGCTACTTCAGAGTACTGGGTGCAAGGGAGTGGCAATGGGATGCAAGCATCTTGTTGTCTCATGCCTCCCTGGGGCACCTGGTGGGGCCGCTGTGAGATATAGGAAGCTGAACTAGATGGGTTTTTGGCCTGATCCAGCAGGGCTCCTCTTATGTTCTTATATCAGACTAATAAACAATAATCCAAGCTTATTCACAGCCAAATTTACTTCTGCACAATTCCATCGCCTGCTACAGAAAGACTAGTAGCTGTTCAACATTCCTTACTAAGGAATCACTTAACATACAAGAAATTTTAGCAAAGTCAGGCAACCCCCCACCCCTCGTCAGTTCTCATCATAGGGTCCAGGTGTCTTAAGCATAAACTGGAGTACAGGAGGCAATACAAAAAGATATGGGTGATGGTCTCAATACTATCAGACCTGCAAGGGCGTCTATCTGCATAAAGGATCTTTTGAAATTTCACAAATAGGGGATAAAATCTTTCTAGAGCAAAAGCCCTGCATTCTTTGGAGAACAGTGCAGAAATTGTAGGTATGGGGCAACTTGGCCATATGTGACTGAAGCCATCAGGCTTGTAGGGAACAAACATTTCAAGCATTTCAATAACTATAAGCCTGCATTTAACACATTGAAATGCCTCATGTTGAGTATGCATGCCAAAAGACTCTGACAACCCAGCTTCAATTGTTTTTTTTTTCTAGAAGGACCAGTTCAGGTTGTTGGATCAGATCCATAAGCACCAAATAAAGAAGTGCTTATGGTCACAGATAAAGTGAATGTACAGTCAAAATTTAGAAATCATCAACTAGGCCCTTGCTTCGATTAAAGATTGCTCAGTTTCTGAGTGCATAGCTATGTAAGGTACACATCCTGGTAACCCCAAGATTTTCCTCAGGAATTTACCCAGGGGACACTCTAATACACTGTTTTAAATCCCCAGTCCAAAAGGGGGATATCAAATCGTTGTTGTGGGATCACCTTGGTGTTAAAGATCTTAAGGGCAGCAGGAATGCACTGATTTCCTTTTGTAAAGTGAAACTGAGCGGTGGCTTGGGAAGTAACATTAGCTGAACTTACTGCCATCTTTCGCTGGGTAACCCAGGAGGAATTATATGGGCCATACGTTTCCATACATAGGAAAAATAAACATTTTTTTAATGAAAAACCATTTTCCATTATATAAACGGTGGAAACCATGCGACTGCTTCCTGACCCAGCCATCAGAATGATTTCAATTCGTTGCTCTTTCTTCAAACGCAATATTTGAGGGCATTATAATTAGTGTAATGTGAGGGCTGGTGTTGTGTAGTAGCAAACAGGATGAGTGACAAATCAGAACTTCCCTGGTTTGAACCAGCCTCTCCAAATGCAATATGGGTCTTACCTTACAGCAGTGGTTCCTAAACTGTGGAAACCAGCCAGGTGTGCTTGCGAAAAACCTGCCACACTTTATAATCTATAGGATTGTAGCCCTAATAGAGATCTGTGGCCAGTGGCCCAATAGGCAAAGGGAGCCAGTAGTTGAAAAAGTATGGAGACCACTGCCTTACAGGGTTCTTGTGAGTGTGTCTGTAAAATATGTCAGTGTTTTTCAGACTAGGTAGGTTGTGAGCCAGTCTCATTATCCCCATTCATTTCAATGTGTATTTTATTTTTAATATTGTATATTAATATAAAGACTTGTTTTAATATAAATACTTGATTCTATTATGGTAAGTGTAGCATTTGGGGAAATGTGACAGATTTGTACTTTTAACAGGCTATGTATATGCCTTTAACAATGATGGTCAACGGGGCTTATTCCTGGGTTAGTATGGATAGGATTACAGCCTTTGGGACATTTGGGGAATTCTTTTTTTAAACAGATCAGCATCTGCTTTGGGAAGGTTAGGAAGATTCTTTCTTTTAAATTTATAAAATACATTTTATAGTTATTTTAACTTTTAAACTTATTTATTGTAAACTTTTAACTTGATTCATTTATTTGATTTTTGTCTTATGAGATGTGTTAACAATGTTCTTGCTTGATGATGTCACTTCCAGCCATGACATCACTTCCAGGTTAATGATATAACTTCTGGTGGGTGGTGACCAAGAAGGTTAGATTACAGGAGATGACATGACATCATTTTCTTGAAGCCATGGGTATACAAATATGGCTGACTCAGATCTTTCCCACCAAGGAGGAGGATTGCCGCGAATTCACGAATAAAACTCTCCCTGCACGTGTGTAAAAGTTAATCTCAACGTCTTTAATCATGCCTGCGTGTTCTGCATACGGGTGTGCAAATCACTGTACGAAAAATGGGATTTAATTTCCACGGAAGAATTCATGTATTCACATTACATCGGTTCAATAAAACTACAATTCACTGAAATAGTGCATTATTTTTGAAGCTGTGTAATTTCTTGTTGTTCCTAGCAGTCTTATTCACCATTTTCTGACACCCACTGTTAATGGTCTAGAAGGAAAAAAAAAAATTTTCCCCCTCCCTTTTCCCCCCTTCCCGTTTACACTTTTTTCCCACCTTCCATTTTCTACTGTAATATTTTCAAAATTCTGAACATTAACAGAATTTGTTTTGTTGGGGGGGGGGGTGAGTGTAGAAGTTTTTTTTAAAAACTCTTAATAGTCTAGAAGTAAAAAAGAATTCCTCTCATATTGACAACTACTTGTGTTATGAAGAGATTGTAATGTAATTTTCCTACTGTAATACTTATGAAATTCTGAACATTAACAGACATTGTTTTTATGGGGCATGACCGTTTTATTTTTGCTTGTGTAGATTTCAAAAAATAAGTCTGTCAAAACAGTGCAATCTGAGTTTAAATAGACAGCAAGTAGCATTTCGTCAGGTATGTTCAGTAATATAATTATGAGGAATTTAACCTTGTAATTGCATATTAAATCATAATAAGGTTACCAATAATGTTTCTACACGATCACATGTTTTTATTTTCGTAAGTTTTTATTTTTATTCAATCCTAAACAGTACGAGCAAAGCAATCTGAAATGCTTGGAATGAGGAATGTTTTGAGTATGCCAACATGGCTGCTAAGTCCGCCCCCTGGCTTCATTTCGCTCCTATTTCTTCTTAAGGCATGTCGTCTCCTGTAATCTAAACTTCTTGGTGGTGACAGATTCTAAAAAGTGGGTCCCAGTGCTAAAATGTTTGAGAACCACTGATATATGTGAATAGTTTTGCAACACAAAGTTAAAGCAGGAAGTCATGTTAAGACCTGCTTCTTGTTGTGTTTTTAAAAGATATTGACACTCCCACTTCCCTGATTGAAAATGAAGGGATGAAATGATACGTTTCAGGATGGTGAGGGAAGAAGAGAAGCATCTTGATATGCCCACCAAAGAACCTAATTATATTCCTGTTTATAAAAACATGTATATTCCTATGTTGTTGTTCCATTTCTCAAGGCATCTTAAGGTATAGTTTCTACTCCTTTGAATGCATATATATTAAAGAGGCAATGTGATTGCTGTCTACTAGATATATGATGCTAAAAGTTTGTCTCCCCCATCTGTAGTCTTTAGATTTCTCTGTGAGGTTTTGTACATCTCTTTCACATACTAATCCAGTTTATAAATGGCTGAATCTCAAGTTTGGTCTTGAAGGAAGGCTCCATCTTGTGGTTCTCACTGACGTAGAATTCATACATAGTGAAATCAGGAAACTAAGAATGAGGGTATACTTAGATCCGCTAGCAGTACTAATTGGCAGTGTGAAAGTAGTTGTACTTCAGGACCCATAGCTATTTATTGACACAGTTAACTAGCAATAAGTTCCAACTGTAAAAATTCTTGTGCGTCGGTGGTGCATGAATTGTGCTGAGTATAGCTGGTGGCTAGAAGTGGATTTTTTTTGTATTTTTAACAAAAACAGCACAAAATGCATTTTGGTTTAAGATATTTTCCAGAGATTAAATTAGATTGCTTTTTATTTCCAGTTAGAAATAATGCTGTGGCTGCATCTGCTGACAGATAGAGTTTACTCTTAAACTGTTCACAATTAATAAAAATGAGAACTTGAAATAAAAACAAATAACACTGCTTTCTGTCTTTTATTTTTTCAAATCACAAAATATGCGAAAAATAAAACTATTAAAACTAATTGTTTTTCTTGTGTGTGCTTCTCTTGTATTATTACAATATACAAGGCTTGTGAATTGTATTACAGGTTTAATTTTAAAAAGCATGTATGCTTTTAAAATTTAATAAAACCTGTCCTATGAGAGTGGTCTGGGAACTCCTTTCTTTTAACTTTTAGTCTTGTTTTAAGTTAAACAAGTTGCGTACGATGGCACAAAGTGGCATTTCTTCTGAACAATAAATCCTGAGTAAACTACTTTTCAGTGACTTTAGGCAAGAGTTTAATGTGAACAGTTAGTCAAATGTGGTAGTGTTGTGGTTTTTGAACAACTTATTAAAGATGGTTGAATGTAGTAGTGGTAAGGTTTTCTGTGTTTCTGCATTTGTAATTAGTATGAAAAACGTGTGCTTCATTTTAAAGATGCTACCATTGCAAATGGCTTTTTGGCATTTTATTTCCCCACTCACATTTTGAGAAATGTACACTGAAGGAAGCAGCTGCAGGTGTATATATTTTGTAATACCAGAATGTGAGTTAGAGGATTTTTTTGAGTAGCCAAAGCATGCACAAACGGAACTCCTACAACTATTGACTCCGTTTTGGTGTTAATAACATAGGCTCTATGGCTAGTGAGTGAGTGAGTGAGTGAGTGTGTGTATGTGTGTGTGTAAATGCATTCAGCTGCCCAATCATAAAAACATAACAAAATGGCAGAGCATTGCTCTAGTGGGGCTAGTTGTAGCTTTTGGTGATGTATACAAAGAATATCTAAATAAACATCGTAGTACAAACGGTAGCATACAGACTCGAAAAAAAGAAAGGAAAATGTTGAAAATGTATTCCAACATGGTTTGGATATACTATTTTTCACAGATAATGTCCAATGGATATATGTCCAGTGGATGTATGCAACTCAAATAATTTACAGAACAATAAAATTAGCACAGCGGTTCTCAAAATTACTAGAGCCACAACCCGCCTTGGCCTCTGGCGCAAGCATTGCAACCCAAAACAGATTTAACACGCCTCTGGATGTTATCAGAAATTGTGTTTGCGAAACTGGAGTGTCCCAGAACTCACTTCCAGAGGCATTCTGAGGCCTCTGGAGGCCCACCCAGGCCTTGGGCAAGGCTTGTGGAGGTGGGTTGCAGCCTGGAAGTAGCCTCCAATTGCTTCAGTTTGGAGCCAGATAGAGGCAAGAGTGAGCAGGTGGGCCCAACCCTTGTCACAGTTATGCTTCATTAGACTTGTTCATATAATACAGTGATGGTAAAAGTGGCATGTATGTTTCTGTGTCTTATCACAGTAGTGTTCAGATTAAGTTTTTATTAGTATTAATAATCGTCCTTTAATAAACAATAACTGCTTGTGTTGATGACTTTAAAAATTACTAATACATCTGATATTATACAATGCACTATGTTTGGGGGTTGAGCAAGTCGTACTACATATCTGAATCTTGATAATGTGATTTTTCTCTGCTGTTAGAATCAGTGTGGTTTAAGAACAGAACTGTTGCTACTTTTCTGCCTGATTGTATTAAGCATGCATGATTATACAGTATATCTATTTGTAATTTTATTCCAGTATACTAAAACAGTCTGGGATTGAGTGAGGTAGTAACTGATATAAACACAACTTCTATTCCGTGAGCTGGTTTTTAAAGAGTGTGTTCTGATATTTGGTGCTGAGAGTGGTGCTGGGTATTTCTTTCCCTGTATGATCCGTTCTCTGAAAATGGACCATATTTTCTCTGATTCTATTGTACATTGCCCATGAATGGTCAAAACCTTCAGAACTCTACGAAGTTCAGTTAGGTATCACACAGGCATGGAATGTTAAAGGAAAAATGTGTTTGGTGCTTACAGGCATATGCCCTGCCTGCCTGTAATTTGGTTGAATTATTTGACTGAAGATTCAGTTTGCCTTGCTTGGAATAGAAGAGACTTCCCTGAAAGACTCTGTACTGCTGTTCCTGAGTTTTCCCACTCTGTCCTAGTTCCAGATTTATAATTTTCTGACTCTGTAATTTGAAGTTATGAATATGAATTTTGAACTCTATAAAGGGAAAATAATAAAATTACTTGTAGTAGTCTGAAGGTGCACACTGTCGAACTACTTGTATATTTTATCAGTCCATTTAATCAAGTGAAAGTCAATTTAAAGGCACATTATTCTTTTTAGCCAAGTAGCTTTTAAAATAGGCAAATTTCCTGTTTCTTCCTCTGTGAAGGTTTGGTAAATAAATATATTTTAGAGATCTGCAAAATGTGAACATTTAAATTTTAAATGTGCTTAAAAAAACACCCTTAATTATTGCACTCCGTGAAACTGCCTTTGAATGCGTGGATTGTTTGAACAAGAGCTGGTTAGACTGACAAGTGATTGACGGGTCAAACAGTCTTGCTGTGATCTGCCTTCATGCTGTGATACAGTCCTGCAGATATCCTAAAAGCCTCAGGAAGTAACTGCAATCCAGTTTTTATTAAACTCTTCATGCCAGTGCCTGTTGACATTGCTTTTTTATTAGCAGACAAAATTTGCCACTGTCTCCCCCTCACCACCCCCTTTTAACATTACACATTTTGATTGTCACTCTGTGGGAATTCTGTAATAGACCCACACTAATAGTCCTGGTCATTGAAGTAGAGGCATATCCTTTTGAGTACGAATTGTAAAGTGCAAAGTCTAACTATAGGACTATTAAGTTTGGTCAAAGTGTGGGGAGGGATGGAGACTTCCCATCCTTTTTCATGGGCTTTCAGCCCATTCCCCAAATGAAGTAGTTGGCCTGATTCTGTCCCTTCTCCGTCTGCTACAATAGTATAAGCCTCCATGATGAATATCACAATAAGGACATAGGGGTTGAGTCACCACTGGGAGAGAGAATGTTGCTGCTCCGTGTCCTGGCATAGCCCCATCCTAGGTTCTGTTTCCTGGTCATGTTGATATGACAGATTGTTTTGAACTGCCTTTTTTCTAAATTGGTATGCATGGGATCTCAAATAACTAGCAGTACAGAGGTACTCAGTATCCACAGGGGGTTAAAGACTAAAACAATAAGTTGCCTTTAAATGGGACTGGGTGGATTTTTGAGGCCTGCAGAGGCTTCCTGTGGCCTCAGAAAACTGTCTGACCCATTTAAAGGTGACTTCTGTTTTTTCCCAAAAACGGGAAGTTGCCTTTAAACAGCTCTGGGCTTCATTCTGAAGCCCACAGAAGCCACACGTGGACACATGAGGCCTCGGCAGGGTTCTGAATGCCTGCGGACCTGACCGGAGCTATGATGCCAACATCTGTGCATGTCGAATGCCACAGATAACACACGCCCACTGTATTGCCACAATTGAGCCAATTGTGGGACAGAGCCTTTTTAGTGGCTGCAGTCTGACTATAGAAATCTTTCCCTTGGGAGGTTTGTGCCCTTCCATCACTTATGGTTTTCAGGTGGATACCAAAATCTCATGTCTTCCTCAAGCCTTCCTCAGACCCACTTCTGGTGGGTCCTGACAGTCCTGACACATGCCATTCTAAAAAGTGGGTCCTGGCCTAAACAGTTTGAGAACCACTGTCCTACTTAACATAGATGAATGGTTCTCAAACATTTTAGACTGGGACTCACTTTTTAAAATGACACTCATGTTAGGATACACCGGAAGTGATGTCATTAACCTAGAAGTGATGTCATAGCCAAAAGTGACATCATTGAGCAGGAAGTGCTGTCAGTGTGAGATAATAAAATGACACTCCTAGATTGCAAACTGGTGTTCTGGAACTGAAACAACTGCACAACAATGAAGCATTTCTGACAGAAAGCAAGATTACAAAATATTATGTAAAAGCACTGAACTAAACAAAATTTTAAAAAATCTCACTTGAGAATTCAAAGTCTGCAGTTTCTAAGATGGCTGCTCCTAGCTTTCCATGACCCACCTGACATCAGGTTGCGACCCACCAAGTGGGTCCCAACCTATAGTTTGAATAACATTGACGTAGATTATAGAATGAAACCCATTGTTTTCTCAAACTAATTTGTAGGTAGTGTACAGTATTCCAAAAATACAGAAATCTTAACCTCCAAGAGAACTCTATGCTTCATGTGACAGCTTATCCACTTGCTAAAAGGCTAAGCTGATGATTATATTTCTGTAAATGTTTTTGTCATGAGCGATATTGGATGTTTCAGAAATTATGAAAGTACTTGGGGTTTTTTCCTCAGGTAAGTAGAATATTTCACTGACTGACAAAATCTCATGTTAATCTATGATATTGTCAGTTTTAGCAGTTTACACTTACAAGGAAAACATTGCCTTACAAAGGAGTTAGATTTTTATGAACAGATTCCCAGTTCATGAAAATGATTGAGAGCCAAATAAAACATAACTTCTGCCTTAGAAAAAGTGAATTGCCATCTGCTGGCCCTTCTGGTTGTCATTAAGTTAACTATGGTGATCCAGCAGGCAGTGCTGGCCTAATGACCAAAGAAACTACGGTCTGGTGGAACTGCAATTTGTAAAACATTAGGCTTCACCAGGCCTTTTTGGCTCTTTGAATTTTTTCCAAAAATTCAATTGGATTGCCTTTGCATTTTTTGCTAGCCCGTGGATTCTAGGACAGCAGATCAGTTAAGATCTAATGCCAAATCCTGAACAAACCCTGCCCTCATGCGCTTCCTCCTAGACTCTCATGAAGAAATTCAGACTTCTGATCCTTGTTTCCAAAGTCATCCAAACAAGCAAGCTCTGGTTTGCATTGACCTGCAAACCAAGATCAAATCCTGGTTTATGATCCTAGTTTACCTGCAACTGCCTGGCAGAAGGAAAACTGCACTTGCCTAAAAAAAAAAAGAAACATTAAAAATTGGAAAATTGTTACACAAAGAAAGGGGAAGGACCCCAATATATGAATGTGAGGCTGTTCTGAGCTCACTGATACAATACTAAAAATTGGTATTTCATCCAGACAGGCCCAGAGGCTTGGACTCCAAGGTATGTCCAGATGAGCAATTAAATGTGCAAGCATTGCTTCTTACTTTACCTTTGGCGAATATATTTGTCTGGTAAAAATCCTAACAATAAAACAATCTGGAATTCTGATGCACATATAGTATAGGGTACAATACAATCACTTAGCTCAATCTTATTGGGTTTATCTGCTTGTGGAACTAGCATTTCATCAGCAGATACTGAGGCTTCTCCCTGGGTAAGGGAACAAATGTACCCTTACCTAGAGGAGACCTCTGGAGTGGCCTCTGTGGGATGCAGCACATTCTCTGGTGACAGAACTGTGCAGGTGGGGAAGGGATAGGATTGGGCTGTGAGTTTCATTTGCAACATTTAAGCATATCAAACTTCCTTTTGAAACAAAACTGGAAAGGCACTTCTAACTTTGACTGGATCTCATTCATAGCCTATAGCTGCAAATGAAAGACCATCTCATAATGCAAGCCAAAATTCCAGTGTATTTTGAATCCTTTATTAGAGACTTGTCTTCTTCTGCTTTATTTATATGCTGCTTGTTGGGATTCAGGAGGTTATGAGCAGGATTAAAACTGTTCACACTGCCCCATAATGTGCAAACCCTTGAGCAAGCTAAATTTTTATTTAGAGTTGCAGAGACACATCAGGAAAAGCTACTTCTGCTAGAGAGGTCTATATAGTGCAGTTCCACATTCAATAAGGTATTCCATATGCAAAAGCAGATCTTTGTTTCCCTGACATTGTGTCTGATCAATTCATACACAAATCAATTCACACATAAAATTGAGGATTGAACAGATTGCATTCCATTGCAATTAATAAGTATTCTCTCAGCTTTTCTTTCTGTAAATATATATAAAAAATCAGTTGGACCATCTTCTGCATGTTTTCTTTATTCTGCTTGATCTTTTCATAAATGGCTGTTGTGCCTCTTCTACTATTACATGGCTTAGATCAGTGTTTCTCAAATTGTGGGTTGGGATCCACCAAGTTATGAGCAAGCCAATCTCATGTGGGTCCCCATTCATTTCAACGTGTATTTTGTTTTTAATAGGCTTGATGCTACCATAGTGTGTGACTGTATTTGAATGTAACAGATCTGACACGTTTGGATGTAACATTTGACTGTTACTTCTGACACGTATATGCTTTTACAATGATAGTCAATAGAGTTTATTCCGGGGTAAGTGTGGATAGGATTGCATCCATTGAGATGTTTGGGGATTTTTTTTAAACATATCAATAACTATTGGAAGGATTAGGAAGATTCTTCTTATTTTAAATAAATTTTTAAACTTTTTGTAAACTTTGAATTGAGTTGCTTACATAATTAGATTTGATTTTGAGTGTTAAAACATTTTCCTGTTTGATGATGTAACTTCTGGCCATGGCATTACATCCAGGTTAACAACATCACTTTTGGTGGGTCCTGATACCATGCTTAGAGGTATTTACTTTATGGAATAATAATTGTTTCCAAATAATTTAAACCTCACTTCTTTTGAAGTATTTTCTGCCCCTTTTTGTTTTCCACTAAGAATTCATTTCTGCCTTGTGTTGCCTGTCTGATTCTGTTCAAACAGCTCAGAATGCCCTGGCCCAATGAGGCAGCAGGTGTGTGCCATGCAAACAGTGTAAAATGTAGCCTAATTTCCGTAAACCTTTACTACTCTTCTGAGAGATAAGATTGAGAAAGATCAGGCATTATTGTGTGCATTGGTCTCATGCACTGCACCTACTGCAGTGTCATTTTATTGTTTATAAATTTGTGATTTTTAGGAATTATTTCTAAGAATATGAATATACAACTTTTCAACAAAGTGCTTTATAGGCAAAATCAAATAATTAATTGGCTCCTTGTCCCAGAAGGGTTCACAATCTAAAAAGCAGACGCGACACCAGCAGAACCTACTAGAAAAGACACTGTGCCATAGTGAAGAGGAAGAAATACTTTATCTACTAAATATAAGAGGAGTTCCACTTGAAAACGTGCCTCTTTGCCAAGTTAACAGAGGAATGTGTTGCTTGTTTTGCTATATTACTGGTTGATATATGATTAATTTTTAGTTTATTATTATTTTTAGTAGTAGCATTATGTAAACTTTTAAAGTAGTGGCTCTCAAACCATTTAGCACTGGGACCCGATTTTTAGAATGACAATCTGTCTGGGACCCACGAACTGATATCATGGCCAGAAGTGCCATCATTGTGATACCAGAGTCTGCTGCTTTCCTGAAATGCATCAATAATCTGGGTTATTTCTCAGCCATTTTCCATTTTCCAGAAAGGGAAAAAAGCCTATTTTCAACCTTGATACAAGCAAAATAACTGCACAGCCCCTCCCCCTTTCCAGCACCCCATCTTCCCATATTTTCAGTATGACTGCTCTAGGAGCTACGCAACCCACCTGAAATTGGCTCATTACCCACCTAGTGGTCCCTGACTCAGTTTGAGAAACACTGTTTTAAAGGATTACTTGTTTGCTGTAGTATATACATGTTTAATTTTGTTGTTTGCTGTTCAGCAAGTTGACTATCATGCATATGGAAGCGGGGAAGGAAAGGAAGATGGTTACCAGTTCCAGCAGTCGAAAGTGCAGTCAGTCTGCATTTTTTAGGGTATAATTGACTCGCTTGAAAACAGGACATTGGAACAACAGTGGAGTTGATCAATGGGGCCAGTAGATGCAGTCGGGCATCTCCCTACAGCCATGGGTTCCAGCCTCCAGCCATTTGCATTTGTTGTTGGCTCATGTTAAGAGGGATTGGGACTGCCAGATGCTGGGGCTGTTCAGCAGGTGGCTACACAAAGGCAAGGGGTCTTCACACATGCACCAGGGCACCAACAAGGCCAATGCACTGGAACCCAGGTGCAGCTTAGTCCACTCCCCACTGGCACTCTGAAGCTGCAGGACAGAAAGAATATGCCCCAAGATACCAACTCCTCTGAAGAAAGGAGCCAGTGTTCCCTCCAGCCATGTGTTCCTCTGGACTGATGAAATATCTGCAGACATCACTTGCTCCACAGTCTATTAGGAGTGGACTGTAAGTGACTTGCACAATTCCACAGCATCTCTCCTTCATAATTAAGTGCATAAACTCAGGACTGGTTTATACGTTCAATAGAGTCAAGTAGTAAAGCTTTTATTGCACTGTGCCACTACAGACTATGTACAGTGGTGGGATGGGTGGAGAGGCTTCATTCTTTAATGTTTCCATGTAAAAAGAAAAAAAACTTGCATTAAGCAAATAGCATGATAGAGAAAAGGAGAACCTTTTGGCGTTCCATATTGTTCCATATGGAACAAACACTGAATGGGGGAGCATTCAAACGTTCAACCCTCTTGAAGTAGAACAATCCAGAAAATAGTTTTGTTACGCTGATGTTCAGTACCGCTAGAATGAACTGATATTTTACAGTTAAATATGGTTTAGGTACTTTATTTACATACATCGAAACATCTTTGATCTTTGGTGCTAAATACTGTTGTGATAAGTAAATGTGCAGTGTCTGTCTGGAACTAGAAGCAAGACAAGACCTTTTTCATTATTTTCAATGTCCAATAATTATCTTTGTCTAGTTCTATAACTTGCTTATTCTGCCAGAAGTTCATGATGAGCTTTTTGGAGCAGACTGTTTGTCCATTTGCATGCATAATGCATAGCTCTGGAAATGTGAGTCTGTATGAAAAGCATGTAGTGTTTGCCTTGTTCTTGCATCAGAAGAATTTTTTCTTTTGTCCATTTTATGCTTGTTTCCAGAGGCTTAAAATGAAAGCTTTGTTTCTGAAATAATGGCTTAGTGTAAGCTTACATTGTTGATCCCCTTAGTAGATGCAATGTAATCCACTCTGGTAATGTGAATTTTTAAACAATCATCAGCCTTTGCCATTAACCCTTCTATACTAATGGTAATACCCTAAGAGAAAAACTACAAAGGATTTCAGTGCCCTGATTTAACATAAGACTTGGAGGACACTTCACAACATTAGCATTTCTTTATTCCAAGCAGTCTGTGTTCAACTTGCACAACTCTATTACGAATCTTAAACTAAAGTTAAACCAG
Source organism: Lerista edwardsae (assembly GCA_029204185.1). Lineage (NCBI taxonomy): Eukaryota > Metazoa > Chordata > Lepidosauria > Squamata > Scincidae > Lerista > Lerista edwardsae. The sequence goes on along the minus strand of JAJKFI010000056.1, from coordinate 5,461,108 downwards.
AAACTATAGTTTCCCTAACAATTATGCAGGGCATAGTTTTAAAGAAAATTACTCCCACTTGCCGGCCCAATAAAAAGCAAACAAATTTCTAAATGCTTCTATTGCTATACTTGACATTTTAACCTTTTTATGGGGCATGATCCAATAGAAACATTTCTATGCTGTTTACACTAATGTACATGTAATTTTAGCATTGTATTCATGTGAATAGTGTTTAGCATACTTGAGGCCATAATACTGGGCTGGCATATTGAACTATACCTGGACAAATCTTGTTCTCAATCAGGCTGTCATATCCTGCCCTCCTTTCTAAGGTAGTAATTTATGAGATAATCCTAATCCAGTGACATATTTTTAGGTAAATTGTCTTGAATGGAATCAGAACCAGCAGCCACATGGTAGGCTGCATAGAAATGCATATGATGGTGGGCATAACACCTTGTAAAATAGGAAAAGTCACTTCTTGTGGGGATGCTTTGGAAAAGAGAAGAATTGGAGGTGTTTAATTTCCAGGCTACCATTTCTCTACTCCAAATTGACTCAAGTGGCTTTACCCTTGGTTTTTTTTTAATGCAAATAAAGTTATTTTACAAAAGCTTAAAATTCTGCAGGGGAAACTCTTCTGGGAATACATTTTGGCGCAGTGAGCTCCAGTGAACGAAGATAAGCAATCCAACCTCCTACAGCTTTTCTAGTCCCAAGCACCCTTGAATCATCAGCATGTTTCTTCTCTCCCCCCCCCCGCCGTAAAGGAGTTGCTGTGTTACACACAATAAAAGTGAAACAGCAATGTGAACTAAAAGTGAGCAGTAACTATTTTTTTCACAGTTTATAATCTGAGGGCTATCCAACTTCCCAGCGTTAATGCAGCCATGCCAGTGGGGTGGCATCCTGCAATTGGGGGGCAGTCATGGAGGCCCCCTCAAGGTAAGGGGATGTTTGTTCCTTTACCTTGGGGCTGCATTGTCACTGGAAAGTTAGAAAGGGCTAGTCCTTGACTGGAATAAAAAAGCACTCCCTAGACTGGCAGTGAGGAAGCCTGATGGATTGTCACTAGGAAGGCGTCTTCTAATGGTGTTGCCACCAGAAAGGAACTACTGCTTCTTGCAGAGGTACTAGTATCCCACTTTTCCTCCAAGAAGCAATCGCTGCCTCCAGGACCCTGATGGTAAGACCCATTCTTGCAGTTTAGATTGCAGGTTTCAATAGTTTAGAAGCAGATAGTCCACATCCACAGGGTGAGAAAGCTGCAAAGTATCCATAACTAGACACAGCTCTAACAGCAGTCCAGTGGCATAGCTAAGACAGAACTGGAGGGGTACACGGCCCTCCAGTGGTACAGTGGAAATTTTCTTCTGTCTCCGCTGAGGAGGTGATGGTGCTTACTACAGTCTTGCATCAAATTCAGCGAAATAGTTCCTCCCTCCCACCCTTGGTTCCCTGTGGCTCCAAATAGAGCTGGTTTTGGAAGTAAGGGGTACACCTGCACTGGGGAGGGGTGTGTGACAAATCAGGCAGGGAGTGCCACTCTTCTCAGTGACATCAGCTGGCCCAGGTACTGCTGGGCCTGATAATACAACTGCAGTGACCATCTCTATACTATCTAGGGATGCAATCATTAATTGCTTTTAATTTGATAAGACTACAGATTTAAAAACCTATTAAATTGACTAAAGTCTCTGTACTTAATCAGGCAACACTGTTTGAAAGCTAATATTTTTATTAAATATACTTTGTTTAAACTATATATAATAGGAACTATTTTAGAGCAGGCATTCCCCCTTCACTCTTACAAATTTGGGGGATGGCCTTTTGTTGATGGGTATGTTTTTCAGACACTTGTACTATGTGCATGGGTTGGGTTGGGGGGGGGGCTTTGCGTACTGGAATCAAGTATTAAGGGCCAAGTGCTTGTTGGGGAAGGAAGAATGGGGCAATGTGAAAGGTGCAACAAAACAAACTTTATTGTGGGGACAATTTAAAAATAATGGGGAGGGGGATCAAAGCACTATATACTCTTAGGGTGCAATCCTAACTGACTTTCCAGCACTAGGGTAAGATCAGTGCATCTCTGAGGTAAGGAAACAAACATCCCCTTACCTTTAGGAGGCCTCTATGTCTTCTCCCCCAACTGCAGGAGGTAGCACGTGTCCCATTGGCACAGCTATGGCAGTACTGGAAGGTTGGTTAGGATTGCGCCCTTATCCATTCATTCAGAACTAGGTCCCAAGTTGCTACAGAGCATAAGAGGGAAAGAGAAGGGAAGAGGCACATAGTGGAATAAGCCAAGGGGGGAAAAGAAGGGGGAGAAAGGTGGTAGAGGCATGTAGGATGTATATTTCCTAGGGAGACCTCGGACTAAATAATTTTGGGTTTAAGGTGTAGGGAAGAAAGGAAAAGGCAGGAAAATTAGGAAATTGGCAGGGAAAGATGGTGGGGGTGGGTGGTTTCCTGCAGTTTGGGCCACAGCAAAAGCCATGGTTGGAAGGCAGTCCTCTATAGCTGGGTTACATGCAAATGGTGAATCCCTCAGTGGGCATGAAATCATTACACCCATTTGTAGTTGAGCAATTGGTCTTCCCCACTGAATACCTCTTTAAAAAAATGCCCAAGCTTCCAAGTGGGAATTGACTGGACCATGTCGTTCTAGCAGGCACTCAGCATGTGTGCTTATGTATGTTCTTGCACACGTTAAAATAAAATAGGAAATTAAAAGGCTAACCAAGAAACATAGTTTATGATGATGATGATGATGATGTTGTTGTTGTTCAGTCACTAAGTTGTGTCTGACTCCTCACGACCCCATGGACCACAGCACACCAGGCCTCTCTGACTTCCACTCGCTTCCAGAGTATGCTCAAATTCATGTTCATTGCTTTGGTGACACTGTCTAACCATCACATCCACTGCTGCCCCCTTCTCCTTTTGCATGAGGGTCTTTCCCAGCATGAGGGTCTCTTCTAAAGAGTCCTCTCTTCTCATGAGGTGGCCAAAGTATTTGAGCTTCAGTATTTGTCCTTCCAGGGAGCAATCAGGCTTGACTTCCTGTAGGATTGCCTGATTTGATTGCCTTGCTGTCCAGGGGCCTCTCAAGAGTCTTCTCCAACACTGTAAATTGAAAGCATCTATTCTTCAGCACTCTGCCTTCCTTATGGTCCAGCTCTCACAGCCTTACATTACTACTGGGAGATCCGTAGCTTTGACTATGTGTTGGCTGGGTGATGTCTCGACTTTTTATTGTCTAGATTTGCCATAGCTTTCCTCCCAAGAAGTAAACGTCTTTTAATTTCATGGCTGCAGTCAACATCTGCAGTGATCTTGGAGCCCAGGAAAATAGTCTGTCGCTGCTTCCATTTCTTCCCCTTCTATTTGCCAGGAAGTGATGGGAGTGGTTGCCACGATCTTAGTTTTTTAATGTTGAGCTTCAAGCCAATTTTGGCACTTTCTTCTTTCACCCTCATCAGAAGATTCTTTAGGTCTTCCTCATTTTCTGCTATTAGAGTGGTATCGTCTGCCTATCTGAGGATATGATACTTGCTGCATATATGCAGGTACCATTTGAAAGTTTAATTTTTTCCCCTTCAAAACCATTATTTTTAGCCATGTGCAATATACGCTTGACTAAGATTTGGGAAAGGAGTACGACAAGGCTGTATATTGTCACCCTGCTTATTTAACTTATACGCAGAGTACATCATGAGGAAGGCAGGGCTGGATGACTCACAAGCTGGAATCAAGATTGCTGGGAGAAACATCAACAACCTCAGATATGCAGACGATACCACTCTACTGGCAGAAAGTGAGGAAGACCTAAAGAACCTTTTGATGAGGGTGAAAGAGGAAAGTGCCAAAATTGGTTTGAAGCTCAACATTAAAAAGACTAAGATCATGGCAACCACTCCCATCACTTCCTGGCAAATAGGAGGGGAAGAAATGGAAGCAGTGACAGACTTTATTTTCCTGGGCTCCAAGATCACCGCAGATGGTGACTGCAGCCATGAAATTAAAAGACGTTTACTTCTTGGGAAGAAAGCTATGGTGAACCTAGATAGCTTAATCAAAAGCCGAGACATCACCCTGCCAACAAAGGTTCGCATAGTCAAAGCGATGGTTTTCCCAGTAGCCATGTATGGCTGTGAGAGCTGGACCATAAGAAAGGCAGAGCGTCGAAGAATCGATGCTTTTGAATTGTGGTGTTGGAGAAGACTCTTGAGAGTCCCCTGGACTGCAAAGAGATCCAATCGGTCAATTCTCCAGGAGGTCAAGCCTGATTGCTCCCTGGAAGGACAAATGCTGAAGCTGAAGCTCCAATACTTTGGCCACCTGATGAGAAGACAGGACTCTTTAGAAAAGACCCTCATGCTGGGAAAGATTGAAGGCAAAAGGAGAAGGGGGCGACAGAGGATGAGATGGTTAGATAGTGTCACCGAAGCAATGAATATGAAATTGGGCGAACTCAGGAAGCTAGTGGAGGACAGGGAGGCCTGGTGTGCTGTGGTCCATGGGGTCGCGAAGAGTCGGACACGACTTAGCGACTGAACAACAACAACAACAACAAAGATTTGTTTTAATTAGGTGACAGCTTGAATATTTACGGGCAGCCCAAACCAGAACTGCTGACTGCCCAGGAATGCAGCGGTAGCCAGGCAGCCCCTGGAGATTCCGCAGGGAAAGGGGATATTCGTCCCCTTTCCATGCACTAAGGACGCAGGGTGGGTGATGGGTCTACTTGCACCTGCACTGTCTTTTTAGATGTCGGAGAATTGAGGGCCTCCGAATAAGGCTTCACAGCCTTACTTGGAGATCAGGAACCGGTGGTAAGAGTCTCCAAATGCCCCGGAATGCCCTCCCATCCTGCCCAGCACGACTGCATCACTTGTGAGTGAGGCTCCTTTCAGGGTACCCGTGGCCCCGTTATTGCCATGGTGCTGCCCCAGCGCTGGCGATAATAGCTTACCCTTGGCGTTGGAGGCACTTTACGGCGCCTTGTGCAAGGTAGTACGAGTGTACCGCACACATAAGGCCCATTGGATTGGGCTCTCAGTTAACTTTGCTGTACTATTGGATTTTTAAAAAATAAATGATAAAGTAAGGATCTTTTTGTGATGTAGAAAAACACAACTGATGGAAATGAAAATTTTTGGAAATAATTACAAACATGTATATTATAATGGACTCTGGAAATGTTAGCTTATGGAGAGGCATCCTGCCAAAACAACACAAAGGTTAAGAAATCCTGATCAACTCCTATCACTTACTATCCTGGATGATCTCATGAAGCAAAACTGCAAATTAGGACTGTTCAAAGGAAAACCAATCATTCAAAGCAGACCAGCTGAATGTAGAATCGACTTGCTGTGGTCTGAAACACAGAGGGCAAAGAAGCGACTACAACTTAACACCTGCTACTGGCAGTTCTCAAATCCCTAAAGTGATTTATGAAAAAAAGGAAAGTCTACACACTAATTAAGCTGAAAGGAAAAATTCCCTTTTGAAATGTTGTCCATTAGAAAATAGCAATCAGAAAGTTATGGTATTGGCATATGTTCTGGTTTAGTAGTAATGGGAATGTTTTATGACTTTTCTTAAAGTATATTTCATTAGTGGTATTACTGAAAACTTGTTTTTGTTTTAGTGAAATTCCCACCCTTATATGATCTACAAATTAAAATCGTAAGTAAGTAGTTTTCCCACCATAGGTAGCGCATCCCGGCAGCCAGAATTTTCCCTTTCCCACAATGCATGGTTCCAGAGCATTATGGAAAAAAATGGCAACCCATCGCAAATAATTGGCAGCATCCACTAATAATGTCTCTCTCTAGAGAGAGAGAGAAGTGGGCCCACATCATACCAGGTTCAACATCTGTGAATTTCATAATCCGCAGAAACTGACCCTCCCCCAATGGCCCACCCCTGGGTCTGGAGGGTTTTCTGAGGCGCACAGAGGCTGCCCATGGCCTCTGTGACCCTCAGAATGGCCATTTAGGCACCCCCCTGCAACTCTCAGTTTCCCAGGCGAAATTAAAAGTTATATTCTTTATAAGCCATTTTGAGGGCTGGGAAAGCTATTGGCTTGACTCCAGTCAGGTTGGGAGGATGGGAGTTAGCCCCAATCCATGCGTTTCAATACTCGCTGATTGTGATAATTACGGGGGTTCCAAGAACAGAACCTTCATGGATATTGAGGGCCAACGGTATATGTCTGTGTAATTAAGAACAAACATGAATAGCACCCACCCACCCACACACACACAGACACACACACCAAATTGTGCAGCCAGAAAGAGAGCAAATGCCTGCATTACACCTACAGCCAGCATCAGAGTCAACCAGGTGGGTCTTCACCAACTTCTAACAGGAAAAGGGCCTGATGCTGTTTCTGTAACATGGCATTGCACAGGATTGGGGACATCAATCCCTCTTGCGGGTCACAACCAACTGAACCTCAGAGGGTGAGGAAACCCTCTGAAACCTCTTAACAGGATAGGAAGACTCACATGGAAGGAGACAGTCCATGAGATAGGCTGGTTCTCGCTACGTAGGGCTTTTAAAGTCATAGCTGGCGCATTGAATCATGCCCATTGTGGCAACAATTTTGTTAATATAGTCTATTACTACTAGGGAGAATATTTATGCACTGTTTTGCAGCAGCAGCAAGAAGGAAACCTGTTTGCACCCACACAACTCAATTTAAAACCCATTGGATTATATCTACAGGTGGGCTCCCAAGTCAACAGATCCCATATCTTCAACTATTCATGAATACAGGGGACCCCTCTCATCCCCCCATGCAGCTGTAACCTTTGCTTTTTTACCATTGCAATGGCAGTGCTAATATTTCTTTCTTTAACTTGCTTAAACTGAAGATGTGATGTGCAGGCTCCTTGCCTGCACACTAGAGGGAGACGTACAACATTGACAAGATGTTTCCTGCATGGTTTCCATATTTATGTAGGTCCATGGAATGAATCCTCCATGGATATGGGGGCACACCTATATGTGCAAAGTAATGATGTGGGTAAACATTGAAGGTTCTGACTAAGACAGGAATGGGCTCAACTGATATCAGCCTAATAGGAGAAAGCAGGCCAGACCACAACAGATGTGCTATCAGGAGCAGCCACAACTTGTGGTGTTTTGGAGAGCTTCCTTCTGCTCCCCATGTCTTTAAATCCATGTTAAAGGATTTATTTATAAACAAAGGATAAATATTACAAAGAATTTATTTATCTATAGATCCTTTATTTAGAAATCCATATATAAAGAGTGGACAAAAGGGCTCATAATCTAAACATATATTCAGAAGAAACACCAACATTCATGTGAAAATATGTAATGCAGGGCTAGGGTAAAAAGGGACAATTGTTCTTCCATTGCTAAATATAAGAGGACCACCACTTTACAACTGCTTCTTTGTCCAGTTAGCAGGGGAAGGTTACAAGATAAGTTGCTGTGAACACTTGAAATTCTAATTATGCATTAGCAAATTTAGATTGCAGTTCTGCTCAGTTACACAAGTTTCATCGATTCAGTAGGAATCATTGCCTTGAGCATAGGAAAGGCAGTATAAATAAATCTAGGTGATTAAGGAAACTTGATGGTTTTGTTTAGAATCTATTACTATACATGTGGGCCCATGATATCCAAGGATTCGGAACCCCTGGATGTCAGAATCTACTGGTCCCGAATCTGCAGACCCTGAACTGGTCCCTGAACACTCTGAAGGCATCTGGAGCTGTGCTTGACCACCTGTGGCCTCCATGGGCCTCAGAATGCCTGTTTTGGACTGAAAAACATGACTTCTGGTTTCTGGGGGAAATCTAGAAGCAATTTTTTTATGCTTTGTAAGTAGACTTACCATAATTTTTAGAGTTGAAACTGGGACCAATTGGCGTATCACCAGGCACAGCGCGCGCGCGCGCACGCATGTGCATGCGTGACCTCTGTTGGGGGAACCTGCGCCCCTGTCAGGCAATTTGGAGCTAATTTGTTGGGTATATGTTTGACTCCCCCATCACTCACACTCAAAACTTGCCACCACCCCTGAGAATCACTCAAAGCCTAAAAAACTGCAGTGTAAGATGTTTGAGAAGAGCAAGCCTACCCTTCCCACCAGCTAGGGAGAATGGCAGAAATTCACTTAGTGGAACCTGGCAGGCTGCGGAGAAAAGGGGAGATGGCTCACCAAAGCTGTAGTCCTATCCACAGTACAGTAAGTTCCATTGTCTATAATGGGACTTCTGAGTAGACATGCATCAAATTGGGCCCCATGTGAATTTATTTAGCAGGCAGTCTACAGAGAGAAAGTGGGGAGAGAAGGGGAAGGTGACCCACCAAGTGAATAAGAAGGGGTTGTGACTTGGGGTGTGAGGCACATTTGGGAAGGGGCCATTTCTCTCAGGGTTTGCTGGAAGTTTCTCACAGCAGTCTCTCCCATCTCCCTGCGTGTTGTCAGGTGTAAAGCAGGTGCCAAGCCTGAAGTGTCAGCAGGCAACAAGCAGGTAAAGGCCAGAGGTGGCTGTGTTCCAGGTGTGAAAATGGCTGGAGGTACCCCCAGCACTAAGGTGTGGCACCCACCAGCTCACCTCTTGCACTCAGGAAGGAGATGTTTGAATTCTGCACCAAACAAGAGCTGGCCTGCCTGGGTAATGCCAAGGTCCATGCTGTGGCACTTCCTTCCCCCCACCCCTGTGCCCCACTCAGGCCTTCTGGGGGGAGAGACCAGAGTTATAGAGGGAACCAAGCAGACAGCACTACTCTGGTGGGCGGGGAAGCTGAAACAAACAATCTTAAGATGAGGCCACTGGTCCTGTGTGCACTTACCCGGGAGGGATTCTGATGGGGCTGAATGGGATTCCAATACTTGTGGATAAGAGCACATAACATGGCAATGGGAGGCTGCAGTGCCTTGCCTCCCTGGCATGCCACATGGAACACAACCATAGGCACCCATGCACATGCGCCTTTGAATGCACCTGCACCCCAATCCTCCCCTGTGGTTTCTTCCTCATCTCACTGGCACTCACACTCATCTAACAAAGTGCTTTTCCCCATTGCAGTTTTGGTGCCTCTCTTTAAACCAAGGGTGGCCAACCCACAACATATCATGTACTACATTTGATGTAGAAAATCTTGAAGGTGCCACTCCACCATAATGTTAGTGTCCCCACCCATGGTTGTCAGAAATGATAAGAAATTATGCAGTTACAAATTATTTCTGCGCACCTTAAATAAACTCTTTGAATAAAAATACTTCTAATGTAAATAACGTTCACTGTTTCTTAAACTCACAGAAAATTACAAATAAAACATGATTCTGAAGGAGTCTCTCAACTTCACACAGCCAGCCACACTTTGCTCTCCCCCCCCCAATTGCTGATGCTGAGGAAGTGCATACAGGGGGTGGGAAGCTGCTAAATCAGAAAGACCCCAAAGAGTGCTATCTGGGCCCCAGGCAGGTAAACACCACCCCAGCAGAACTTCAGCCTGTAAAAGTCAGGCAGGCCCAGAAGCAAGTTAGGTGAAGCCCTGCCTGAAAGTCAGGCAGGCCCTTACAAAGGGCCTCAGTCAGTGAAGAGAGGGCAGGGGGCTGCCTCACCCTAGTTCCTTCTCTCCTGGGGTTTGTCAGAGGTCTCCCAATAGCCCAAGCCCCACTGACCCTCATCACAGGCCACTGGGGTTTTTAAAGGCTGCGGCTCTGCCTCTCCCTGGCTGGAGCTACTGTGTCAGCTGTGGCTTGTTCCCCACTCTCCCTGCCTCCCGAGTAGTTTGGCTTTGGCTGGGGCTGCTGTCCTGCCACTCGGGGTGCCACTCTTTGCCTGCTGGAGTGACAGCCTCTCCTCTAAGGCCCTGAAGCTTGCCTTGGGCTGCCTGGGCTATGGAGGTTGAACATACCCATCACTGCCTGTAGTGTTCGATGGACGTTTCCTCCATGAATACATCCAATCCCCCTTTAAAGGCACCTAGGCTTCCCCTCTCTACTTGTACATATTCTCACCCTTCTGCAGTCCCCTGGCTCTTGGATGCAGAGAGAGAGAGAGCGCGCGCAAAGTACTGAGCACACAGCGGGTGGCGGCTGCTGCTGTGGCTTTAATTTTTGGATCTGAAAAAGATCAGCCCAGCTGAATGTGAGACTCTGGCTCCTCACCAGCAACCATTCCCAATTCCATCCCTGAGATTAATGAATGCCTCCTCTCCCCATTCACACACATTCCATATTTTGGAGCTGAAAGTAGCCCACTTGAAAAGCCTCCACAGCTGCATGCTTACTTACTCCTGACTTCCAAAAGCACACACTGTAGTGCTCCTCTCAGCAGTCTTCAGCTGGCCTCTTCCCGTCCACATGCAAAGCAAGGATCCCGCGCGCTTTAGTGCCCCTCCCACCTCTCCTTGGCAGCCCTGATGAGGAAGTACACTTCCAACAAAAATGCACTTCCACTTTAAATGGGGTCCAGGGCAAACCGGGATAGACTTCAAACTGTGCGGGACACTGGGACAGCCTCCCTAAACCGGGCTAATCCCGGTCAAAACTGTACGTCTAGTAAGCCTATGTATAAGTAGGGATATGTTTTTGTTTTGTTAAAAACACAAAAACCACCTTTTTGGTGTTTGAAATATCTGAATAAAAGCACAAAACACCGCATTTTGGTATTTTCAGAAATTAAATTGATTACTTTTCCAGTTAGAAATAAATAATATTGTGGTTTTATTGGCAGATGCTATATCACTTATCTAATATGCTTTTAATGCATTTAAAAGGAATAAAAATGAGTACTTAGAATGAGAATAAAAACATAACATCACTTTCTGCCTGTCAAATCATGGAATCTTAGAAAAAAAATAACACCATTTTTCAAACTCTCCTACTTAAGGCATTCTAATGGGCAGAGAAGCTCTGCACAGACTCAGAAAGCCCCCTGGACACAATTTGAGGCTGCGCCTTTGAAGGCCCCCAGAAGCAGCCAGAAAGTAACTACTTCTGTGAAAGTGACTTGCGGTTGCTTTCAGAGGCCTGTAGAGGGCTTCTGTGGCCTGCAGAGGCCTGTCATTGAAGGTGCCCTCTGTTGCAGAACAGGTGCCCTCTGTTGCAGAACAGGTGGGTTGCGGCCAGCTAGGCCCAGACTGTGGCAACATGTGTAGTGCACCACATGCAGAGTGGTAGCTGTGCTTGGCCCAGCCTATTAATTGGTTCCTGCCTCCACATCTTTGGCTATCAGTAGAATTTACAATACTGTACACTCCTGTACCCTGTGGAGGCAGCACAAAATGTAATCCTCGTACTAATTGGCAGCAAGGGATCGGAATTATATTACATATGTTCCTCCCTAAAGAAGGATCTCAGAATAGCTACTAACAGTTTGAGCAAAACTATGAAATAGCAAAGAAATTAAGGCTGTACTTCTATAGCATTCAGGTGCACTTACCTGGGTTTAAGTCCACTGAACCACAATAGGGCTTACTTCTAGGTAGAAATGCATAGGATTGTACTATATGAGGATTCAAGCATAGGGATTGTGCCTTGTTAACTTTTTAAAATAGTATTTGTAAATTGTTAATAAATGGAAAATAATGTAGTTACTAAAAATAGAGAGTGACCTTTCTCACATGCAGTCCAAAGTCTGGGCCTTGGAGAACACAAATCCATAGTTCTTTTAGGCTGCAGAGGGGCAGTCTCTCTCCATGCCTAATCATTCTTTGGAAATGGGTATAAAGGGAAATTGCAAAGGATGTCTCTTTGACATGCTAATTTTTCTTACTTGTATAATAATGCATATTGTAAAGTGAGTGTGTACTGTAATGTGTAGTATCTTGATATTTGCTCTGAGTACACATTTCAGGAAGGAGTTACTCAATTCATCTGGTCTGCATGACATGCCTTTGAAATAAATAAAGCAAATGAAATATAACATTAGAAGCTGTAGTGAGCAGAGAGGCTGCTCTCCCAGGATGACTGGGCCTATATATGAGTACTTCCAGAGCTCACAAATGGAAAGCAATGATTTTGATTCATGGGCTCTGTTTTGTGAGACATTTGAGATAGAGACATTTGGCTGCCACCCTACATAACCAACTCTCACATAATCCTAAATGACAGGTCCTTTACAGTTGTGATGGATATCCCATTCTGCCCTGTTTCATGAATGTTGTGGCAGAACATTTTGATCATTAGACAAGAAGCCGTCCTTTTTTTTTTTTCTGCCTGACTTTGCTTTCTTGGAAAAAAGGGTAAATACAGCTCTTGGTGAGTGCTTTACTCTCTATTGTCATCTTTCAGTTCAGAAAGAAAACTGGTCAGTGGAAACCCAGTGGGGATTCCCTCCTTTCCTCCAGATGGTGGTGACATTTGAGTAAACCTTGGAGGATTAAGAGCACTTCAGTGAGCACTCACTGTAAACTCTTGACGCAACCTGACAGTCCTAAGCTGGCTTGTAGGCTGATTAAGGTGGCCATGGGTGCAGGACAAAAATCAATCGCCATGTGGACTTCTTGGAAAGACATTGTACAATGAGTTGTGTCTAATGTTTTAACAGAATTGATCTGTGAACTAGTGGAGAGTAAACAGACGCAACCATATTGAACATTATTATTCAAATGAAATGATTTTCATACCTTCCCACTCATTAATTTTAATTTGTCTAAAGCCTTTTTGGCTGAATGAGCACAGCATGATGCAAATGCTCTTACTCTACTTTAAAAGGGGTTTGCAAACATCCTAAAAAGTTAAATAATGGAGGAAAACATAGAAATTCATCAGACCCAGGTCAGGTTGACTAAATGCAATTATACATCAGAGCCATCTGCTCCAATGTAGACAGTAAACATGAGTACCTTTTCTTTTTGGTCTGTTGGGTCAGAATTTCCCATTTCATTTATCCAACAAAAGTGCGCTGTATCTAGCCTTCTGAATCCTTAGAAATTAGTGTGAGGGAAGGTAAAAAAAAGTCACTCCACAATGGTTGATACTCAACTTTGAAATCAATTATTGTTGCATCTTTCAAATGGATTTTGAGAGAATATAATGCTGACATTCATCTAACTAGTGGGTTTTGTGCACCTTGGATTTTAAATTGAGTCATTCAAAAATCATATGGCAACAGGTACATAATTATCAGTGTTACACATGTCTTCGAAGTCATGCATTTCTTCTGGATGAATGAATATTTAAATCATACTCCTTAACACCACCTCAGCTAGTAAACAGACAAGGCTCTAGCCCTGGCCTGTAAATTGATCTGCGTTATCTATAGATCGCTTTTACTGTTTAGCCATTGACTGCAGTAATTTGTGCCTTTTCAGTGTTTTCTCTGTTTATCGGTGCATGACAGAAAGTCTGGTTTTGTTCCATGTTGGGGGATGAGGGCAAAGCAGTGATGTATTTAATTACTACTCTGTGCCTTCCACCGTCTCTCTTGTTTTTGTAGCCTATCTGAGAAGGTGTGATATGAAAATGCTTTCAGGGAATCAGAAATGGTTCTGCGTAAAAGAAAAGCTAAGCTTTACAAATGGGAACCTTTTGATTGTGTAGAATGTACTACTGAGCCTGCAATCATAGTATACAGAGTTTCCTCTTTCATTTTTCATACAATTTGTCCTGGATTGTCCAACGCAATAAAGTGCGTATGGCCGCTTCTTTGTCTGCTCAGGCCATTAGTCGTTTCTTTTTTAGTAAAGGGGGTCTATTTATTCCAGCTGCCATTAAAGTTTTTTCCGCCAAATGCATAGCCTTAATATTATACGGAATTCCCCTCTGGATCCGGGATCTGAATTACTCAATTGAACAAGTGCAGGCGACGTTTCTTAGAAAGATCTTTGGTCTGCCGAGATGTATTCCATACCCAGTCTTGTGTTTAGAATCAGGTCAAAGAATGCTTGAAACAGTTGCTTGGATTCGTGTGACAAAGTATTGGCTCAAAGTTTACTATTCATACGCAGAAAATGATCATACAGAGTTTCCTGGAAACATGTCCCACTAGAAACCCAGTCCTATTCTGTGCTGGCATAGACTGGCAAACTGGTCAGAGGTGGCATCAGAGCAACTTGAGGATTAATTTCCCTTTACCCCGTATTGTATGGTAACTAGCTACACAGGGCAGAAGATTTAGTCGAGAGGGTTAATGCCTCCGTTTGCCTGAAGATGAGCTGAAGATCTGAAGGTCGCCAGTTCGGGACTACCGGAAGTCTCTGTGAGCGGCAGACCTCGTTAATTGCGGCTGATTAACAGCTGAGCTTCGGCTGCCTTGTGTGAGGGGGAGTTGTGCCAAAGTTCATCCGCTTCTCTGGTGGGAGCAGGGAAGCGATTTATCAGCCAGTAAGAAGACAAACGGGTGGCCAGAAAGAAGGACTAAATCCAGAAAGATCCATCTGTATGTGTGTAGTTCTTGAAAGATAGAACATTTCTGTATAAATTGTAAAAACCTTCGGGTTTCTGAATAAAGTCTGCCCATGTAAACCGCCTTGAGTTACAGTCATTAGAGAAATCTGGTGACCTAAGAAAGGCGGTATATAAATCCTATTATTATTATTATTATTATCATCATCATCATCATCATCATCATCATCATCATCTGCATCAGTGATATTACTACTGCAGATCCGAGCAGCCTGCTGTAATGCTGGATTGTTCGAGAGGGTTTTTTGAGGATCCAGCCTATGTTCCCCAGGCTGGTCCCACCCACCGCCTTGCACCTGGTCTACCCTTGGTCAGCCTTCCCTCCATCCTAAAGCATCCCCATTCTCTGGCAGAAGAAGGGTGCCATTCCATATTTGTGGAATGCCCCTCCCCCTGCAGGTATGAGTTGGGCTCCGATCAATTCTTCCTCCTTTAGGGCATCCACTCCTCAGACCGACCCTGCCTCTCAGGAAGAATGGTCAGGTCTATTTAGCTCTGAGCCATAGCTCAGAGGTTTTGTGCACCTTCCTTCTGTCTTCTCTTCACAAGTCTAGCCTATCTTCTCCTCTTTCCCGCCTTTCCTAGTTAGAGCAAGGGCCCTTTAAGCGGAGGAAGCTCATTACAGGCTTGGCCACGGGAGTCATCTCTGTTGCGCATTTATTGAGCCGCAGCTGTGTTTTTGGGATGAGTGGGCCGCCCAGCCCCTTGTCCAGGCTGCATCGAGTGAGTGTCCAGAGGCCCAAACTTGCACCTCTTGCCCTTCAGCGCTGCACCACCACAGCATGAATCGCTGTGCTCCAGCCAGGCTCCTGGCGAAGACCCTGCAGTTATGAGGTGGCGAGAGGCCTCCATACAATGCGCAAAAAACACGCAAAAACTGATATGGGCATCCAGTGGGACAGACAGCCCCTCCTTTCAGGTATGCAGGGCGAAGCGGGCTTGGAAGCTCAGGGGACCACAGCAGGGGGGACTGAGAGCTGACCAGCAGAAGGGACTGTCTTCCTCCAGTCACGCTAGATTGAGGAGATAGTTAGAAGGGTGGTGGTAGAGATGAAATCCACGGACCCAGCGCCGGTTAGACCAACCACAGTCGCCAAGAAGGGGCGGGAAAGGACTCCCTCACCCACAGGCAGCTCACACTCGAGTGACTCACAGAAACCGATCTCTCCCCCCGAATGTGGCAAGGGAAAAGGAAAAAGAGTCGAACTCTAGCCTAAAGGCAAGAATAGAGTCAGGAAGGCCAGAGACTGGTGCCCCTCAGACCCATTACATGGCCTCCTTGTAAAGACTAGAAAACTCCACCTGAAGAATATTTGACAGATGGGCCACGTCCAGAGGGCTAGTGGCCATGAAGCATGTGTGAGCCTTTCTTCAGGAGAGGTTGGAACAGGGTCTTTCCAAAAAAGACAGCTAGCTGTAGTGTTCTTGGGGCCAGTTTGGGAAGCAGCATCTCTTCACACCCACATGTGAGGCTTTTCTTGAAGGGGGGGGTCTCTCCTAATTTCTCCCCCAGTTCATAGGCTCCCGATTTGGGATTTAAATAAGGTTCTGACAGCGCTGACAGGAAAGCCCTTTTCTTGCGGCGATTACTTCTGCACAAAGAATATCTGAGTTGGGAGTTGGGACTTATAAATCCAAAGTTGTTTGCTTTCCTTAAGGACAAGGTGGTGCTGTGCACTGATCCATCCTTCATTCCAAAAGTTAATTCTCCCTTCAATAGGGCACAGGAATTGGTGCTTCCTTCCTTTTGCCCAAAGCCTCTCTAGGGAGAAGTAATAGCATACCCTGGATGTTAGGTGGGCCCTGAGTTTCTATACAGAGAGGTCAAAAGGGTTCAGGAATCTGAGTCACTCTTTGTCATTTTTAAGGGGCAAAAGATGGGATGTAAGGCATCGGCGAGTTCCCTGGCTAGATGGTTGAGGCCTTGCATTGAATTGGCCTACCAATCAAACGGGTAAGTGCCATCATAAGGAATTATAGTCCACTCTTTAAGGCCTGCAGCAACCTCTGCTCCTTTGAGGGCTATTCACCTCTTGCAGGGATCTGCAGAGCTTCCACCAGGTCATCTGCAAGACATTACAGGGTAGACATAGCGGTATAATGGATACTGCCCTGGGAAGACGGGTGCTCCAGCAGGTGGATTGCCTGGCCCTCCAATCAGAAAGGCTCTAGCAGATCCCACAAGTATGGAATGGCAAGAATTCCAGTTCTGGAAAAGGAAGGAGGGCATTCTGCCCATCACGATATCCAGGCTTGTTGGGTTTGTGTTCTATTTTCTGGGAATGGGTACCCCAGTGGGGGGTTTATGGGTGGTAGTGGTGGATCTACCTACTTGGCGAGAGTGAAAGGACTGTGGTTTTCCTGCTCTTCAGATCAGTCTGGGGAGTAGATGCCCTGAAGGAGGAATAGAAGCATTGATCAGAGACTGACCCATGCCTGCAAGGGGAGGGGCATCCCACAAGTATGGAATGTACCCCTTCCAGAATGTGCCCCCTTCCAGAACTGGAATTCCCAGTAAGAGTTTCTGTCTTTTTGAGTGCCTGGCACCCTCTCCAACCCCCTGCGGCAGCCTGCCCTGGGTGGGGGCAACCTTTCCTGGTCCAGGTGGTACAGCGCCTAAATGCAACCAATTATGCTATACACTTTTCCTATATGGCTACTGAAAGAATGCTAAAAAAACTACTCTAAAATCTGCTAATTTCAAGAGTAGATTGCAGGTGAATGTAAAATCTTGTAAAACCTATTTAAAAACGCTATGCTTGTTGGCTGACTGAGATTTTTCCATTTAACCGATTTCTCCTTGCATTTAAGAGATCAGCTGTTTACCGCCTTTTTAAATCAAGTTTAGTTCCTTGTGGCAAGCTCTAAAACCAAGTAATGTCAATTTATATAAAATATTCAAATGATAATAAAGTCCACACAAATTGATATATAGCACATCTTGTTTCCTGCCATTTGAATGATTGACTCTGAATTATGTTTACATTTGGTGCAAAATGGATTCAGAAGAACCAGAAAACAGAAATAGGATGTAAATTAACCATGCTAAGTATGTGCCACCTCTGTCATGGCATTGTCTGTGATATGCAATTTAAAATGTTAATTATGCGCAAGCAAATTAGCTTTGACCCAGTCAAGTAAATTTAGTTCTCAAAGTCTTTCTGGACTGTGCCAGACAAACTAGCTGCTTATCTTCATAAAGTAGCAGACATGTATATTTAAGCTAAATGGGAAGTTGTAGCTCCGTTTTTATTCTAATTTATATGCAGGTTTTGATTTGCATTTGCTCGTTGCTGGAACAGAATTAATGAAGGCCCACATTCAAAAATAAGTCATAGTTTACATGTAGAATTAATCTACCTGTACCAGTCTAAAACTCTGCTGATTTATAAAAATTCTGAAGTCTACTTATGCTGTGTTTCTGGAATACGTGTATGAAATACTGCTGCCAAATTATGCAGTCACTGCATGCCATAGGTTACTTTGTCTTTCATTTTCTGATCCGGTTTTATGCAGCCCATATTTATAGCCACTGGTGGTAGGACTATAACGGTGTGAGTGCTGGCTTTCCTTTCATGGAGTGCTGCCAGCCTTAGCTATTGTTCAAGTCGCTTGAGGCTGCTTAACTCTGCAAGGTTGCTTGGAAACCTTCCTTTTCCAGGCAGTTCCCTCTGCTTCCCAAC
The DNA here is from genome assembly GCA_029204185.1 of Lerista edwardsae. NCBI lineage: Eukaryota > Metazoa > Chordata > Lepidosauria > Squamata > Scincidae > Lerista > Lerista edwardsae. The sequence goes on along the minus strand of JAJKFI010000056.1, from coordinate 5,443,036 downwards.
TCACTCTAATGTTTAAAGCTTCTGAGAATAGAAGTCTCTGTACAGTTGTTTTTTGGTGACCTTTGTAGTACTAAACTGCTGACCTCTTAAATGCAGACTTGTCGCTACCCATTGTTTTGTGTGTGTGTGTCTGCTTAAAACAAACACCAAAGCAGCAGCTAAACAATGGTAACTGATGCCTTTAAAGCCACTTGTGTGATTACTTTGGAAAGGGGGGAAAAAATCACTAGTATTTTATTTTTTTTAAGAAACATATATGCTGCTTGGAAATGAAGTTGAACTTACATGATTTTGGAAGATTGTTGTAAAAGATAACACAATTCCACTGCCTTAATTCTTCCTTTAATTCTTTCTTTAATATAGCAAATCAATTTTTTTTAAAAAAAGGATAACAGCAGATTAAAAGTAATCAATCAGATTTAAGGGATGATGAATTTCAGATATTTGCTCTTGTTTGTAAGTACTGGTTTTAAAGGTCTTCATCCAGTTCTCTTTATCTTGCATCCATATATCTGGCTTCTTTACACAATATTAGGATTTTTGTTCTAAAAATCCTCAGACCTTTAAGTGAGGATGGGCCCAATCCTATGCCGTTATTATTGCTGATGGTACATTTGTACTGCTGGCTCGGCGTGTTGTAAACGTTCCGTGAATCCTGATCCACAGTTTGAGAAACAGGGTTCTAAACAATTTCTGCTGGGAGGGTTTCAGAATTGGGAGTTCTTTCTGGTGGCCCAGAGTCTTCCTTGCTACCTAAAGTACATATAAGAACATAAGGAGAGCCCTGCTGGATCAGGCCGAAGGCCCATCTAGTCCAGCTTCCTGTATCTCACAGTGGCCCACCACATGCCTAAGGGAGCTTAGTAAGACATAAGACATAAGAAATTTATTTGTCATTACACTCACAACTGGGTGCAACGAAATGAGGTGCTCTTCCCCAAGGTAAAACTGGACAACACCAAAACTAAAATATGCACAATCAACCATACAACAATCACTTATACAAATATAAATACCCCATTGCTCCCAGCAATTTAAATTCCACAAAAACTTATGACCCCGCATTTAAACTCAATACTGCACTTGGGTAAAAACTGTTTCTGAATCTGCTCGTCCTTGCTTTCAATACCCTAAATCTCCTTCTCGATGGTAATAGTTCAAAGAGCTGATGTCCCGGATGAGAGGAGTCTTTCAATATATTAGATATCTTCCTCTTGCATCTATTTTTATACAGTTCTTCCAAAGAGGGGAGTAAACAGCCAATGATGTTTTGGGCCGTCTTGATCACCCTTTGAATTGCCTTTTTCTCTGCCACTGTGCAGCTCGTGTACCATACCAGATGCTTGCATCCTGTTGCCATTCCCTTGCACCTGGCATTCTGACATAGCCTACTATTAATGTAAGGAGGTTGCACCACCCATCATGGCATATCGCCCATGATGGACTTTTCCTCCAGAAATCTGTCTAGTCCCCTTTTAAAGGCACCTAGGCCAGATGTCATCATCACCTCATGTGGCAAGGAGTTTCATAGCTTAATTACCCACTGGATAAAAAAGTATTTGCTTTTATCTGTTTTAACTCTCCCAACACTCAGTTTCAATGGATGCCTCCTGGTTCTGGTATTGTGAGAGAGGGAAAAGAACATCCCTCTATCGTCTCCATCTCTTCCATGTATAATTTTGTATGTCTCAACCATCTCCCCTCTCAGGCACCTTTTTTCCATACTGAAGAGCCCTAAACGCTTTCTTCATAAGCAGCCTTTCTTCATAAGAGAGGTGCCCGAGCCCTGTAATCATGTTTGTCACTCTCTTCTGCACCTTTTCTAGCTCCACTATGTCCTTTTTGAGATGTGGTGACCAGAACTGTACGCAATACTCTAGATGTGGCCTTACCATTTATTTGTACAGTGGTATGATAATATTGGCTGTTTTATTCTCAACCCCTTTTTTAATTACCTCAAGCATGGAATTGGCCTTCTTATTTGCTGCCGCACACTGGGTCAACACCTTTATCGAGTTGTCCACCAGCACCCCAAGATCTCTCCTGAGCTGTCACAGACAACTCAGAACCCATTAGCCTATATGTGAAGTTTTGATTTTTTGCCCCAGTGTGCATCACTTTACACTTGTCTACATTGAAACACACCTGCCATTTTGCTGCCCATTCCCCCAACTTGGAGAGAGCCTTCTGGAGCTCTTCACAATCCCTTCTCATTTTCACCACCCGGAAAAGTTTTGTGTCATCTGCAAACTTGGCCACCTCACTACTTATGCCTGTTTCCAGGTCATTTATGAACAAGTTGAAAAGCACTGGCCTGGCTTGGCTCCATGTTGAGGCCTGTGCCTGTCTTCCCCCCCGACCCTGGCGGTGAGAAAGTTTTCCCCTGGAGGCTGTTTTGTCTGGCTCAACGGGCCGGGGTGAGATAGAGGGGCCTCTAGCAGGAAAACCTCCCACGGATATCTTCTCCGTACCAGGAGCTGATTTGCCTCTGGCTGACAAATGGGAGGCTGACAAATTGGAAAACATGGGGGAAAAGTAAGAACAAAGACTCAGACTTTTGAGTCTTGTGGGAAGAGACCATCTTGCCCTCATCACACCTGGTTTTGTCCTCTGCTGGGTGAGTGATAGGTAGAATATAATTAGACTAGGAGATAGGTGTTTTCTTGTTTTGCATTAAGCATCATGTAGTTATGCCATGCTTTGGCCTGCTTTGAAAGGCCTTATTAAGCCTCTATGCTGTAACCTGTAGTTTTAATAAATCATTATATTTTACGCCATGGTGTGCCTAGTGTGCTGGGAGTGGGGGTTAGCTGAATCCAGTCTTGACGCTGGGCTACACTACTGGTTGGGCTAAAGTAATGCCTCCTGGGCCACTGGAGGTTGCTGGTGGCCAGGAGGGGACATCATCCCATGATCCCTGGGGGCAGTCTGGAAGTGCCAGGCTCCCGGGTATCGTGATACCCCCCCCACCTCTCTGTTTCCTGGCCCTCAACCAATTCTTAATCCATAAGAGGACTTGACCTCTTATTCCCTGACTGTGAAGTTTCCTCAGCAGCCTTTGGTGGGGGATTGTGTCAAACGCTTTCTGAAAATCCAGATAGATGATATCCACCGGTTCTCCCACATCTACGTGCCTGTTGACCATTTCAAAGAATTCTAAAAGGTTTGTGAGGCAAGACTTACCCTAACAGAAGCTTTCCTTCAGCAACACTTGTTCCTCTACGTGTTTCAGGATTTTATCTTTGATGAGGCTTTCCACCATCTTACCCGGAACAGACGTTAGGCTGACAGGCCTATATTTTCCAGGGTTCCCCCTCCTCCCTTTTTTAAAGATTGGTGTGACATTTGCTATCTTCCAATCCTCTGGCACTGTGGCTGTTTTAAGGAACAAGTCTGTAAGTAAACTCGGCTTTCATGAGTTTTAAGAGGTTTTTGTCAAAATCCAGTTTCTCCTCAAAAGAAAAATGTATATTGATTGTGAGAAAAATGCTTTGATTCTATCAGGACAAAACAGAGGCCCCTTGCACACTTCGCTTGTGCTTATTCAGAAGTCCATTGGAAATAAGCTCTATAAAGGCTGAATCCTATCCAGGTTTCCAGCATCTGTGCCAATCGGCTGTGTACTACATCCTTCATTTGGGGGGGGGCAGTTACAGAGGCCTCTCAAGATAAGGGAACATTTGTTCCTTTACATCAGGGCGGCATTTTGGACGGTTACCTTATATACTCGAGTATGAGTCGATATGGATAAATCAAGGGCAAGATTTAAGCTAAAAATCATGGAATTTGCCATGCCCTGTGGATAAGTCGGGGGGGGGGGGACTTAGGGGCAGCTGCAATTCTTTGAATTAGATAATTTTGTCTGATTTTACACAACACCAGATTCTGACAAATGATCTACCAGTTATTGTTACCTAAGAACAGTACAGTCTGCCTATTTATTAAAGTACAGGGAAAAAACAACATAAAACAGCCACATAGCAAGCAACTATTGAACCACTTGTTCCCAAACCTTTTAGCACTGGGACCGACTTTTGAAAACGACAGCCTATCGGGACCAGAACAGATGTCATTAGAGAAAGGGGAAGGCATGCTGGAATAATGCAACAAGGCACACACAAAAACTGTTCAAGACTAGAACTGATTAATCATATCTGCCTGGATCAAACGAGGAATGCATGTCACCCTATTGAGCTCAGTTTACCTACTTGCAGAGCCCTTTACATGCTTGGCCTGTCTTCTGCAGGGATAGCTGTTGTGCCAAGTTCTCTCTCTGCAATCTTAAGCCCGTGGTAGACTAATTAGAGACCCTTCTATCCTTCTATCCAAAACCACTTGAGTTTTACACAAGGCACCACTAAATCCCACCACCTATGAGAAAGCAAAATGCAGTCAGCTTGCCTGCTCAGCCACAAAGGTGGCTTCCTCCTCCAGCTGGTGACTCCAGGGGCATGACAGCTCCACAATAATTCCCCACAGTCTCCAAGAGCAACCTTAGTTCCAACCACAATCCCAGCCCCAACAGCCTCAACTATTTCCCCCATCCACAACCCTTTCCCATCTCTCTACACCAATATCACTTTATCCTCCCAGGAACTCATTTTAACTCGCAGTGTGGCTCAGTTTCACTTTCCATAGGACTCGGTTCATTTTCCTTAGCTGCTTCTGAGCATGTTCAGAAGGCTTGCAGCTCTCTGGCTTACAAAGGTACTCGGAACAGCTCAGCCATCCACCCGTCATGTGACTTTAAGGTACTTACTGTGTTCCGCCGAATATAAGTCGTTGCCAAGTTTTTCTAGTCAATTTTTAGGCATAAATTTCTCGACTTATACATGATTATATACTGTAGTTAGGATTGGACCCTAAATCTCTTTTCAGATAGCTTAGAGCAGTGTTTCTCAAACTGTGGGCCGGGACTCACTAGGTGGGTCTCAAAAGCCAATTTCAGGTAGTTCCCCATTCATTTAAATGTGTTTTATTTTTATTTGCTGCTACTATGATATGTGACTGCATTTGGGAAAAAGTTACAGATCAGTACTTTCATGAGGCTATTATGCATATGCTTTTAACACTGATAGTTACTTACCTATGCCCGGTAAGTGTGGATAGGATTGCAACCTTTAGGATGTTTGGATAATTTTTTGAAAACAGATCAGCAGTTGCTTTGGAGGATTAGGAGAGTACTGCTTTATTTTAAATAAATACTTAGACTTTAAATAAATAGTTACTTTGGATTAACTGGAGTTCACTCCTAACCTGGAGTTAATCTGGCACAAATCCCTTATGTTGGTCCAGGAGTGTTGCAATTGCAGTATAAAGCATGTTTGGACCACTCTTGGAGTCAGGGAGGCTGGCACATGGACATGTGTTGACTTCCCTGATTCCAAGAGTAGTGCAAACGTAGTGCGTTTGCAACACTCCTGGGCCAGCACAATGGACTTCTGCCGGCCTAACTCCAGATTAGGACTGTGTCCTGAATCAGATTTTATTTTGTCATATAGGGTGTTAAACTTTTTCTGCTTGATGATGTCACTTCCATCCATGAAATTAATGACATCGGTTCCTCCTGGGCCAGCACAATGGACTTCTGCCGGCCTAACTCCAGATTAGGACTGTGTCCTGAATCAGATTTTATTTTGTCATATAGGGTGTTAAACGTTTTCTGCTTGATGATGTCACTTCCATCCATGAAATTAATGACATCGGTTCCTGTCAGGTGGGCTATGACTGATTGTCATTCTAAAAACCGGATCCCGGTGCTAAAATCTTGGAGAACCACTGGTTTAGAGATGTCAGTTTTGGTGTACAACTGGATAAACATTCTGCCACATGAGATTGCAGTATGTTCCCTTGAAGGGGCCACTGATTTGATTCTGCCCCGAGGCAGTTTCTGTTAACCCTCTTGTCTGTGCCACATAGATCACTTTTTCATTTCTTTGCACTCTATCCTTGTTAAATCACTTTTTTTTTCTTCCCATTGCACAAGCTTGCTCTTTCTATTCACTTCCTGTTGTCCCTTCTTTCCTTTCTTTTTTTCTGTTTTTTTTTTGTCACCAACAAGTGGCTGTGCACCTCCCTCTCTTTATGCTCTGCTTCTGCTTTCCCCCCATCTTTCTTCCTCCTTGATGAGTTCAGCAGAAATTGCATGCAAGTCTTTCACTCTCCCACTGATAGAATGCTAGACACAGGTGGAGCAGGCAGCTTGGCTGCAACAAGCTAGACGAACTGACACCAACTCTACCCCATTCCTCTGAATTTAGGGTGAAGAGAACCAGATGTTTGGAATTTCCTCCAGGGGGCAACAGAGATGGGGTTATAATCTTCCTTCAGGGTGTCTGTTGTGCAGGCCTGACTTAAACTGATCTACTATTTTGTTAGACTGCATAGCTTGTGCCTTGATTGGAATGAAATTGCTGCGCGGACTATTGCTACACCCGCCTATCTCTGTTGGAGATCAGCTGAAACCTTTCCTTCAAGAACAAGCCTGAACAAGAACAAATCTAAATGTTGAATGATTTGCAGTTTCAAAATTTAACTTATCTCTTGGTAGCTGTCATGGTTTTTGCTACAAATCTTGCTATATTGTATAGGCATTAAGCATGGGATGACCACTAACAGCCCAATCCTAATAGGGTTGCTCATGTCACTGAAATGGCCGCCACTGTATTCTGGGGAGAAAGCCAGAGGTATCCCAGGGAGACATTTGGAGATCGCCTTGGGGTAAGAGAATGTTGGTTCCCTTACCCAGTGTTGTGCCCTGGCATCCGCTATGGTTCTATTCATATCTGGGCCAGCTCAGTAGCTGGCACAACTGAGTACACCTGTGTAGGACTTTCAGGCACAGGAAGGGGGATGGATAGGATCCAGTAGCAACCTCCTTCGCCGTTCCACAGCAGGGTCAAAGTACTAAAGATCGCCTCAGTGAAGCTTATTTCCGAGGCTTACTTCACAGTGGGGCTTACTTCTGAGTACACATGCCTTGGCTTGCAATATGAATCAGCTTTTGACATCAAATGCAACAAAATGCATAAAAATTCATGGTTACATCTGCCTATACAGGCAGATTACACCTTACCTGGACAAACAAAATCGGGACTTTTTTGTCCAAGACTTGTTTTCTGTAGTGTGAACACTATTAAGGTTGTACAGGTACAGGCTGTAAGTTCTATTCTCTGGTCTGAGTTGTATACCTGTACACACATTGTTGAAAAATGTTAGAGGCTAGGAGATACCCGTGTAGGTAGCAGTAAAAAGAGCAAGAGGAAGCATTTCTCTTTATTTTTATGCAATTATTCCAAAATCCAGACACCTTTTTGTCCCAGGCAGTCTGGATAAGGGATACTCAACTTGTTATAGATTAGATTAATAAATATTTGCTCAATATATTTACTCTGACTTGACGTTTAACATGATTCAGATTATCTTTATTACAGTCAAAGACCAGCATAAAGTATAAAATACGAAACAGGGAACACAATATACAGATAGGATCACTTTAGCAGTACAATAAGATTTAAGCTGAAACGGTCATAACTTAATGTTAAAATTAAAACTACAAAATAAACTTAAGCTAAAAGGTGTTACTCTACTCCGTTATTGTTAGCTGTCAAAGCCTGCTCTAAGACTGGATTACATAGATATGATTATCCAATAGAATCAAATTGGGTCATTGCTTATTAGTTTCTTCCAAATAGCAATGGCTTTTGAGCAAAACTTGGCAACTATATAAGTGACTCCCGGATTACTAACTGAAAGCAGTATATCAGTAATACATTGGTTTGAACAGTTGGATAACATTTTAATCAAAGGGATTATAGAAGAGTATCGGAGGTCTCTATAGAATGAGCAATAAAGAAGAATGTGTTCAATGGTTTCAATTGTCTCAGCTCCACAAGGGCATAATCTTTTTTCATATGGGGTCTTTTTAAACCGCCCCTCAACTACAGCGGATGGGAGACAGTGGCACCTAGCCAAAGTGTCTAGGCACCTCAATATTATTTAGATAAGGGGCAGGGTGAGTAACATATCTCAGCTCTTCACTTATTGGAAAGCTTGGTACCTTAGAAATGTCAAGTTGTCTCTCGATGTCATAGATTCGCTGGGTTAAAGACATTTTAGCCTGATCCAAGCCCATATTTAGTAGGGACTCTGGTGGAAGGCCCAAAGAGGTCATTTTCATTTCCACCGCCTATGCCCATTTGGATTTATAGTCGTCCAGTATAATGAGTCCAATTAGTCCAGTAGGGCAATATTGCAGTTTCAGTCAGTAATTAAAGATGGTGATCCAAATCCTGGCTTCTACCCTAATTTGCCCTGTCTCCAGTCTCAGGAAAGCATTGGGGGCACACTTAGTAACGCCAAGAAGAGCGCTAAGGAACTTGGATTGAACACTTTCTAGGCGTGCTATGTTGGTAAATAGGCCTCACTGGGCTCCATATAAAAGCTGAGCAAGAGCTTTAACATTAAATAACTTCAAGGCTGCAGGAATAAAGAGGCCACCACTGGAGCGAAAGAAACGTAAAATTGCCAAGGCGCTCTTCTGAACATTTGTAGTGACATATTCTCCATGTGCCCTTTGAGACCCATTAGCATGAAATACAACCCCCAAGTATTTGAAGGAAGGTACCTGATCGATCTTATATCCATAAATTTTCCAGATTCGTAACTTAGGTCTTCTTGCAAAACATAATTTTGGTCTTATGATAATTGATGGTCAGTCCTTCTTCTTTACAGTATGCAGACAGGCCCCCAAGGGCCCTTCTGAGGCCAACCGGTGTCCTGGATAATATTGCCGCATCTTCTGCATATAATAGGGCATTTATGTGTCTTCCAGCAATCTTGGGGGATGACAGTTTACGACATCAAGCTTGAGAGGTCATAGAGTTGATGTAGAGATTAAAGAGAAGAGGTGCTAATATACAGCCTTGTTTGACACCCTTAGCCGTAGGGACCTTTAACATGTTAAAAAGGTTCTGGATCATCAGCAGTATTTTGACATTTTTTTCTGAGAAAAACTAGCCTGATTTTTCAAAATGTCCTGAACTGCAATTCTAGCTAAAGTCAAATTGGAGTTGGAGAGCCAGTTATTTGGTTTCTCAGATATTCTGTGAAGTCCTTGCAAATGGTATCCTTCTAATTTGAATGGCATTGTGGGTGTGAGGATCCTTTGCTCAGTCACCCTCTGCTCTTCAAATCTCTCTAGAGCAGTGTTTCTCAATCAATCAAAAAACCTTTATTGGAATACATAGCAGAAAAGAACACAGGTTCGCTAACAAACATCATCTACCAACAATTCACAGTAAGTTGGCAGAAGGCCCAGAGTTCCAGCCTGCCAACACGCCGAAGAGAAAATGGCAACCTGATTCAGGGCTTTGGGCTCTAATATAGAAAGAAGAGACTGGAGCATAGTTGAATCCTCCTAACCCTGCATCCTAGCCAGCAGTGGGGCCAGGTGTTTTATCTGGAGAGTGTCATGTAGAGGACAATGGAAAAAATATATATGTTCTGATCAAGGAGCTTAGATTGACTGGAGACGGCATGCCCGTTGATTTAATAGCCGAGTGAAGCCACCTGGGGTAGACAAAAATGGCTGACTCAGATCATCGCCGTGAGGGAGGATTGCCATGAATTAGTATACTCCATGCTTATTAAATAGTACTACAATTCCCTGGGCAGCTCCCTTGCAAAAAGATTCCCCTGCTCGTACTGTTTCGGACTGAATAAAAATAAAAACTTACGAAAATAAAAACATGTGATGTGATAATGTTTCGTGTGGAAACATTATTTGTAACCTTATTACCCATATGCAGAACATGCAGGCATGATTAAAAAGGTTGAGATTAACTTTTAAACACGTGAGGGAGATTTTTATTTGAGAATTCACGGCAACCCTTCCTCACAGCGATGATCTGAGGCAGCCATTTTTGTCTACCCCAGGTGGCTTCAAGATGGTGACGTCATGCCGTCTCTAGTGAATTCTATCTCTATGGTTCTGATACAGTCGGTTCACATGAACACCTCCTCTTTGAATAAGGGACACTGCTGAACCTCCCTGCTAATAAGGCTGAGGGAAAAGCATTGCATCTTGTGAGCGAAAATGTTCTTCAAGACTGGGCACCACAGATGGTAAAAGTAGTGTTTCTCAGACTGTGGGTGTGGACCCACTTGGAGGGAGGGAAAGAACGGTTCGCCCCGTCAGAACTCGTTGTAAACCACTTCGGCCTTGTGAAGTTAACAGGGCCTCACGAACACCAAAACCTTGACCGGATTAAACCGTCTAAGTAAGTCGAGAGCTGGTGTTGAGAGATTTCTTTCGCGTCGAGGGGAGCTACGCCAGGCCCACACCACGCCACAGCCCCCTGCATCCCAGGGGGACATCTCCCCCCTGGGGTCGACGGAGACGACAGGGTCTCAACACAATTGCCATTCTAAAAAGTGGGTCCTGGTCCAAAAAGTTTGAGAACCATTGCTCTAGAGGGCTTCTGCATTAGTAAGCCAAAGTAAGCCACATAGACTAGCTTATCCAATTGGGCAACTGATTTAATTGATACAGCCTCCTTTTGCCTTGTTGTTCTCAGAGCATAAAACCTAGGCAAGCTGGAGTAGCTCCACATGGAAAAATCATCCTACCTAAGGTTAGACAACTCACTACAATCAATTGTGTCAACTTACAACAATCAATTTTTCTGAGGTTTTTTTTCTTGGTACATAATAGCAGTACAGTCAGAAGCAGAAGTAGGGGTGGATACCTGTACCTTTCCCTAGAGTGAAAAGCAGCTAGGAGATGGGCAATTTTGAAAAGAAAATCAGGTCAGAGAGTGTTGTGGTGTAAAACTGTAAGCCATGAGTTCTGTTTCCTGCAACTGTTTTGGGCTTAATAAAGCACAATGCCCTGGAACAAACTTTTATACAAGTGGATGTCACATCAAATATGATGCTGTGACATAGAGACCTGGAGGCTGGGTTCCAAAGACCTCTTCTAGGAGTGCCTAAGAGATTAAACATGCCCAGTGGGATATTAGTCTTTGAACATGCCATCCATCACAAAACAATTACAGATTGTTTTGAAAAAAAATTCCCAGTGTTTCAAAATAAGTGTGCTAAGTGGCATCTGTGTTCAGAAGACCAATACTCCCCTTTTAGGCATCTAATGACTAGTTTTGTGGTTTGTTGGGTCCTTTACTATCTATTCGTTTTAATGAGCCTGAATCTATATGGACAGAAAGAAGATTGTGGCAAAAAAAAGTGCATTTTTTTTTATCTTTTGGATTTTAAGCAACAGCAGCAGCAGATTATTTCCACCCATATTAAAACAAATAAAGGATTGGGGTGGGGGAAGGTTATTTTATTTGCCGAGTTATGCCATGTGTCCTATTCCCTAGAGACTGAGTATTTTAACTCAACCCACATTGTTATGATAGCTGTATCCCTAGCCTGATTTCTAAAGGCTAGTTTCTGTTGTCTTTATCTCTCCAGAGATTTTCTAGGAAGGATTATTACATGGTTCAGTGATCATAGTGTGGTCTTTTCTTTTGCAATCTGTAATATTAAAAAATACCAGAAGATTACTCTATAGACTCAAATCTATGTCCCACAGCATGTAGAAAGAATAGCACAATTGTGGTTGTGCACTGGTGTGCAGTGATATGAAACATGAGTGCTATTTGAAAAAAGGAGGACTTACCATGATGAATTTTATAAAGAAAAAAAAAAAAAAAAAACTGCAGTCCCCTTTCCTGGTAATGCCCTGGTTTTGCATTGGTTTTCATTGGGTGAATACGATTAATTAAGGAATAACTGTGAAAAGCTCCGTTAATAATTTCATTTTATTTATTAACTATACTGGGACTTCAGACCCATATGTTTCCTAATACAGATTGTCAAATTTATCCTTGGATTATTGGTTGCATTTCAGTAGTAGCCAGAGCATTACACTGCATCAAGAGTATAGCTCTAAATTACCAAAAGCTTTATTCAGGAAGTATATTTATTCCCTGCCAATTTAGAGTGGTATGTATTACTTTGAGGGGGAGGGAAGAGTAAGTATTGGGTATGGTGTGTGTGTGTGTGTGTGTGTTTAAGAGCAAACCCCGAAGAACAGGAGATGACCTAATTCTGATTGCACATGCACAAGCTCTTGAGTTGCGCTGTATCCCTCTAGTCCAATGGTTTGCACCAGGACCTCCTGTGTAGGTAAAATAACCTGTCAGGACCCCCCTCTGTTCTAGGGCGGATGTCATTGAACAGGAAACAGGAAGTCATTAAACAAGAAGTGGCATTATTGTGCTGGCAAAATGATGTGTGTTAAGTAAGGAAGTGGTTTTTTTTTTAAATAAATCACACTTTTTGAAAGTCAGAACTCCAAATCTTTTTTAGAATGTTCTGAATGCTTTGTTTTGTCTAAGTGACGTTTGAGTTTTGAGGGTTTAATTGATCCAGCACTGAGCAGAACATTGCACAGATTTCATTGTGGCTTCTCTTATCTATGCCATTGCTGATCAAGGTGATAAAGCCAAATTTTACATATTCCTTAGAGTATGTATGTTCCTCTTGTTCAAAAAAAGCTTCCAACATGGCAGTGCCCAGTTTTTCAAGATGATGGTGCCAGGCTCTCTGCAACCCCCTGAAAATTGGTTCATGACCCCCAGGTTGGGAACCTGCTCTAGTCATTGGCTGAGTTCATTTTCCTAATACCAAATAGGAGGAAGTGACGTTACTAGCATGCCTGTTGTAGGCTTCCAGTGTTGCTTATTTAAAAAATGACAAAATTATGTTCAGTAATTGGCAAACACACCTGAATGTGAAAAAAGAAAGTCACCTGAACACCGTGGAAGGAAAAAAAGAACAGCTCTCTAGTGCTTCTAGCACTGAAGCTGAAAAAAATGAATGCAGCCTAACTTGCCATACTTGCTTGTGAGCCAGTCCTATTCAGATGGAGGGGAGGGGGGCAGACTTACAGCCTAATCCTGAGCTACCTGGGTCCCGTAGGAGCAGTGGTAGCAGAATTGCTACTGCTGCATCCCATCAGATCCGCCGCTGGAATATTCTCAGGGGAAGGGGATGCTCAACCTCGTCTCCTAGAGAAAGCCCCGACCCCCGGAATAGGACTCCTAGAATCTCTGCCAACTATTTTACTGGCAGAGGATCAAGCATCCCTGTGTTGGGGCATTGGATTTGGTGGTGGAAGCTATTGCTATGTCCTGCCCCACCCCCTGGACCTCTGATGGCGAACCTATGACACGCGTGTCAAAGATGACACACCCCAATGTTTGGAGTGACACACCAGCATTCTCCAACACCTGACAAAAACTGAGTTTATTTAACTCATTTTTCATTTTTGTAATCATTTGAAGTTTTTTATGTAATACATAAAAGAAGGAGAGGTTTGGACCAGTAGTGTCATGTAACCGGTACGCTGGGCGGGAGGAACGGGTGAGCGGCAGCCCGCCTATTGCGTAACACTCCATTTTGCCATCTTCCCTGCCCCCGTGGGTGCGGGGAAGACGGCGAAACGGAGCGTTATGCAACGGGTGGGTTGCCGCTCACCTATTCCTCCCGCCCAGCATACCGGTTACATGACACTACTGGTTTGGACACATGATTGGACTCTATTTCTTCTTTAAATAAATGATTATAAATAATTTTCTCTTTTGTTTGGGAGCAGGGGTTGACACACTAGCAGACTCAAGTTAAGCATTTTCTGAAGTTTTGACACGCCAAGCCAAAACGTTTGCCATCACTGCCCTAGACAGACCTGATCCTCCCCCTCCCAGTTCTGCCCCATCCCCACCCCCCATGTCCCCAAAACACTTACTGATCGCCTGCACTGCTAGCAGGCCGGTGGCCCTTCCTCATGGCGCTGAGGCAGGGCACTCACTAGCGCCAGCACTCCCCGTCTTCTCTGGGTGTCATGAATGTGCTTTATGGTTCACGAAACTTTTAGTTGGTGGTACACACGTTCTGCTGGCAATAAGTCCCTTTGGATTGGCCTCCAACTTCCCAGTAAACAATGGGCACAATAGAGTAACGGCCTGCACCAAAGCGCTTGGTCATCAGCAGTGGGCATCATGAAAGTGAAAGAAATAGGTTTGCAGAGTTTGTGGGAACTGAGGGTGGACTGTGTCTTGGCCTTCTTTCCCATACTGGTGTCCTTTCAGCAGCTCTGCTTCTGCCTAGACATCATGTTACAAGACCAGCTGAGAGGTGGGGGAGATGGCAGTGTTGGGAGAACCATATCATTGTGTGGGCTGGATAAATAGCTATTGCGAGCCACATCTGGCCTGCAGGCCATTTGTTTGACTCAACTGGTGTAGATATACTTGCAACAGAATTGTAATTGCAGTACAAATAAAAAGGGAGCCTGGTTACTGGGAACATTTGCATTCCAGGAGAGTCATATGTCACAATGATGGCACTTCCTGCTTGATGATATAACTACCAACTATGACATCCAGGTTAATGACATCACTTTTGGTGGGTCATGACACAAATGCCATTTTAAAAAATGAGCCTCAGTTTTAAAAAGTGTAAGAATCAGTGCCTTATATATTTATCTGAGATATACGTATTTTCATTCATTTTTTCCTATTTTTATACATTTGACTATTGCAGCCGACTCCCAAGGGCTTGACATGAGAATATCTAGATTTTTTTATTTTGAAGAATTTATACCCCACCTTTTCCCATGCTGAAGCAAATGCCCAAGGCAGCTATTTAGATGTAAAATGTCTCAAAACATGAATAAGTGTGACAAAAATACTCTAATGAAGCCTTATTTGTAATCTTAATGAGTCATAGCTATGGGTTGTCTCATAAATAATAATTGTCTCATAAATTGCATTTCAGAATTTACTTCTATGGGAATGTAGGTATATTTTATTGCATTCTAACATATTCAGCCTTCAACAATATTTTGGAATCATACATTCAGTTTATCTGTTGTTGAAAGGCTTAGGTTGCACTTAGGTCTTGTCATCATTTTATCACTTGTCATATTTATTCAGGTTGCTCATTTCCTGCTTTTTTTCTAATCTCTAACCTGAAAGTTTAGACCAGTGGTTCCCAAACTGTGAGTCAGGACCCACCAGTAGGTTGCAAGCCTATTTCTGGTGGGACGCAAAGCACATAGAGTACCCATATTGAAAAGATGGGATGCTGGAAAGGGGGAGGGCTGTGTGGTTGTTCTGCTTGTGTCAGGGTTGTAAATAGGCTTTTTTCCTGTATAAATAAAATTTATTATAGACTTTATACCTCTATGGTAGAAAGCAATAAAAATGTACACTTAAAAAGTGCATGTGAGTTAATGAACCACGTGGATCTAAGTACACTTTAATATAAAATTGCATAACTGGAAGCTTACAATATTATTATTTTTTTTACCCTAGCAAGGGGATCCATTTAGCATGGGGAGCAGTTAGTCCAGTTGTCTGAAAGGCAGGTTGGAAAGAAAAGTGTGTTTAATCAACTCAAAATAAATATTGTGGACCAGGCTATGTTTCTAGGACGATTGTAGTAACAAATTGTCTGTCTCTCTTCCTCCACATCTCCTTAGAACTAACAGGTGGAGAAGGAAAGCCGCATCTGCACTTAGGCAATCTCCAGCATTCCTACTTGCAAGAGTATTGCTAATAATCAACGTTCTGCTTTAAACTCTTTATGATAAATGAAAGCATAGTTAAATGAATTCAATTTTGTCATGGAATTTTGAGCATGGAGTGATGCACCCGCATCCCCATCAATATGGCACAGGACTTGCAGTGATGCTAATTATTCTAAAATCCCCCCCCCCGTTTGGGTTCCCTTCCTTCGGGGAGCAGCCAGCTACTGACAGCCTTCCTTGGGGGAGACTGCCAGCTATTCCCCCTATGACTGTTAGCTTAAAGCCATGGTGTGAACAATCAGCCTTGATGATCACAGCTTATCGGTGCCCATATGGAGGGTGGGTGGGGTAAGGAAGATCTGGCTTGTACCACTCTCTCCAAGCTGACCATTCTTAGTTTTTTACAGTCCATGGATAAGGATTGTAACAGTTGCCTGAAGTGATTCTTATGTCCAGGGAAAGAGATTTGGGAAAATGAGAGTTGGAATGTGGAAAAAGCTCCCTTTTTTCCCTCCTCTTTCTCCCTTTTTGTACCCAGCAAGTGGCAGAAAATACGTATATACTCTCAGCAGAGAGCTTTCTGCAATGATATGCACTGTAACAGTGTCAGCTCTGCATCTGAAGGTCTTTCTAGAACAGGGGGCTCCAGTCTCCGGCCTGTGGGCCTGATTCAGTGCCTCCCAATCCTTCCATGGCATGAGCAGCACTTTGTGTTCCATTGGGGAAACCACGAAAGACTCCTGCTACAGCTCCCTGGGGTATTTGTGACCATCCGCTTCTGATCTGCTGCCCTAGCAAGCTGCATGCCTGGCATTCCACACATGGGCACCTGGCAGCAGAGACCCCTGGGAGCTGTAATAGGGGTCTTCCCTGGCAGAATGCGAAGCACCGTTCATGCCAGGAAAATTTTCCCTGTAGCAGCAGTCTACAGTTTGGAGACGATGGTTCTAGAGACAGAAACTTTCAGGCTTAAAAGCACTTATGCTAACCATGTTTCTGCTGGCACAAGCAATGTCATATCCAGTTGATGTGTCCTACACTTTATTTCCAGGCAGTCTGTGCTCCTTCAGAGACAAACAAGGCAGATCTGTGTGTTCTAGCCTAGGACACTGAAAGAAAGATGCTCATGACCTCCCAGCTCTTGATATAAGAAAGTGAATGCTTATGAAATAGTGGTGCATGAGTATTGATGTTCCACTTCTTTTTCTTTTGAAGAAGAAGCACATGAGCAAAGACTGTGCTAAGTTAAGTTAACAGAGACTGTGCTATCTGAGGATTAGTGCATTTTCCCAGCCACAAGATAATGCAGTGTGAACCTGGGGAAAAATGTGATTCCTATACCCACATGTTTTGCCTTGCACTTCCATAAGGATCTTTGCAACAACTCAGTAACATCAATACATTTATTTCTCCCCATTTAGTAGAAGGTAGAAGACTAACCACACAATCTATTTGTATTCTCAGAAGTAAACCCAATTATTTTAAACTTGTGGCATAGGATAAAACTTGGCAGGCTATTTGCATTTGTCTTATGTTTTGTTGCGTTTTTCTGTTTGCTGTTTTAATATAAAATAATGTTATCGGACTTTTTAAAACAGAAGATAGGACACTTTTTAATTTTCAAATTTAAGAAAATGTAGGGCCCAATCCTATCCTGTTTTCCAGTGCCAATGCAGCCATGCCAA
>JAJKFI010000056.1:5403232-5421133 GCA_029204185.1 Lerista edwardsae | reverse complement strand
TATTATTATTATTATTATTATTATTATTATTATTATTATTATTATTATTATTATTATTATTATTATTCCTCTGATGGGAGGAGCCCCATTCAGTTTCAGGACATATTGCATTAAAAGTCATGCATTTAAAATGTTTTCATTTAATTTAATTTAATTTAAACATTTTAAATGCATGACTAACCATCTTGCAAAGGAACATCCAGAGCAGATGGCAAGATGAACTGTTCCTGACTAGGCAGAATAAGGGCCCAGTCCTAAGCTTCTCAAGCACCCAGGGCTACAGTGGCATTAAAATGGCTGCTGCTGCAGTCTGTGGGGCCAGGGAAGCAGCCACAGGTATCCTTGGAGTAAGGGAGCAAACGTTCCCTTAACCCATGTTGACCTATGGTGGCTCCAATGGGTCTACTTAGATCTGCAGCTGTGTTTGTGCAGGCACAACCAAGGAGACTTGGGTCTCCTGGCTCGAAGGGGCCATAGGATTCGGCTGCAGAGTCTGCTGCCAGTTCCACCCCCTCTGGCTCCTGGCCCGCACATGGCCTCTGCGTGCCTCAGAACTGCTCCAGATACCCAGAAGCCCTATTGGATTGCAATCTGTGGATTTAATTATGTGTGGGTTTCAGTATCTTCCGTATGTGTCCAGTAACGTATCCCTAGTGGATACCGAGGTTCAGCCTGTATAATATGCACTCATCCAAAAAGGCTTGACTTTGGCAAGCATAGAGAACATGTTTCTGAAAATTCTCCCATATCCAATTCAACATTTAATATATATAAATATATTAAATACAGTTAAATATACAGGATATAATTCATATATCCTTCTGTTCTGTCACATGTATGATCTGAATTGTTCTGTACTGGACCACTAACCAGTCTTATTAAGGAGACTTCTTGTCCTGTATTTAGAGTGAAAGAGAGAGAGTTTCATTTTCAAATTTTTCTAGCCATTGGGTCATAAATGAAATAAACATTGTAACAACACTTGGTTCAGTCTATAGCAGTGGCTCCCAAACCGTGGGTGTGAAACTGACAAGCTGGTATTTGATGAATAGCTATGGGGAACCAAAATGGGGCAGTATTTGTGTATTTATTCGTGAGCAGGTGAGTGTTCCTTACTACATTGCAAAAGGGGTCAGAATGGTCCCAATCCAATGATTTTGGTGCTCAACAACACTCCAGAATGTGCCCCACCACCATGGTAACAAGGATAAAAACAGAGGCTTCAGTGGCTGGTAAAATAACATGGTGTTTTTTGTTTTTTTTTTCCAAAAAAAAGTCTTCTAAAGCTAGGTCAGTCCTGATAGAATTTAGTTTTTAAAAGTGGGCCCTGGTGCTAAAAAGTTTCAGAACTACTGGTCTACAGACATAGATACGTTTCTGGTTGTCACTGCAAGCACACTCTTCTCTCCCCCCCCCATCAAAAAATAATTCAAATGTGTGAATTGATTATTCTCATTCATGCATTCTATGAGACGTATCCCTTGGGTTGTTGGCGACAGGCATAATGACTTCTATCGTAAAGTAGACATCATAAAGATGTCAATACTTGATCAGAAGTATAACATTTTCCCCCAATTTCAAACTCTTAAGGTAATGTGTGTGTCTTGGATCACGTTGTACCAAATTTTGATTTTCTCTCAGGGAAGTATGCTAACTGTTGTGATGCATTAGTGACAAAGCACTTTGTAGTTCTGTGTTTTTCCTTTTCATATTTGCATGTAAAGAGCCTTTGTACAACAGCAGGGGAGTCTGTAAACATAGGCTATTTCAAGGCAGCCCATGTGAATGCATTCAGTTCAGTTAACATTTCTGCCTTTTCCTCCTGCTTTGTATACTGTCACAGCCTGCTTTTATGGAACCAAAGGCCATTTTTAAACAATCAGAGCTGGAGATAATGTTCGGAATAGCCCTTGAACTTTACCTTTTATAGCCTTGGTTGCTGGATTGCTATTCTCTTAACATGATGAACTAATTGACCTAGCAGAACTCCCCAGAGAATAGCAGCTTCTGCTTAGATAATCAGGAGTACAATTTGTTGTTTCATTTCCTCTTCGGATCCCATCAGGGAAACTGAATTGTGAAAAGACTGCCCACTGGGAGCTTTCAGTCCCCGTGACTGAATAAGTAACTTCTTTGAGGGTACTGTCTTAATTAACAACCAAAAAGAGACTATAGTACGAAGAAGTCCGCTGTGATTCTGATACAGATGACTAACTTCAGTAACACAATCACTTGAACCACACGGCTTTCTCCAAGTTGGAGGCTCTGTGCAGGTGCAGAACACAATGCTATACAAGGTGTTCCCTCCCCCCAGGGTAACTCAGTAAAAGTCTAACAGACCATTACTGAGCCTTATGTCTAGGGATAAGAGATTTTGGTGTGGTGGGGTGGTCTATTGTGTGGTGTGCTCATTCGTAAATGAAATTTACGCTAACACATTCACACATGTCAGTAGCATAATTAGATTTTAATATTTTAACCACTTGCTAAAAAGTTCCAGAAGAAACCAATTTATATTTACAGGACACTACTGTGGCCCTTTGAAGGAATGGGCAGCAATGGTGGGAATGTATCCCAACTAAGAAATGGATTTACCATCCAGAAAATACTGTTCTATATCTACAAATAAGAATAGAGGCAGGGGTACCTTTCACACCCACTGATCTAACCGACCAGTGTCCCGGCCACGAGCACTCATTCAGTCTACCCGACCAGGAATTCTGGCTCGCCTGGGCGTCCCCAGCCTCTGAAGAGTGGCCTTTTTCCGGCGCCTCCTCCGAACCTTCTCTGATCTCTCGCAGCCCCTGTTAAGCTTTTCTTTGCATAGGGAGGCAGCTCCCCAGTTGCCAGCCCAAGCAGATGAGAGTTCCCTCTTCCAACGAAGAGTGCCGGCTGGAACTCTGCCTGCAGGACTGATTCCTGGTCGGCCGCATACCTCAGAGGCTGAACTGCCAATTGATATTAAAAAAAGAATGCCCACCCAGGGACGCCAAAGAAACCTGTTGCCGAAAGTAGGCAAAGTATGGTTTTTGTGGTGGGGATTGCATTTAAAAAGGCAAACAACCAAACGAGAGAGTATTAGGTTCATGTTTATTTACACCTGCGCAGGCGGACCAATTTCAGAGAGAAAGGCAAAAAAAATATACATTACAAGCACTTTTATATTCCCCCCTCCTTTCCCCCCAAGTTCCTGCTTGGTTAGAAATTACATTATAGGGGCTGGAGCATGAGATGCTCTAAGCTAACTGGGCTATGAGAATGCCGTGACAATTTTGATAAGGGAGGAGGTTCTGCTAGCCTGAACCAGCACCTTATCTATTGTACAGGGCCAACAGCCCTGAATCGTGAACTTTAGCAACATTGAATTGAGAACATTACAAATGAGGCCTATGTGAGAACAATGATAGCAAAGATGGAAAACAGTTACATATTTCCACAGCCATAGACAAGTTACTATGCAATATGGCTGTGCTTTGGTAAGCTGGGAACTTGGTAAGTTGGCAACAGTACAACAACTCCTGCATTCATTCTGTATTTCACACTCAATATTTAAGGGCTCTCACATAGTTGTTGTTGTTGCCGCCAGAGAAGCTCAATTTCCATTTTTCCAAACTCCCAGGAGTAAGTTCATATGTACTGGTTGCATGCTCTCCCGTTGGCAAGGACCAATAGGATTGGGCCATAAAATCACAAGGAAAATTTAAAAGACTTTGAGATAGGAAGACTTCCCTTAGCATCTGTATCAGTGCTTCCCAAACTTTTTAGCACTGACACCCACTGTTTAAAACTATCTTTAACGTACAATTTTTTTTGTAAATAATAGTCAGGGTCCTGTGCTCCTGGGGCTGCTGTAGTATGTACAGGTGTGCCCCGGTATCCCTGGTTTCAGTTATCTACTGATACCATGGATATGCCTATTAAAAAGATAGGGGACCTTAAGCAAACCTTTTTTTTTACCTTGCTGCAGCAAAACCTTTGATGGTAAAGGACCATTAAAAAGGCGTCCCCAGTATCCACGGTTTCAGCTATCCACAGAGGGGTCTGGAGCAGAACCACAGCATGCTTGTATGTGTATAGGCATTTGCTAGACTGTCCCTAGAATTGCAATGCAAAGACTGTTCCCCAAAACCTTTACAATCATTCCAGGATATCCGGAAAGATGAGCTGGATGACAAGGTGTGCAGTTAGAGACTTCCAGGTCAAATTGCTTCCACATGATGTATGACATGTCAATTACTAGAGAAAATTGGAAAATGTGACACTTGAATTTTGGAGTTTGAAGATTTCCTTATACCAGCCAACAATTTTCTCCTGCAAACCAGCTTTGCAAAGTTTTTTTTTAATGTTACAAAAACTTTCTGTGACCCACCAAAAATTGGCTCGCAACCACTGGTGGGTCTCAACCCACAGACTGGAAAAAACTGGTTTATAGTTCTCATATTTCTGGGTCTAATCTTGAATTTATAAACCAGTATTATAGAAATGTGTAGCAGTTTGCCATATGGTAATAATGATTTACCTGCAAAAGCTTCATAGCGCCTATACAGAAGTGTGTATCAGTAAAAGTTTAAACTTATATCCACTCAGTACTCAAGGCTACACTGCCTTTAATTTAGCTCTTCAGTTTACTCCATAATATCTGTACATAAATATGTAGCATTTTGAGGGCTGCTAGTGTTGTCTTCTAATGTATGACAAGTAAACTCATATCAGTAAGTATGATTTAGTATACAGTAGAGTCAAATATAATCAGTGTTGGGGGACAGTTTTACAATAGGAAGTATTTGTAACGTGTTGATAATATTGAAAACTGTGGAATGATAAAGTGTTAATACTTGACTGGATTTTCTGTGAGCATAGCCATATGAAATATTATATGTTTCAAAAGACAGAAAGGAATGATTTCTAATTTTCATCACTTTGGATCATGGTCATTCCCGAATGTAAACACATGCACAGGGAAAACTGGCAACCAGATTAAAAGGTTAATTGCAATCTTGGAAGGTTGCATAAATGAAGTCAACCAGAATTGAAAGAAAAAGGAGCCATTTTGAGAGGGGGTGGGGTGCATTCTAAGTGCATCAGAGTTTTCTCTGTCCATGCACACATTTAGAAAAAGAAAAATGTTGCCACAAGTTTTTTTTTTAACACGATTATAAAAGACTTCTATGTCCCAGACCCACAAATTTGGACAGCATAATTTGTATATTATGCAAATGCAACATGCTAAATTAGTATAGCTAGTGTGTGATTTCCAACACCTGTTTACTTTCAATACAACTCAAATAGTAGAGCTCTGAAGGATGGGAAAATGAGAAGTTTTTCTACCCTGAATAATTTCCTTAGTTATAGAACACAGAATTCAGAGACCTGCATTGTCTATCTTCTCCAATATGTACTATCATAAGGCAGTCCAATTTGCCTTGTGTGGTCTATATTTTTTCATGTAATTATCAAGACTGGATTCTTTTAAAAAATACATCTCTTAGTTCAGCTTGTCTTCTAAAGCTTCTATAGCATTAACTAAATTGCTAGGTGGTATATCACTAAAGATAATTTAGGAGAAATCTGATCACTCACAACAGAAGTTGTGAGTGATCAGATTTCTCCTAAATTATCTTTAGTGATATATCACCTACCAATTTAGTTAATTGCCTAAATTTAGACAATTTAGACAGTTGCTTATACCTTAGCAGAGATGCTCAGTCATACACACTGTGTCAATAGTTCTTAATGTAAATGTGATACTACAGTTTGTTGAAAAGCCAGTTTTACAATTCATCCGTCTTGCTTGAAACTGTGTATTGTAAATGAGTGATGCTGCAGGGGAGACTTCCTGGACAAACATTTTTATTATTGTATTTGTTTTTATCCCACTCGTCCTCCAAGGAGCTCCCCTTTTAATTTCATTTTAAATACGGTATATACATACAAAGACCTTCAAAAGCACCCAGTTAATTCATCTTCGTAAATCTCCTTAGAAGCGAACCCATGCTATTAAATGTTCTAAGGGACCTGCAAGAGATCAGACTTTTCACTCATCTAACAAGAATTTATTTTTCCACCAAATGTTCATGGTGGAATGTTTACACCATTACCTTATATATGCAGTGATTGGGATTCCAAAGAACCACTGTAGATGTTCCCCATGTCCAATGGGGTTTCTAGTTTGTTTTCTTTAAACATTTGATTTCCATAGTATATCACAAACTGTTTTTGAAGATTCCTTCCATTTCAGGTTTATCATGTGGAACAAGAGGCTACTATTCAAGAAACATGTTCATGCCATCTTGAGTTGCATCCGTCTTTATTCATAGCATCTTTTGAACCTGAATGCTTTGCTATACTATTACATAGTTCCTGGAAAAACTACACCCATTTTTTTTGTACTGATTTAAATTAAAAGATGCATCATCCCTCTTTTTAAACTATTTTTAAATGCAGAACTTATGCTCTACATTCCATATGCGTCTTCACATAGATTTATAATGCAGAATTTTTATTGGAACTACAACATGGGGTGAAAGGATCAAACACCTTCTCAAGAACCATTGTCTTGATCCGGATTCCCAGATCTTTCACAGAGCCATTGTAAGGCCATTTTTTAGAGGCAGGGTCCACCATCTCTGAAAACCCTCATTGCAGTGCCATTTGGTGTGGAATGGTATATTAGACATCTCTATGTCAAGTCATGAACAGTGACTTGATAGCGATTCAGATAGCAATTCAGTGGTTATCATGTAAAAACAATTTTTTATAGTTCTAATAGAAGTTATTTTAGAAGTGATGGTCAAGAGTTGATGGTCAAGGGGAGTACAGTTTTGGAATATTTGTTCAAGTGTACCCAGAATGTGATTGATTTTTTGTTCTGAAAACATGGCTGGGAAAAGTCTTTAGAGGTTCAGTATTTCATTACAGGATGAAGAAGGAGAAGCTGGAAAACAGCAGAGTAATAGCAGGATGGGAATTAGTAGTGTAAGCATAAAGAGATGGGACAACCGGTCCAGTAGAAAGAAAGGCCGGGAAAAGGGATCGAAGAACAGACCTTTCTTGGGGGACCCCATTTACAGGTGCTTCTATGCAAATGCCCGAAGTCTCTGAGAAAAGATGGGAGAACTGGAATGTTTTGTGACTAGGGGTAACGGGCATGTGATTTCTACAGGCCATGATGGTTAGTGCAACCTCAGTTAGAGGTTAGGCTACCTTGGAGTGCCAGATTCAGGGGAGTGGCAATGAGATGCACATATCTAGTTATCTTGTGTGTTCCCTGAGGCATCTGATGGGCCGCTGCAAGATGCAGGAAGCTGGACTAGATGGGCTTTTGGCCTGATCCAGTGTGGCTCTTCTTATGTTGTTCCAGGCAGCCCAATCCTGAGCTGCCCTACTATCATGGCAGCAGCGGTAGCCAAACAGCTGCTGCTGCATGGTGCGGGAAGCTCCCTAGAGGAAGGGGATGTTCATCTACTCACCTCTGCGCTGGCTATTTAGCCGGCACATCGGTGAGGGCCTCCATATAGAGCCGTGTGGCCCTACACAGAGGTCAGGACCTGGCGGTGAGAGTCACTGCCAGTCCCACCCCATTCCACCAATAAAAGTATTTCAGAGAAATAAAAGAAAATATGCAGGTAGCTTTTTTTCTGGACACAGAGTTAAAGTCATGATTACATGTGTGGGAAGCAGTAATATGTATTTTGTTTAATTTCCCACTCTTTATGTAGCAGTCAGTGAAAATAAAGCAGAAATACTGTACATGCTCCTCTTTGGTCTTCTGGTACCTGATTGGAAAGAGTCAACATAAGAGCAGTATGATGTAAACACTTCCAGCTTCCACCTCTTCGACAAAAAGATATTTGCACGTTTTTGATTGCCCCCAAGAACGCCATGCCTTCTCGCCAGCCAGATGTAATGCCCTCCCTTTTAATATTCTGGCCGCTAGCTCTAGCAGATTAACAGGTGAGGCAAGAGCAGGTGTTACTGAGTCCCTCCAGCATGTGCTGTTTCAGTGCGCTTGTTATCAGGATATTCAGTATTGTTAAGTCCGATCCTCCCTTTCACTTATTTGGGCTAGTCGGAAAAGGATAAAATCTATTTGTTGAGAGGGCCAAACATGGAGCTAACTAAGCTGGTAGCCAAATACTGTATATCAATATAATTATACAAAGTGCTGTAAATTGTTTGTATCAGATGCCCCAGTTTTAACCCAGAACTCCACTCTGTTGTGTCAGTATTTCCCTTATAGTTTAGGGGAGTTGTGTTGATGTAAAAGTAACTGTTATTTTCTTGTGATGCAATCTTTTTTATATATAAAATATATATGTGTTATTTGATACGTTTGATATATTTGATATGTTATTAAAGGTCTTTCATTTGATTTGACTATGGTATAAAGCAGACATCCTTTTCCCAGTCCATAACTATAGGTTAGGAGGGTTACAGATTTGTGTACTCCTTTCCCTTTTAGCTAAGCAATTTATTTATTTATTTATTTTACATTCTATCTCAACTCATTTGGATTGGCATTTTCACGTCTGGTGGAAATGGTTTAAGAATGCCTTTGCTGTTTTGAAAATAAATTCCTTCGAACAGAGGTTCCCAAACTTACCAGGGTCATGATTCCCTTCTTTCAAGCTCTCTCAGGCATCACCATATTGGATCATAGGAGATCTTGAATGGTTTTTGAAAAATCTTGTGAGATTTTATGCAATCCAAGATGGTGGTGCCCAGGAGAGCCAGAGAAAGAGGCCACTGGGGACATCCTGTAGCACCTCTGTGAGTATGCCTCAGCTGCTGCAGTGCATAGTTTGGGAACCACTTTCGCTCTTGGTACAAACCACTCCCACCACCATACTTCAGAAACTTTCCCAACTTTTCCCTGTTGTAGCATTACTTCTCACATACATTTTAAACATTTTGCTACACAAATTCTCATTCAGTTGGGCACTAGTGCTTTGCCAATTCTTACATCTGAAGTTGCATCTTACATCTCACAAATTTCAGCATGGTTCATATGGATTCTTCTTTGCTCTTTTAAAAAGGTGAATGACTTGTCATTCTCTCATCTTCCTTTCATAATGAAATATTTTCCTCCCTCTCCCGACATACATTGCAGAGACTGAGGGTGCAATTCTAACCTGGAGTTAGGAAGGCACAGTTAGGAAGGCACAGTTAGGCTGGTACAAGGACCACCGTAAAGCACGTTTGGACCACTCTCGCAGTCAGGGAGGATGGCATATGTCTATGGCCTCTCTGGCTCTGAGGGTGATCCAAACATACTTTAAGGTGTCCCTTGTGTCGGCCAAACTTTGCTGGCCTAACTGTGCCAGACTAACTCCAGGTTAGGATTGTGCCATGAATCTAATTATGATTCAGCTTTTTTCTTATCAATTATTCACTTCCTTTTAATTGTTGCATTTTACCTCTCCAGGGGTCTGTTAGAAATCCTGAGGTGTTTGCTCTACTGTTCCCATTGTTTTGTGCCTCTCTGTCCTAAGCATGGCACTCTGTCTTAATTAGTCTTTGTCAGATGCCCTGTCAGGCTTGCACATTAGTGTCATTCATTTTCCAGAGTTTTCAGTCATTCATTTGAGACGGCAAGTTTGGCTTAAAAACTTCTCTGCATTTGTGTCATAGTTACAATCATAGCTACAATTTGACTTACAGAATAGCATAGTAAAAATGCAGTCAAATAATTAGCACTTGGCACTCCAGAAACTGATGTTTATTTTTTATATAGTACCAATTGGGTCAAGGGATACGATAGAGCAGTAGTTTGAGAACTTTAGCACTGGAACCCATTTTTTAGAATGACAATCTGTCCAGGACCCACTGGAAGTGATGTCATGGCCTGAAGTGCTGTCATTGTGATGCCAGAGCCTGGTGCTTTCCCAAGAATGCAGTAATAAGTTGGGTTATTTCTCAGCCATTTTCTAATAGCAGAGTGAATCAGAAAGGGGGGAAAAGCCTATTTTCACCCTTGACACAAGCCTATTTTCACCCTTGACACAAGCACAACAACCACACAGTCCTTCCCCTTTCTAGCATCCCATCTTCCCATATTTTCTATATGGTTGCTCTAGGTGCTTCACGACCCACCTGAAATTGGATCATGACCCACTGGTGGGTCCCGACCCACAGTTTGGGAACCACTGCAATAAAGGAATAGGAGGGGAATGATGTCAGGGAAGGTGGGGAAGAACATGCAAGTATTTCATCTTAAACATACTTAGACTTAGGGTGCAATCCTAAGCAGAGCCGAACTGGCAAGGCCAGCGCCATATCCAACTCTGCTTAGGAGAGGTTGGAGCCTCCCCCATGGCAACGGAGCATTTGCTCCAGCCTCCTCCTCTATGTGCTCCTCGGATCTGTGTCCACTAAAGAGTGGGCGCAGATCCGAGGAGACCACCTGGCCCAAATTGGGGCTGCGCAGCATCACTGACGAGCTTAGGAAGTGGCTGTATGGCCACTACCCAAGCCCGCCCATGTCCCGCCTTCCCCCTCCCACCAATCCCCGGGACAGAGAGTTCCTTGTCCCAACTGTCTTCGGTTGGCACAAGGGAGGCTCTCTGTCAGTGCTCTGAAGCCAACGTGGCGAGTAGCGTCGGCTTCGGAGATGGAGTGCCAATGTGGGGGTGCTGCTCGGTGCTCCCGCGTCAGCACTTCGCCCCTTGCATCGACGCTATGATGTAGCGTTGACGCAAGGGTCACACTAGGATTGCGCTGCCCGTTGCAGTAAGTTAGAGGAATAAGGCTGTAGGAGCAAAGGTTTCACGGAAAAACGTTGTGTTTGTATAAAATTACAAAGAATCCACAGTATGATTGGCATTTAACTTTTATTTGCCTTTAAACCGTTTTGTGAACTTGTGTTGAAAGTGGTATATAAATACTGTTGATTGATTGATTAGGAATATTGTGCCGTCAATATTCTTACAACCGTAATCTACTGCAGTGGTTTTCTAACTTTCAGGAGATCTATTTACTCATAGGCCATGGTACGTTATAGTGTTGCAGACAATTCTGAAGCATTTACTAGGATGTGCAAACTGTTCTGTGTGATGCTGTCCATGCACTCTAAGCCAGTGTTATTCAAACTGTGGGTTGGGACCCACTTGGTGGGTCGTAACCTGATGTCAGGTGGGTCGCGGAAAGCTGAGAACAGCCATCTTGGAAAATGCAGACCTTACTCTTGTTATATTCCTTTTGTGAGTGTTAACAGTTTAAATTTTCAAGTAAAGGTTTTTTCTTTAATTTTGTTTTTTGTTCAGTGCTTCTACTTCGTATTTTGTCCTAATCTTGCTTTCTGTCAGAAATCTTGCCCTAATCTTGCTTTCTGTTTCATGGTTGTACAACTGCTGCAGTCCAAGAATGCCAATTTACATTTCAGGAGTGTCATTTTATTGTGTTACAATGACAGCACACCCTTCTTGATTATGTCACTTCCTGTCACATCACTTCCAGGTTAATGACATCACTTCTGGTGGGCCCTGACACGATTGCCATTCTAAAAAGTGGGTCTTGGTCTAAAAAGTTTGAATACCATTTCTCTAAGCTATGTGTTCTCCTCCTTGAACATGAGTCAGTGATGTGGAACAGTGGTTCCCAAATGTTTTCGTACTGGGACTCACTTTTTAAAACAACACTCTACTATCAGGACTGTCATGGGTGAACATTAAAGAACATGGTAGTACCCCTGCTTGCCACTAGCCCAGCTCTTTTACAGTCTCAGGGAGGCCCCCTTGGCGGAGCCCCTTTAAGGTCTTTTCTAAAATTACTTCTATAATAAAGGTTACAAAAGGGGAATTCTCACCCCCTGAGTCTCAAAATGAAAATAAAACAGGTATAAGTTTAATATTACAAGGGAAAGGGGACTGGGAAACAAAACAGCAAACCTACAATTAAGACAACTAGATTGGCAGAAAGAAACTACTCCCACAATTAAAACATATAAATATCAAACGGTGAATCAAGATCAAAACCCAACCCAACCCAACCCAACCCACAGAATTCAACTACAAAAGGTTTATAAAGTGACTGACAAAAGATAAGATTAATCCCCAATTAAAACTATATTTCTATAACTGGTAAGTTCTTTTACACTCCCCACCAGACCACTCTTTCTGAATCCTTCATCCCCACTACCCAGAATAGCAAGCCAAAGGATACTAACTTCTTGAGTATTTATCTTCCAGCTGAAAACTGCCTTATCTCCTAATTGGATAATGCCAATTCATTACCTTTTCTTAAAGTCAACTTTCCCTCTTCCCTGAAAAAAACACATAAAACAGAAAAGAGAAAGGTATGAGGCTTTTAAAGGCTTCTCAAACTACGCACCCCAGACTCTTCCCCAAGGACGCGAAAGGGAGCAAACACAACTTCACCACAGGGACACATCTAGTTTTAGGAGACTTTATAAAAAAAATTCACCTTACCAGCCACACAAATGGGCTTCAACAGAAACTGAGGCACATTTGCCTGCTTGTGAGTAAACATGCCAAATGCTGTTCCATTTCAGTTTCCATAAGGGTCAATACATTTTCTTTGTTGGTTTCAGTTTCACTACCCACCAACAGTCAGCTCATGACCCAGTGGTCTGGAAAACACTGATTTAGAACACCAACTTTTTTCTGCAGCTTCCTTGAAAACTAACGATGCTGGGCAAGCTGTCATTCTGGGAAGTCTGTGTATCATGACTGATCTTTTTCATACAGAAATCCCAGATAGTCCTTCAAGGAACTGTAGCGTTCTTCATAATAGAGATTGAAATCAAGTGGTGTCCTATATTAACAAAAATAAGTAAAATAAAAAATAGTGGAAGAATAATGAGAGGATCCAGCTATTATCTACTCCATTTTGCTCTCAGTTGCATCCTTCCAACAGACATTAAATGTTTCCTATGAACAGGAAGATGTGAGCCTTTGTTTATGTCCAGACTGGCTGAACTGTAGCCAGACCCAGCTAACATGAGAAAGGATAACATGGATGTCATCAGAAGTCAGCAGGTGGAGCACTGGCCAAGGCTCTCTATGTTCATAAATTGAGGTGGGAGAAAACAATTTTATTTTTTCACAGATTTCGGTGTTTTCCAAAGCCCGAAGTACAGAAAGCAGTGTTGTGTTTTTATCCAAAATTTACATTATAATTATGAATTATTATAATTATGAATTATAATCTCTTTACAAGTATAGGTAGGTAAATAGGTAGGTGATATAGATGGTACAGTATAAGCGCATGCAGCCACAGTCATTACCCATTCCCCCCGTTAAATAAGTAAAACCAAAATAAAATGGTTTTGTTTTTTTAACAGACTTCGTTTTTTTCCAAAAATGAGAAGTGCAGAAAGTGGTATTACTGTATGTGTTTTTATTTTGCTATCACCATTTTCTCCCACCTCTACTCATAAGACAGCCAGGGTGGCTAAGCTGAACATCAGTGATAGTGGTAGCGCTCAGTGTGCCATCAGGGCACAGGCAAGGGGTGGCATGGAGGGGGAATTCAGGTTCCCCTGAGTTCAGGTGACAACACGTTGTCACAAGCACCGAAGCAATGTGGCGCCAACAGTGCAGACAAGCACTACTGGTAGTGCACAGTCAAAGGGCTGTGGCAGAACAAGTAGATCAAGGTCAGGAAGGCTGATAAGGTGTTTGTTTTCACAACCCAACTAGAGATCTTGGAGGAAAGTGATAATGAGAAGCCTTGATCTTGCAATCAACTTCCAGATTGGTAAAACTAGTAATTAGTCTGCCGTAATAGAAAGACTTGTGGGCACCTTTATGATTGATAAATTTATTTCAGCATAAGCTTTCATAGACTACAGACCACATCATCAAATGATGAAGCATTTAGCATTTCAAAATCTCCGAAAATGTAATTCTTTTTAGAGCCCAAGCCTATCCTCCACCCTTCCACTGGTGCAGCTGCACCAAAAACAGGTGTACTGTATCCAGTGGGGGCAGGAATCGGAAGGCTTCAGTAGGCAATGGAGATTTCTTATCTGCTGCAGATAATAAATAATAAAGAACTATTTTTGTTACATATAAATATGTATGTGAAAACCTATAAGCTGAATCAGTGAATGTTGTGTCACACGTTTTAAACACTTTTCAAAAACAACATGCCTCTTTAAAGTTATGGAACAATATTTCGTGTCCAGTTAAAGGAACTTTGGAACTTGTGGTAATTCTGATACTGAAAGCTCAGCACAAGTCAGATACGTTTGTTCTGCTTTGGCACATTGGCCTTGTAGCTGAACAATTTTGTTCTGGAAGTGAGAGATTTATGGTTTTATCCAAAGTCAAATGCTGTCTTGCTGACTAAACAAGTGCTTGGAACAAGTGGTACCCAAGCTCAAGAAAGAACTAAAACTCTGATGTAGCACAACCAGCCACTATTACTCTCCTTTAATTTGGGATTCTTTATTATAATCATTATTATTATACTTCATCACAGTATGTGCTGAGCTGGTTATATTCTGCATTTCAGGATCTAGCCAAGATCTTGGGAATCACTACTATCCTATGAAATACTATGAAATACTATCATATGATTCTTGCTGTTGATTTTTGCACTGTTGGATTTGCCAAAGTGCCCATCAACATTGTAGGACAGAGATCGCAGCATTCTGCTTCTAGAGCAAGGTCAGTTATAGAGAAAGGTTAGTTACTGCACAAAGGAAACAAAAGCATTTCTGGATGGGCAAAGAGGTTTGACACTTCTGTTTGGGTATGCCTCATAGGTTTCCTGGACTTAATTGGGCTTGAGCATGTCTAAAGGAGCATACGAAGGCTTGATTGCTTCCCATTTGGAGATGTTCCTGAGGGACAATATGCATGGAAGGGGGAGGTCCTTGATGGGAACAACTTCTTGGCATGGGATTCAGATTCAGAAACCTTTATTGGCATTTTATAAAACACTCTAGTAAAAGCAGGCATGCAAGATCACCAACTCCCCCATCTATCTCAGATTACCCTCATCTGTCTCAATCAAGATTTACATAATTGCACAATGACTCCCCAAGATTAAATAAAGATATTTTGCAGCCTAATATTTGCGTTCCTGATCCTTCCCTGATAATAGGTGACATAACACAGACCCACAAGGGGAGGGAAGAAGCGGGCTGAACAGTTGCCTACGTAGATCATCATACCAGTTACAACTTAATAACAGATGGGGGAAAGGTTCTATGTCCAAGGAATTACACCTGCACCCCTTTGCTTGTGTATCCAAACCATTATTTCTGCCATGCATGACATTTGACGGGAAAGCGTTATACCTCACTAAAGAGAAGGCTCTCCATTTTTGTGGGTTGGCCAAGAAATGCAGGTAAGTGGGTCATTTGTCCAAGACCAGATGGAGTGACAGCCGGAAAGGAGAACAGGTCATACACACAGCTGCATTGAGCTCTGGCGGTTCTTTCTGCTCCAGCCTGGTCTTCAAGGTTTTAAAGGCCGGACATGGAGAAAAAGCTCTCAATAAATCTGCCAGAGACCCGAGGCCTG
Organism: Lerista edwardsae; assembly: GCA_029204185.1. Taxonomy (NCBI): domain Eukaryota; kingdom Metazoa; phylum Chordata; class Lepidosauria; order Squamata; family Scincidae; genus Lerista; species Lerista edwardsae. Next base: position 5,405,642 of record JAJKFI010000056.1, on the reverse strand, counting down.
GACCTTTTTCAATTGCTGCATGGGAATCTGAAAAGATTGTCTTATGTAGTCACTAGGCAGATGGAACTTAATTCTGCAACAGGACTTTGTGCTTGCAGCAAAATGCTATCAGAATGGGGCATCCAAATTTGCAAGACCTTGGAAGAAAGGGGCTACACAGGTGCCCCATAGCACTACAGCCTTTCTTTCCTCTAATGGCCCTTAATTAGCTTGACCTCTCCTAAGAGTTCAGCATTATGTCACCCCTTCCAGCGCAAAGTCTTGCCTAGCTCCCAGAAATGCTAGTCAGAAAGAAAAATTGATCGGTTGCATGCATGTTGGGGGGGGGGGAGATGTTCATAACAGGGGCCACTTGTTATACATACTTTCTGCATTCTCTTCTCCCGCTATTAACTGTTTCCTTGCTCTAAACACCTTGCTAGCCTCTCAGCCCTCACTCTCACCTCTCTGCCTCTTTTGTCCCCATTTTTGCTTTTGGTATTTTCCTCTCCTACACACTGTCTCCCTTTCCCTGGTTCCAATGCCCTTTCTATTTCTTCTGCTCCCTCTTATATTCCCTTCCCCTGCCCTTCACCTCTAGGGAAGCTGGACTTGATAGCTGCAGCTCCTAGCCATTGGCACTTAGCCCTGATGTCATTGCCAGGTCAACCTGGTCAGGGAACAAGCCGAAGCTCCATATTTCCCAGGGTAATGGACTATATTGGCAATGGAGAGCACTAGAGGTGCTCACAGTCTTAAAAGACATACAAGAGTCACTAACAAGCAGCAACAGGGAGGGATGCTGAACTAGGATAAGTTGGGGGAATTTGTTCTCTCCCTTTTAAATATGAAATATTTATATTATCAAAGTCAGGATCATTGCCTAAGGGGACCCCATGTAGTGATAAAAACCCTTCCTCCATTTACATATATTCTATATTCATTCACCCTACACTAGTCTGTTCTGCACTGACTTCTGCAAGGTGATGTGTTACAAAACTGACAATGTTTCCCTTGGAAAAAAAAAGTATGAATGCTTACATTTGCATGTGCTGGGGAGAGGGCAGAATTGTGGGGCAGGGTTGGTAACTGCCATTTTGAACTATGGATCAGCTTAGACCATTCCTGATTATGGGCACAATTAGTTGCTTTATACACAAAATGATAAGATTTTTTTTCCAGTGAGAATTCTCTTCGTATGGAAATCTTTTAAAAATGCCCAGTCAAATACAAAACAAGTAAAAAAAATGCTAAACTATTGAGTTGAAATACCAACACATTATGCAGAAATATTTCATTCCTCAAGGCATGGTTTTAGGAATCTGGAAGTAGAAATAATGCACTTATCATGGAATCCTCTTTTGATTAGCTCCTTTTTCTAAAAGCTGATGTTATGGTAACATTCCCTTTCATGGATCACTGCCTTGTCGTGGCGAAGGGGCTTGAGTAGCTCAATGAAGCTGTGAGCTATGCCATGTAGGGTTACCCAAGATGGACAGGTCATAGTAGAGAGTTCTGACTAAACGTGATCCGCTGGAGAAGGAAATGGCAACCCACTCCAGTACTCTTGCCAAGAAAACCTCATGGATTACAAAACTAAAAGGCTAAACGATATGACACTGGAAGATGAGACCCTCAGGTCGGAAGGTGTCCATTATGCTACTGGGGAAGAGCAGAACACGAGTACTAGTAGCTCCAGAAAGAGTGAAGTAGCTGGGCCAAAACCGGAAGGAAGCTCAGCTGTGGATGTGTCTGGAAGTGAAAGGAAAGTGCGATGCTGCAAAGAGCAATACTGCATAGGAACCTGGAACGTCAGATCTATGAATCAAGGTAAGTTAGATGTAGTCAAACGTGAGATGTCAAGGCTGAACATCGACATCATGGGAGTTAGTGAACTAAAATGGACAGGAATGGGAGAATTTAATTCAGATGACCATTATATCTGCTACTGTGGGCAGGAATCCCTTAGAAGAAATGGAGTAGCCTTCATAGTGAACAAGAGAGTGAGAACAGCAGTACTGGGGTATAATCTCAAAAGTGATAGAATGATTTCAATTCGGATCCAAGGCAAACCTTTCAACATCACAGTAATCCAAGTCTACGCCCCAACCACTGGTGCTGAAGAGGAAGAAGTTGACCGTTTCTATGAAGACCTAGAACAGCTTCTAGAATTAACACCCAAAAAAGATGTCCTTCTCATCATAGGGGATTGGAATGCTAAAGTAGGCAGTCAAGAGGTAATAGGAGTAACAGGCAAGTTTGGTCTTGGAGTACAGAATGAAGCAGGGCAAAGACTGATAGAGTTTTGTCAGGAGAACACATTAGTCATAGCAAATACCCTTTTCCAGCAACACAAACGGCGACTGTACACATGGACTTCACCAGATGGTCTACATCGAAATCAGATTGATTACATTCTTTGCAGCCAAAG
>JAJKFI010000056.1:5346568-5395780 GCA_029204185.1 Lerista edwardsae | reverse complement strand
TGTGTGTGTGTGTGTGTGTGTGTGAATTTTTACTTAATTCATTTTTTAATTCTTTCATTTGTATTCTCTTGGCTTCATTATTCCCCATTCATGTCCATGATTCTCTCCCCCCCCCTCCGGTCTCTTAACTATTTACTCCCAAGAAGTAAATAGTTCTCACCATAAGCAACCCAGGATTTTCACTTTCTCACATTGCTTGGTTCCAGGGCATTATGGAAAAAAATGGCAACCCATCACAAAAATTTGGCAGCCTCCACTAATGATGACTATTTCTCTCTCTCACGCACACGCACACCCCTATAGGGAGGCAGCGTGCTACGTTTTGCAAGGGGCCTTACCTGGCTGTGTAAATTGCTCCTCTCCCTTGCCACAGTAGCTAGTAAGCAACAGAGGCATTGCTTTCTCCATTTGAATTGCCAACAACAGTGGGGAATAGGCGAGATTTACAAAGCAAGGTAAGGCTCCTTGCAAAACTTAGCACGCTGCCCCCCTGTAGGGACACTACTGCACGTGTGCACACCCTTACTCAAGTGAATATTCAGTGCATTGTAGGTATAAAAAGATGCTGAAAGAGTTTTAATGATGCCTCTTCTACAGTTTATTCATGTGTCTTTAAAATGAAAAGAAGGCTACAAGGTGAACTTCTTCTCCCCATTCTGAAAATGAATAGAGGAAATGAATGGCACACTTTCATTCTTCATGGCATTTGAAAATGAACTGAATTTGGTTCATTTTCTATTTGTTTAAAAAGTGAATATGCATCCTAATTACACATAGGATTATTAACCAAGTAGATGAACTCAGTGGTAAAGAACTGACACTGGATTTTGCGAAGTAAACCTTTGTGCCCAGGCCAGGCAGGGTGCCTATGCCAACTGTCGGCCCTGCTGTCAGAGCTCGAGGCATTCCTCCTGGGTTAGGTTAGGCCTCAGAGTATCAGGTTTGGGGGCAGGGGGTTGCTCCACCCTGGCCCTGCTCCCTAAGGGTCGATACGTGTGGAGCCATCTCAGCGTATGCTCCAGCCAGCTGCCCAGACCCATTCCCCCTCATCATCAATCCGTGGAGTGTTAATAGGGCCAAGCCCCTCCCCTTACCTATTCTCTGCCCCAGGCCCCAATTAGCAAGCTGGGCAGCCAACCCAGGCATGCATGGGAATCCAGGCCACTCCCCCAGAATCCCTTACCCCCGGGGGATAGCCTGAGTAGTACCTGGACCCTCCAAAATGCAGCTGGGCTCATCCCACCGGCCAGGGGTCCTGGGACCACGAGCCTGGCAGTCACCACAAGCTGGTCACTATGGCGGGGCCAGGGCGATCATGCCCACAGTGCCTGGCAGCGCTTCCTCCTCCCATGTGGAACTGTGGCCTGCGCCACGCCAACAGGCACAGCCACAGGCAGCCCCTAGTCCTGAGTCTTCCTCAGCCCCATTGCAGGCACTGCATCAATAGACACGCCGCCTGCTCGGTCAGCCCCGACCCCGGAGGTGTTGCTAGTCGAGCGGAGAGAGCTTTGTCCGGTGTCGGGCACCACACCACACTCCAGAGCCGCCTCTGCTGGTGTGGCAGTGCCCAGAGAGCTTCACCACAACCTCAGAGCTCCCCGGAGCAGCCGCCCCTGAGCCCACCCAGGCGGCAGGTAAGTGGGGGGCTGTGGCCAGGACCTGACACTGCTTTTCCAATCCATTGCCATTATTTCTAGGATATTATTAATTTGATTGAAGGTCCAATCCTAGCCACATCTCCAGCACCAATTAAGGGAACAAATGTTTCCTTAAGGAGCCCTCTGTGACTGCCCCACAGCAGGATACAGTTCACACTCTGTTAGAATGGCTGAATCAACACTGGAAAGTTGGGTAGGATTTGGCCCTATGAAGATCTTATCTAGGTTTCACATACCATCGAGCATTATTGGTATGTTTGGCCTGAACCTCAGCCTTGTTCATTTTTCTTTCTTATCTGTAGGGTGACGGCCTCCAAGTCGTCCAAATGAGTATGAAACCATGGTTACTTCTAGTTGGCCTGCAAGCTATAATTGGAAATAATATTCTATACGTTGCACATTGCCATAATACTTTATAGTTCAACTCTGGTACAACCATTTATTTATTTACTAGCTTGTCCTTGTCCGGCGTTGCCCGGGAATTTTTTTATCCCAAGCTTCTATTAGACAGGAAAAGGAATGAATTCTATCTATAGTGTAAAATCAAAATATTATGTACAGGTAATTAAAAGTATAAGTACAGTATAAAATTATAAAGTAAAATCTTCTACAAATTCACTATAATATTAATTTAACTCAAAACGTGATTATAAACAACATTTTTAGTTTCACCTCCAGGAGGAAGAATAAATAAATTCTTGGGTGAACCCACCCTTGAGCAACCACATAAAGGTGTCCATGGGAGAAACATGGCGATCTCAAATCTACTCCGCAGTACTTAATAGACTGCCCCTGTGACTTTCTGATCGTGATCAAGAATGCAAGTCTCACTGGAAATTGCAGTCTCTTAAAGTTAAAAGGGAGATCCGTCGGAATGAGTGGTATCCGTGGGATAAAAACTGTTTCACCCTCTCCCTTTCCTGTTAAGATAGTCACTTCAATTACAGTACCCAGCATCTTCTTGACACACAGCCTTGTGCCGTTGCAAAGTTTTGGCAGGTCGAGTTTCCATAGTAAAATAATTGGAGATCCCACTGCAAGTAAAAGACGATGTGGTGGCAATCCAGCTGGATCAAGTGAGTTTAGGAAGTCTGATGGGAAACTTCATAGGCATCTTCTACGGTATCGATAGACTTGTATTCAGTGACTACGCCTGGTAACATGGCAAGTATTTGATTGGAGTCCAAGACCAGGACATAATGATTTCTAAAAATTTCCAGAAGGTTCTACGGACTTCTATTTGTTCTATTCGACTGCACTTGGGCTTCAATGTCAGCGGGACTGTCACCAGTCAGCTTAGCGACCCTGAAAACTATGGATTTGACACTAATGTCGGTCATTTTGGACATTTCATTTTGCACCCCTTCTCACCCCCCATGCTGATGGGGGCTGAATGTGGACTTAAATGGCATCGGGAGTGTCACCGTTCATCTCAGTGACCCTGAAAACTATGGATTCAACACTAATATCGGCTGCTTTTGATTATTTTTACATGTCACCCCCTTCCCACCCCTAGGGGTGCGTTCTATTCGACTACACTTGGCCTTAAACGGCATCAGGAGTGTCACTATTCATCTCAGCGACCCCGAAAACTATGGATTCGACACTAATATCGGCCGTTTTCAATTATTTTTACATGTCACCCTCTTCCCACCCCCACCCCTAGGGGTGCTAGGGGTGTCTTACCCCCACAGTATTTCTAGAAGTGGATGAGTTGTAAAATCTGAAATTAAATGGGGCCTCTACGCCACCATCAGCGTGCTGCGGATATTCTATTTCCAAGCACTGTATCTTGCACCCCTTCTCACCCCCCATGCTGATGGGGGCCGAACATGGACTTAAATGGCATCAGGAGCGTCACCATTCATCTCAGCGACCCCGAAAACTATGGGTTTGACACCAGTATCAGCCGTTTTCGATTATTTTTACATGGCACCCCCTTCGCACCCCCATCCCTAGGGATACTAGGGGTGTCTTACCCCCACAGTATTTCTTTCCAGATTGTAAGGCATATGTGTACCAAGTTTGGTGTAAATTGCTCCAGGCGTTCCAGAGTTATGCTGGAACATACATACACACATACACACGTCTTTTATCTATATATATATAGATAGACTATTTTATTTGAAGAATTTATACCCCGCCTTTCCTATGTCGAAGCAAATGCCCAAAGTGGCTTACAGAGAACAAAATAAAATACCATGTAACCATAGTAAGTAAAACATAATAAGTAAAACACATTAAAACATCAACAAATTAAACATTAACCGGAACACCAAAAGTGAACAGGAATGAAAGCTTGACCCAATTCTCCATATCAGGGTGGAAAAAACAATTGACCAGGGGAGTGAAACAGGCTATGACAATATACCAGAGGGACAGAGGAACCATGAACTTCCCGGAGCTTCCCCCGTTCAATTTCTAGCTTCCTAAATATTCCAATCAAATATTGTAAAATCTATTTAATGTGAAGCAGTACATTTAAAAAAAAAGGAAAAAGATTTTTTTTTCAGAAAAATGCAAATTTTCTTCCAGTCTTCATAGCTAATTAGATTTTTCAGGGAACGATGGATGCAAATTTGTATTCAGTGGCATTCAGTAGATGTAGATGATGGTTAGGCAACAACAAAATTTGAAAATAAAGATTTGCTTTGCTTTCACAAAGAGCAATTAATATAATGCTATATTATCCCTCATATGTTTTTGTAATTTTTTTCCCCTTCTGTTAGTCATTTAGAAGATATTTTGCAGCAAATGGTTTTATCTTTAACAGCTTCTAAGTTTATCCTGGTATTACACATGGGTTTATCTTGTAAATTTGCCACTGAAAACAAAACAGCAGTTAGAAATCTGAGAGGGTGTTCATTCATCATAACAACTGACAATGCTTTAAAAAAAACAATCCGCTTTCATCTACTCAAGAATAATTATTGTCTTTCTCTTGCAGTTGACTTTTTTTTTTTTCCAGCCTTTTTAGCAGTCCATTCTGACACAGATTATCTCTGAAAAACCAGACAACCTGCTGTTGCACTGGTAGTTTTCAGGAGATAAGCTTCTAATGTGATAGCATGTGATGGTGACACTGACACAACAGATCAACAGCCACAGATGACACTATTTAATCCTGTCAATTTTGTATCTATACCCACAAGGGCAAGTTTGTAATATACTTAAACAGCAATATCACTGACTGTTGATCTGTGATGCAAGTTTCACACAAGCATCACGTGATAGATGGTTTGTCTGGAAGTTTTTAGTCCATGTTATTATATAACACTTTTTGAATAAATACACAATTTTCGTAAGTTGTCTAACATTTTAATTTAAAATTGTGTTGTTTTTCATGGTGCTCCATATCGCAAGGCAGATTATATAAAATTGAAAAGAAACAGTTCAGTACAATGAATGTGCCACTAAATTGACACAGGGCAATAATCAAAAAAGTACATAAGTGTTAGATAAGCAATTTCCAAAACCAGCAGCAAACGCCCTACCAAAAAGAGGAGTTTTCTATTTTTATTAGAAGACAGAAAAGAAGGCACATCCCTGCATCCCATCAGAGAAATTGTTCCAAAGCCTTGGGTCTCATATCTGAGCTAGCATGGGAATAGTGCTAAATAAATGTCAAAAAATACCAGGATTAATACACCGACATACTACCTTAGAGTTGTGTTGGCTTTCAGTTAGCTATTGTGTTGTAATACCAGAAATAGCCAATGAACCTGCCCACTTGCTGAAGAGGGAAGTAGAAGTTGATTATTTTGTTACATGGCATTAAATTTAATTTGAATTGAAATAATTTCTCCTACTAAAAAAATACCCCAAATTTCAGTTCACCAAGTATATCAGTTTCATATGTAATAAAACAGTGGTACCTGAGGATATAAAAACCTAAAGGGACCATTATCTAATCTGATGTGTACATTATCTAATCATGAGGCAGTGTACTTAATTTAAACCCAATTTAATAATAAGTTGATGCAAACAACTGTTTATTTTTCTTACAGTGTTATACTGGATATAAACCAAAATTATTTCATTTGGGAAGAAACAATTTAGTAGAATGTTGTCGTGTTGATACTTCAGAATGAGACACACATGTTATGTGGTTAAAAGAAAAAAACAAGGGTTAAACTTGTTTTACTCTCCTTCATGAAATGTGCAAGTTTTCATGTTGTCTTGTACACTTTGACGTGTATCCTAAGTTGAGTCTCTAATCACCCAATCGTATGCTCGGCCTATGCCAGTGAAGCACACATTCTGCTGGTGTGCGCTGTCACAACTTCCAGCACCACTGATGGGAAAGCAGAAGCCTTTCCGCTGGTGATGCCATATGGAAGGATGACTGCCGGACAAGTAAGTCCAGCGCAGGGGTGGGGAGGTAGTGCAATGGGATGGGGGAGCAGGACCAAGTTGACCCGTTGTGGCTCCTAGGGCTTACCTCAGGGCAAGAGAACAAGTGTCCCCTCACTTTCAGGCTAAAGCAAACATGTTTTTGTTCCTTTCTCACTATTCCGTTTCAATTTCCCTTAAGGCCCCCATTTGTTATTTTCACTCGGATTTGAACTTGCCCCATCATTATTACTGTGGGTTGGTTCACATACATGAGCATCTCAGGAATCTGTTGACTTCTGCCATTCTTACAGGATGGCCAGGTTTTCATAGAGGCATTGTTTATGTGCTGGCGCTTTTCATTGTTCAGCATTACATGCCTGTCTTGAGATGCCTACAAAGACAGTGGTGCAGTTTCCGCCATGGTTGCCATTGGAATTGGGGCAATTAAGTGCATGTTTATATCACTTATGTGGAAACATAAACAGTGTTCCACAAGAGTCTGACATGGCCACAAATCCTGTGATAGCCTGCCTACTACTCCTTGTGTTCCCACCTAAGGTGCACAGATGGAAGAAGCGGCATATCTGAGCCAACCCTGTGACACCTGGGTGAGAATTAGAGGCTTCTTTTGGGTTCTGTCACTGAGCTGATACCAGCTTGTTTCTATCCATATGTATCAGATGTAGACTGAAGGGCACCATACTGATACAATCTGTAGCACACGTGCCTGGCTGGATATCTGAGATTTTCTTCTGTGCTTATGTACTCCAGCAGATCTCTTAAAATGTGGTATTTTCAATCCCAAACTTTGCAACAAGAAGTCATACCATACTGGCGATCCACTCACAGTGCAGAATATCTAATAATACTACCGTTAGAATTTATACAAAATTACCCACAGTAGCATTAAAAGAAAAAAGAATTACCCATACAACCGAAGCTTGGGAGAAAGGGTCACTTTATTGAATAACAAGAAAAACCTGCAGCAAGACAAACTAGTAACTATCCCCCACATACGGGCTACTAATTTTGGGCATGACAGCCTGGATCAAAAACCCCTCGGTCTTCAACTCGAGGGAGTTCCTCACACCCAATCCCAAAGGGGTTGAAGCAACTGGCCAAGCAGATATCCTGTGGACATGCCAGTAGGAGCTCACTGCCCAGCCAGCCTGAGGACTCGACAGGCCACCTCACCGACCTGGACAGGAATCATGTGATCGATCCTGCTATGACCCCAGGCCTTTGCTGACCTCGGAAATATATACGCCCTAACTACCCGAGCCCGCACGTCACCTGCCCAAGTGACCAAAGGCAAAGGCACCCAACCACTGACTCACCAAAACCACAAACCAAGTCTTCAGTCTGGGGTAGTGAAAAAATTACCAGTCCCGCCCAATTTGTCTGCTAATAAAAAAAATTCCTACCCAATAGAGTGGCCAGTTATTCTCAGACTAAAAAGAGAGTGGGTGGGGCTCGATTTTAGCAGGCTGACTGAGTCCCAAAGGCACAGAGCCTTTGGGATGTCAGCCTGCCCAACCCCCCCAACCCCCCCAGCTGCAGTCAATAGACTTTCCCCTTCCCCCCCTCCTGCTTCTGTCTGGCTCTGCAGCAGAGTGCAAGGTAAAAGGGGCAAAACTGCAAGTAAAGCCTGCTTCACCCTCATTGTCGGAATTGCAACCAAAACACTTGGGTTTTGGGGAAAAGGCTTCAGTCTTGTTATTAGTACATTGTTCATAATTGCACATATTATACATGTCAGGAATTTGAGAGCATGTCAGCTGGACAACGATAACTTTGCCACAAATTTCTGACTTTCTGTTTGCTTGAGCCTTTTATTCCAGTCTACTATTAAAAATTGAATCCCTACGGCAAATTCCTGGCAACTATAAGCTGTTCAGATTGTGTTTCTCGCTGGATGCAACACAAAATGCCCCAGATATGGAGCATATGTAAAATCAGATTAGTGTTTAATTTAAGCTGTCAGTATTCTGCATGTCAAGATGATCGAATGTTTTTCGGGGATGGGGGGAGGTTTTAAATGAAAACAATTGCTGACCCTTGATTCCCATGGCATAATCTTTCACTATTGTAGGGAAAAAAATTACTTACGTTTTTAAAATGCATTCCTTCTCATTGACACTGACATGAATTATACATATTTTAGATTGCCCTCTTGTGTTATGTTTTTGGGGTTTTCAACAGTTTTTTTTTTTCTTTACTAGACGGTTGGAGCAAAATTCAATCAAGGTCATCCCCCCTGGAGCTTTTTCACCATATAAAAAGCTACGAAGAATGTGAGTGAGAAATATTTTGGAATTGATATAAAAACATGCAGATAAAAAAAAACAGGTCATGGTTCTACAAAATACCTTCCATCAGTGTATGAGTACTTAAGAATGTCTGACAGCTGACAGATTAGTTGATATGGCTGTATCAGATTGTGGGACCTATGTCACCCCTTTGTCATGTTAATAACTCCTGCTTATTACAAGTTATGACACAACTAAGCATAAAATTGTGTTTTTGTGTGTTTTATGTGTTTTTTGTGTTAATTAATATTTTAAAATCCATTTTTTAAAGCCAAAGCACTTTGATGCAGTATCACTAATAACATAACACTGAGTATTATGTACTAAACTAATCTCCACCCCAAAAATACAAAATGCAATAAGGCTTCTCGTTATTGCCCAGATCTAAGTCATTGTTTCTGGATGATGCAATTTACTAAGTCATGTTTTGTTTTTGTTTTTGTTAAGTGTGTGAGGGATATATGTGTATAATATGAAGAAACTACAGTAATTAGTATTTTTTTATGATTAAATCCATTAACCGTGCCTTATAAGATGAAAGCTGTTTATCCTTTCTGCAAGTGATAAAGCCTGACAGCATTTTTCAATTAATTTAATACAATCCCAATCTCATTTTAGTGATCTGAGCAATAATCAGATCTCCGAGGCAGCACCAGATGCTTTCCAGGGCCTGCGTTCACTAAACTCACTGTAAGTATCACAACCTTTTCTCAGAAGAAAGGCAAAATTTGAACTTTCCTAGGACGTGGGGAGGCAGGTTGAGAAGTTTTAAAGTCATTGAATCACTTACATTATAGGTTGTCCACTTTGTATTTGACATACTGAAATAGCTGCACTGATATCAGAACTCTGTTCAATTTTAAGAACAGCCCTACTGGATCAGACAAAAATTCCAAAATCATTTTTGCAGATGCTTTTTTTTTGGGGGGGGGGCTTCAAATGGGGCATTTATAGTATATCAAACACCTCATATGTGACAAATACATGGGAGTAGGGAAAGTTGCCTTGATATTTAGGTAAACAGTCTGCACTTTGTAGAAAGGGATGGGGGCTTAAGCTTCCATACCATCCTCTAAAGGTGACATATCTGTGCTTGAACATTTACTCAGATAAAAGTTAAAAGAGAGGATGTGTTAGATTTAATTGATAAATTAAAGATAAATAAGTCACGGGGCCCAGATGGCATTCACCTAAGAGTTATTAAGGAGCTAAAGAATGAAGTTGCTGATCTCTTGGCTATAATAAGCAACTTGTCCTTTAAAACTGCCACGGTACCAGAGGATTGGAGGATAGCAAATGTCTCACCAATCTTTAAAAAAGGTAGGAGGGGAGACCCAGGAAACTATAGGCCGGTCAGCCTCACGTCCATTCCAGGTAAGATGGGGGAAAGTCTCATCAAAGACAAAATCCTAAAACATAGAAGACCAAACCTTGCTGGGGGAGAATCAACATGGCTTCCGTAAGGGTAAGTCTTGCCTCACAAACCTTTTGGAATTCTTTGAAAAGGTCAACAGGCATGTGGATGTTGGTGAACCAGTAGATATTATATATCTGGATTTGCAGAAAGCATTTGACACAGTCCCTCACCAAAGGCTGCTGAAAAAACTTCAGAGTCAGGGAATAAAAGGTCAGGTCCTCTTACGGATTGAGAATTGGTTGAGGACCAGGAAACAGAGAGTGGGGATTAATGGGCAATTTTCACAGTGGAGAGAGGTAAAGAGCGGTGTGCTCCAGGAATTTGGCGACAGGCATAAGCAATGAGGTGGCCAAATTTGCAGATGACACTAAACTTTTCCGGGTGGTGAAAACTAGAAAGGATTGTGAAGAGCTCCAGAAGGATCTCTCACAGCTGGGAGAATGAGCAGTAAAATGGCAGATGTGTTTCAATGTAAATAAGTGCAAAATAATGCATATTGGGGCAAAAAATCAAAAATTCACATATAGGTTATGCGTTCTGAGAGTGACAGACCAGGAGAGAGATCTTGGAGTGCTGGTGGACAGCTCGATGAAAATGTCGACCCAGTTGCAGCGGCAGTGAAGAAGGCAAATTCCATGCTAGGGATAATTAGAAAAGGGATTGAGAATAAAACAGCAAATATTGTATTGCCATTGTACAAGGCGATAATAAGGCCACACCTAGAGTATTGCGTACAGTTTTGGTCTCCACATCTCAAAAAGGACATAGTGGAATTAGAAAAAGTACAGAAGAGAGCAACCAAAATGATTACTGGGCTGGGGCACCTCCCTTACGAGGAAAGGGCTCTTCAGTTCGGGGCTCTTCAATCTAGAAAGAAGGTACCTGAGGGGGGACATGATTGAGACATAAAAAATTATGCACGGAGTGGATAGAGTAGATAGAGGGAATCTCTTTTCCCTCTCACACAATACCGGAACCAGGAGACATCCTCTAAAGCTGAGTGTTAGGAGAGTTAGAACAAACAAAAGAAAATATTTCTTTACCAGCATGTAATTAGAATGTGGAACTCCTTGCCGTGAGATGTGGTGATGGCATTGGGTCTGGATGCCTTTGAAAGGGGATTGGATAGATTTATGGAGGAAAACTCCATTACAAGCTATGATGGGTATGTTCAGTCTGAGATTAGCTGGTCACTCATCATGAGGGATGGGTAGGAATTTTTTTCTGTCATCCAAATTGGTCATGGATGGCAGTTTTTTTTTGCCTACCCCAGACTGACGAGGGAAGGATGAGTGCTCAGTAGGTTACATGATTTACATTTGTGCTTAATAAAGTTGAGCCCCAATCTCAGTCTGGTGTCTTGCTTGGGGGTGGTGCAAGAGTAATAAAAATTCCAGATGCAGGGGAGTGATAGCAGGGTGCAAGTATCTGGTTGTCTTGTGTGCTCCCCAAGGCATCTGGTGGGCCACTGTGAGATACAGGAAGCTGGACTAGATGGACCTTTGGCCTGATCCAGCAAGGCTTTTTATTACGTTCTTATGTACTCAATCTACACATGAACATAAATGGCCTTATACTGAATCAGTTTACTAGTCCATCTACAGATGTGGTCTTCAGCCTTTTTTTGTGCCATGATCCCAATTTTTTTTTAAATGAGGCTAACAACCTATGTGTTACCCCACATGGCCCTGCTCCTTCCAATTTCACAAGGGACATTGTCTTTGCAGACAGCACTTCCTGCCACGGCACTTCTGGACTGATCAGCTTGTGGCAGACTAGCTGCTTGCTACAGCGCTCCTCGTCTGTAATCTCCCTGGGCAAGGACTTCCTCACTTCTGTCTTTTACACAGTTAAATGTTTTGCATTGCACTACTGTAAATCTGTGAGTAAACAGTACTGTGTACACATAGTAGTAAGGGTAGAAACACACTGTTGTAGTTGTCTTCCCATAACCATATGGAATACACAAATTTTGAATACTTCTTCCTGTGGCTTTCCTCCATTATAAAATCATTTATTTAGCAATTGAAAGAATAACAATTCTGCCCTGTGTTTTCTACATGTCAAATTAGAAGTGGAGTTCTATACAAATTTTAATTCTATGTGGAAATGAATGGAGAGAGGAAGAATCAGGGGTGTATCCACTGACTGCCATGTGTTTAAGATGTTGCTTTCACAGGAACCTATTCAATACCCTGCAAACTAGGGAGTATACACCGTGCATCAGAGCCTGTGTGCATTCAAGTATATACAACTACATTCCTATACAAATGGTACCTTCATACATGGAAGTTGGAGCTGTGCAAGTGGACATAATCACAGTATCTTCCTCTAGATGGGAAATTAAAGTCTGCGACAGGACTTAGGAGGTTCTGTCCTCGGCCCCGCTGCTTCACTTATGATGAAAGTAGAGCTAAGGGAGCCATTGTAGGTACTTCCATATTTGTATGAATATGTATCCTGTGCCTAATAGCAATTCTAATTGCAATTCTATACACACTGCCCTAGGGATGTGGTGGCGCTGCGAGTTAAACCGCTGCTGCTGAGCTTTCTGAACGGAAGGTTGGGAGTTTGAGACCATGCAATGGAGTGAGCTCGCATTGCTTGTCCCAGCTCCTGCCAACCTAGCAGTTCGAAAGCACGTAAAAAATGAAACTAGATAAATAGGTACCACTTCGGTAGGAAGGTAACGGCATTCTGTGTGCTATGGCATATAGTCATGCCGGTCAAATGACCACTGAAGCTTGTCCTTAGACAAACACCAGCTCTACAGGCTTAGAAACAGAGATAAGCACCGCCCCCTACAGTTGGTCATGACCATTCGATCGTGGGGAAACCTTTATCTTTACCTTTTACACACTGCCTTAGGAGTTAGTCCCATTGAATCAATGGGTCTTCTGAGTAGTTATGGCTAGATCTGTGCTGTAAGAACCTCAGTATTGCTATGCATTGGACAGCGTTGGCCTGCCCAAGTTGTGACTTACCAAGCCAAATGCATCCACCCAGCCGTATGTTGTGATCCACCAAATACTTGGCAGTGGCCCTTTGTTGTTCTTGTATTCCTAAGCAGGTAGCAAAAGCAAAAGTCCATGATGAGTTGTGATTTATGGCTTGTGGGATGCAAATATTGTCAGATATTACACAGTTCTGTGTTAGGGTGTTGTTATTCTATTCCAGGTACTAAGGTCTGATACGTTTTAGACCTAAGGTACCCAAGCAGCTCATATATAGCTGATCAGCTTTGCAAAGCATAGGTTGCAAAGCTCATAGGTTGTAACCTATGAGCTTTCCAAAGCATCCAAGGTATTGCTTTGCTTTGATCCAGTATACATGATATTGCATGCCTTGTTTTATTTTTGTTTTCAGGGGAACTGTTTTGCTTTTTCTAGAAAGGCTCAGGGTGGAATCCTAACGTGGACTTAGGTCGGCACAGTTTGGCTAGCAAAGTTTAGCCGCCACGAGGGCCACCTTAAAGTGCATTTGGAACACTCTCAGAGTCAGGGAGGATGGCACACGTCTGTGTGTTGTCCCCTCTGATTCCGAGAGTGGTCCAAACATACTTTACAGTATCCCTTGTGCCAGACAAACTTTGCTGGCCTAACTGTGCCAACCTAACTCCAGGTTAGAGTTGCCCCCTAAGTCCCTTACTTCCATTGCTAATAGTATTGTTCAGAAATGCTCAGTTAAAAAGACAACAAGTCTACAATACTTCACATGGACATAACTAGAACAAAAGTAAAGTGAAAGGAGAGTAGCATTATAATCAAAATTCTTTTTACAATGGAAGTATATTCTAAACACCACTAGCATACCTGTCAACTCTCTAACTCAATCCTATATTTCAATTCCGGACTGTTTTCTTTCCATGTGTCAGGGTTATGTTGTTTTTAGAAGAATTCTAGATAACTAAATTTCCGTTTCCAATCATCACCTTTTGGGACTGATTATTTGTTACAGTGTTCTCTATGGAAACAAAATCACAGAACTTCCCAAAGGCCTGTTTGAAGGACTTTTCTCTTTGCAGTTGCTGTGAGTATTTTTTATCTGTTGAAATCTGACTTTATTTGTGCTTACTGAGAAGGGATCTTTGGATTAAAGGTTGGCTATTCTGGGGAATATATCAACCTTTTGGGACTACTTTGTGCTAAGGAATGTCAGTCTTTTGAAAATCAGGATCCTTTTATTACTCTTTTATGTGCGAGATTCTCTATCTCTTCCCTTCACTAACATGGAGAAAACCTCACATGTAGCAATACAAGGTACTTTGGATTCGTATCCACTGATCTCTGTTGACATCTCACTAAAATTTAATTTATGAATTTTGTTAAAGTCTTGAATTAACTCTCCAGGTACTGTTTAGTATTTTATCTGGCCAGTGCACCTGTTCTGGTTTGATTCAGATATCACAGTAAACTATCCTTAAGGAAGCTTGGTTCAGACATAATCCCAAACATGATGAGAACAAGCCTTAAGGTCACATGTTCCCTCCTCCCTTTGCAAGTTACAATTCCCCTCCTTGCTCCCTGGTTGGAGGCAAACCATAATTTGCATTTAATGTGAACTTGCTGATTGTGTTTGTTCTGCAAACAAAGATTGTAAACCCTTGTTTGATCTTGGTCTGCAGGGCAAGTACAAGCTGCATTTTGCCCATATGGATTAGTCAATGGTGGTTTCCTGTAAATAAAGATTGAAGAGAGGAAATTTTATCATGCCAGGGAAGAAGCAAATGCATGAACCCTGAGGCTTGTTCTGTGCTTGTTCATGTAGCGTTAAACCAGTGGTCCCCAAACGTTTTTGACTGGCAGCTCCCTTGACCTACTTGGCCATTGGCCATAGCTCCTCTTCAAAGGTACAATCCTACACATTGTATAAGGCAGCAGGTTTTTCCACAAGGATTCTGCAGTTCCCTGTGCTGGTTTCCACAGCTTCTTGGTTCTCACAGTTGGGGAACTGCTCACGGTTTGGAAATCACTTCATTAAACCATCGTTCTGCATTATGTCTCAGCCACGCCAATGGTTTTAGCCTGATTTCTGAATCAGAAAGCATGATTTGAAGTAAGTTTCCAAATTATGGTTTCTACTGTTTACAGTTTGGCATGAAGTGGATTTGACAAATCACATGTGTAGCCATGAATCTGCCTTGGGAGCTCCTTTATAGAATACTGTAGAAAGGACTGCTGAGGAGATGGAAGATGAAAGCAGGCAGACCAAAAGTATTTTGCCTGTACATTTAAAAGCTCAAAATATTGTTTCCGCTTGAGAACATGGTTTGCTACGATGTTTGCACTGAGCCATAACTCCAGAAATGACAGGGGTTGAGGTATTTTACACCTTTTGAGAAAACCATGTACAATATAGGAGTAGTTGCTGAGCAATAGATACTTTTGAGAAGGTGGGGTGAACTTAAACTGATTTTTCATTCTAGTAATTAGTAATATTGGAGTATTACTAGTAATATTGGAGAAATAATACTAGTATTAGTAGTAATATTGGAGAGGCTACTTAAGAGTCACAGTCTTCTAATACAGAAGATACATAGTAGCTGGGATGCATATAGATACAATTGGATTCCTTGACACATTTGAAAGGGAATGTAATGTGCTGAGGTCTCTCTTTCCCCTTCTGTATATTTTTTTGAGGGAAGATGATGATCTTGGCCCTTTTTGTAACATTACTTTTGGGGGGGGAAAAAAAAACTATTCCTTAATTGCCGGCATAAATTTATCCAGTGTGTACAAATTAATATTACGTATTGTTAATGTTGCTAAGCTTAAACATATGATTGATAGCAAAAATAAGCTGAAACAAAAGAAATCTCACAGAGATGCTTTGAAACCTAGTCTGCTGTGTGAGATTAAAACAGTCTTAAATTCAGCTAGGGAATGATGTAATTCACAGCCCAAGCCTAACTGCTCTGATACAGCCGGACTGCATGGCCTCTGCTGAATCCAGTGCAGCTTAGAAGCAGCTGGAGGTCTCCTTGGGGTAAAGGAATATATTACCCTTATCCTGAGTGAAACCCCAGCCCACCCCATAAGGTTTCTCAAATCTGTGCTAGCAATACAGCTGGTGCAAATTAGGGAATTCCAGTGTAGGGCTACCCAGCTGGGGAAGGGGATTTGCACCACCACCGTTGATCTCACCCCCTTCTGGGCCTGATTCGCCCCCTGTTCTGTTCTCCCGCCCCCTTCCCACATCCAAGGCACCCTCTCCACTCCCCTTTATCAGTGCCGTCTGGCACAGTGTCTGGATGAGGCTCTGCGGAGCCAATGCAGGCCTTTGCACCAACCCTGCCAAGTAGCTGCGACACTCTGAGCCAGTGCAGGGAAAGCCACTCCGGCTCAAGTAAAACTTAGGATTGCTCTGCTAAAATTTTAATGGTACTACAGCAATTTTCTTACAAGCTTCTTTGTTCATATATTCATTTAAAAGGTGAATACTCCCTCTGAAAGCTCCTTGCACAAGCAATGCTGAAAGTAGGCAGGTTATTGTGTACATCGGATACAGCATTATTTTTGTGTGCGTGTTTAAGTTGCGTATTAGTTTAGTGAACTGCTAGGAAATAAATGTGCTTTGTACATAATTGTCTTACCACTGAAACTTGAGAAACAATAAGCCAACCCTTAGTCTTTCTTCTCATTGTCTCTGGCTCTACAGATTATTAAATGCTAACAAGATAAACTGCCTGCGAGTCGATGCTTTCCAGGACCTCCACAACTTGAACCTCCTCTCTTTATACGACAATAAGCTTCAGACCATTGCCAAGGGCACCTTTTCCCCACTACGAGCTATTCAGACCCTGTATGTATGAGAACCCTCCATTGGTTGTGATGTGCTTCACTTTTTCTTTTTTTGGTTTCTGTTCCCAAATAGACCAAGGGAAACTGGGAACTGCAGAGACCAACCACAAACATGTAAAAGCATTCTTTTCTTTTTATTTGTGAAAGGCATTTGGCTCAGAACCCATTTATTTGTGACTGCCATCTGAAGTGGCTCGCGGATTATCTCCATACAAACCCTATTGAGACCAGTGGTGCCCGCTGCACCAGCCCCCGCCGTCTGGCAAACAAAAGGATTGGCCAGATCAAAAGCAAGAAATTTCGCTGTTCAGGTAATTTCCTTAGTTCAGCTGCTACTTTTCTTTTACTTCTCCCCCTCCATACACACAGAGACCAAACCCCAGCAGTCACAGATGTTCTTAACAACAACAAAAAAAGGGCCTGGTTCTCAGCTGAATTATTTAGCCATTGTAGCACCTCTGAACTGAACAGAGGTTGTTTGATCGTGCAGCGTTCCTGCCGTCAGCACACTTGGCACTGCCTCTTCCACACAGAAAATTTATGAGAAAAATGGGAATAAGTGGTGCGTTCTGATTAAATAACAGAATTCCAAGGTATTTTTCTTGTCAGTACTTTTTTTTCAACTTTTTTTTTAAAAATATGAAATTCATCTAAATAAAACAACAACATGAAACTCATCTAAATCTGAAGTATGAACGAAACCTTGAAAAAACAAAAATTGCCCACTGAATGTGAAAACATGACATTCATATTACACAGGGAAGCTTATATCATGCTGTGTTTGCTTTTTCTAATCTTATTCCATTTCCTACTTACATGTTTCTAAAGCCTAACCTCTGTCATCTGGTATCCAGCTGTTCCAGGTGCATTTCATGTTCTGCAGTTAATTCTGTCTTTTGTGTAAATACTAGAAGAGAGTGCCTGGTTGTCTCGACTCCAAGTACATTTATATCTACGGTAGTTGCACTGTATCAGCAGTTGATTTGAATACACATTCCCCCCCCTTTCACAATTACATGTAATTAACTAGTCCGTGCGCAATCTAATAGAATTAATTCTTTGCTTGCTGATATTCAGGTGCATATTCTATTTTTTCTCTTTTTTATTTAGCTAAAGAACAGTATTTCATTCCAGGTAGGTTTGGTTCTGCAGTAAAATTGACTAACTGCAGGCACCTTTCATTCCTCTTTCACCGACAGCAAGTTTTGTCTTAACTTCTAAAGAATCAACGCATGCATTTTAACCTTAGTGCAAACGTCTTAGACTACTTACAGCTTTCTAGTCCTATCTTCCACTACATGGGCTTTGCATGTAGCTCTTGATATCCAACTCACAAATAAGCACCGAAACTACCCAAATGAGCCTTGATTTACATTAGCTAGATCGCACCATCTGCTTTTAGATATACTGTATCTGTATCTATCTTGCATATCCTACTTCCTGTTAACACCTCTGTCCTTTAAATGTGGCTACTGAGCTGCTTTTAAATGAAGAGGACCCTCCTACAATCAAAGAGCTAGGACTTGCGAACCTAAATACCCTTTCCAAAGGAATACTTTCTTGCTTTGCTTCATGAATTCAACTGTTGGTTTCCTCCTGATGCTCTAAAAACTATTGCTTGCTCACCTGCGTCCTATGATCCCTGTGTTTGTGAAATCACAAAAAAGGCCAAGCAAAAGTACATTGTTATTCTTTGCAAAGGCATCCAAAAGATGAATATTTCTTGTGTCAAAATGGGTGTGGTTTTTGTTCTTTATTTTTTAGGAAACAACAATAACAAAAGTTAGTAAACTAATACATACTTTAAACCAGGCTAATTCTCTTGACATAATTCACATGAATAATTGATGTTGGCTCTAGCTCTTTGAAAAAAATGTTTCTGTTTTCCTTCAACTGAGAAAAAAGTACAATGCTTTTTAAGAGACCCTGGGTGGGTGGGTGTGGGGGAACCGATATGGTCCTGTGCTTATATCATTGTGTCCCTATCGGGTGATAAATAATTGATTGACAAAAGTACTCAGATCTAATGAAGCTTTTGACTGAACTGCAGATGCATGATGTGCCAGCATAAAAAGAGAAAATAAATCAATTATACTTTAATGTCTAGAAAAAAAAACCCACTATAATAATTGAATACACCATCAATGCAACTTGAACTTTCAAGTACTAACACGTATATGGTCTATTTCCATACACTGAGTGCTGATTTATCAATTGATCTTGCAATTGATGCAACCATTTAAATGTTGCAACCATTTAAGCTGCCCTGTTTAATCCTTTCTGCTTTTATTGTCATATAGTACATTTTTTTTGGCTATAGTTATCATCTTAGGTTTTTTCAAACCCTGGATGAGTGTACTAGGAAGAAAATGGACTAGCCATTTTCTATTCTTAGTTTACTAGATTTAAAACATAATCCAAAAGTAAACATTGCTGTGCTCAGTAGGACTTACCACCAAAACAGTGTGTGTACTGTAGGATTGGAGCCTTAGGACACAATCCCGAGCGCCCCATTCAGCCAACACATGTCAATTGTGCTGGCCAAAGACTGTCACAAACGTGCCATAAGGCAGATCTGCACCACTCTGGGAGGCCATCAGTAAGTTGGGGTAGCACCAGCCAAAATTCAGCCGGCACAGGAACCCGGGGGAGGGCAGGGAGAAGGTGAGAGGCAAAATGGGGGCGGAGGGAGGGCTAAGAGAGGGAGAGCCCATGGGCAGGCTGGCCTAGAGAGGAGCCGCTTGAATTTGGGTCAGCAATTTCACTGGTGCAGATCCAAAAAGCCCTTACCCCAAAGTAGGGGGGAAATATCCCCAAGGTGAACTCCAGCTGCCTCCTGTACTGCACTGGAACAGGCAGGCCGGCAGACCTCTGCTATATCCAGTGCAGTATAGAATTGGGCTGCCCATTTTGTAAAAGGCCAGGAGAAGTTGATTTGAAAAACGTAGTTTTGCAGATATGGCGATTGCTTTCCCATTGGCATATCCTGTAGAAAACTACAATACGAAAACTGGTGTCACATGGAGCAAACCAAATGACATACACAAAAGAACTAGGAATTCATTAGGCCAGTGATTCGTTGTTGCTCTGCATCAGCTAAACCACCTTGGATGCCCCAATACGGGGTACAAAAGCCAGATATAAATTCAATAAATAATAAACACTGGAAGGCTGGCACTTATTAATCAACATTTCCTTGATAAGCCTGTTGGATCACCCAGAGTCTAAAATGAAAATAAATAACTCTGTAGCAGGAAAAAGGATCATTTTTAGTTAGTAAACAGAATTTTTTTGTCAAGTTATCCTTAGCAAGCAATTTGTGATACAGCATTAAGAACACTGTTCTGGGTGATTTGTATCTCCACTCCATAAGAATACAGCTATGTGTGCTGCAAGTTGCTGTCGCTGCCTGAATGGCTCCAACAGTGGGTGGGAGGAGCTGCTTACATGGCATGTTGCAGCACCTGCAATACTTATCACACCCCTGTGGCTGCGCTAATGAGCCTTTCTTGTAAATCCCTGGCATCCACTAGTGAAGCCGTTCACTAGTGGTACCTACCAGCTGCTGCTGTGGGTGATCCAGAAGGGGGAATATTCTCTATCACTCACCTTTTGGGGGGTAGCTGTGGAGGCATAGGGAGTCTTAGGCTGCATTCCTATCCACACTTACCTGTGAGTAATCCCCATTGACTATAATGAGACTTACGCTTGAGTAGACATGCATAGGATTGAGCTCTCAGCATAGTGCAAGCACACAGTTGCTGACCAGTGTATGGCCACTCCTGATATCAGTGAAGAACTAACCAGCTAAAGGTCAGGAGGAGGCCTATGCCTCTTGACATGTATTGATTGCAGCTGGAATGTCCCTCCCCTCCTCAGTTTGCTCCAGCAGTAACCAGCAACTAACACATTGCTTTAGTAGCAATCACTGCTGTAAAGCTTAATGCCAGCATACCTTCCTAAACACTGTCATGCAAAGTATTTGTCTTGCTCATAGCTAGTTTCTGCAAGCACAGACACAAACAAAACTGAATGTGCTTACATGCACGTGCATCACAATGACACATTGAAGGCAGGCATTTACATAATGGTTAGTTCTAATCTGCATAAAGAGTATTCAAATTAGAAAATCATGCTTTAAACCCATAGGTAGTTTTTCATGAAACTGAATAAATCAGAGCATGCTCTTCATCAGTTAGATGATCCTGCAATATGCAGTGTGGACACTGAAATCAATACACTTGAACAGTCTAAGCTTTTGTGTGTGTGTGTGTGTGTGTGTGTGTGTGTGTGTGTGTTCGTTCGTTCACTGGAGTTGAGTTTCTTCTTCACTGCTGCTTTGATTGTGTTGTTCCTTGAGATAGGTGGCATATTAGATACATGTAAAAGGGGTCTCAAATGATGGTATCTTTCAATCACTGTATTTTAGAATGTAAATACTATAATTGCACACCAGATATTGTGCTGTGCCTTCTTAACTACTGTGCCTCTTCAAGTAAATTGTCCTGTGACTTTCTTGGAGACTGTGCAGTGTCTGAATGTCAGGGTAAAGTCCAAAATTCTGTTGGCAATGATGGAATGGCATTGATGAGGTCAGGAAGCTGGCAGGCTGCATCAACGAATAAGCAAGACGAGTTGGGTGCTGGTGGGTGGGGCTTTCTTCATGGGGATCACTCTGTCTTTCTTTCCTCCTTGGCTGACTTTCCTGTTTCAGGAGTTCACCATCTGGGCTGTAAGTAAAGTTCCCACGTGTGAACCAAACCGTGTGTTTCCCAGTCCCTCACACACCTTCCACTTCCAGTCTCAGTCTTTGCATCTCTTGTCCAAGAAGAATTCACGGATCCATCGAGTTTCTTTGGTGTTTTTTTTTTTTTTCCTATCACTTATCCTCCTTACCCGATATTTCTTCCTGAAATGGACAGGATGTTTTATCTCCATTCCGTAACTTCTGAAGAATGGTGGAGAAATTGTTTCTTCCTGCAGTCTTCTTTTGTGTCACTCCCAGTTAAGTGGTGTTACAATGGCAGTGGACATTCTGTTAGAACAGTGGTTGCCAAACTTTAGACTGGCAGCTTCCTTGACCTACTGGGCCACTGCTCCCCATTAGGGCTACAATCCTATACATTGTATAGGGCAGCGGGTTTTTTGTGAGGATTCCCCGGCTCTCTTGGCTGGTTTCCGCGCCTCTCCGGGGAGCCATGGCTCACAATTTGGGAACCACTGTTAGAAGAATGCCATGCCACCCTGAACAGTTTGCTGCTGCAGCACTTTCCTATCTCTCCTCTTCCTCCCTTTGCTTCTACTCCTTGGCCTAAGTGGTTGAAGTTGTGATAACTTAGCGAGATTTTCTGTTGTGCTTGATCTAACCATGTGGTTGCGAGGTATGAGTAAAACATGGTTCTGTCAAGCACCATGGAACGTCACGCAGCTTTCTACAGCATGGCAAGCTGCTGAGGCTTAAATCAGGATTACACACTTTAAAAAAAATTAAAGAAGGAAAATAGGGCTTTAAATTTTATGGATCTGAGATTATGGAGAGGGCTGTGGACAGTGAAATAGAAGAATAAAGAAGGGTAATGAAATGAGATACCAGGATCTACTTAATCCTGAAATCAGGGATAAGATATATTTAACAAGAATTGGAGATTGGTTTGTGTTTTTAACTGTAAAATAGAATAGTTTGGCTGACAGCAGAAAGTACAGCTGTGAAAAGCTAAAGCAGTTAATGTTATCCCACCATGTGATTTTTTTTCCTAGCAAATTTCAAGCCCTCTGAAATTTAACCCTTTCTCAAACCTGAATGTTCCTTCATTATCACGAAACTTACCAAACCTTGATCCCAAATTACCCATTTGTCTGTACTGCAGGTCTATCCTTTTTTCTCTTCTGCTGTGAGATAATGTCATTGCCATCTCGGTGGACATAATACCAGTGTTTTTTATTCTCCTTAACCACAGGCACAGAAGATTACAGATCTAAACTAAGCGGAGACTGCTTTGCAGACCTGGCTTGCCCTGAAAAATGCCGCTGTGAAGGGACAACAGTCGACTGCTCCAATCAAAAGCTCAACAAAATTCCTGACCACATTCCTCAATATACAGCAGAAATGTAAGTCTGAAGCCACAGTGGGATGCTGGGTGGGAATTATTATTAACAATGGTCATTATCGCTGGTCTTCGTTTATAACATTTTGGACTGTTAGTAGACCTTATCAAACCCTAGCTCAGCAATTTTCCACCTTTTTCATCTCCAGGCCTGCTGACAAGGCACTAAAATTGTCAAGGCAAACCCTCAGTTTTTTAGACAGTTGACAAAGCATACCACACTGCCAGTGGTGTGCTCACATCCCACAATGGCTCTATGAACCAATGACCCTCCCCCAAACTCCTGCGGCACATTTCTGGACTGTTCATGGCACACCAGTGTGCCGCAGAAGAGTGGTTGAAAATTGCTGTTCTAATGTCCAGTGTTGTACATTCTATAGACCTCAATATTTAAAAAAGAGGAGAGGAAAAAGAAATTCAAAAGTCAGTGTAAGAAAATGCAAAGAGATGGCATCATAACGTATGTTGATTCTCAGCTGCATCCTTCGCAAAAACACAGTCCCTGTTTTCCTGCTTGGAGCCAACTCTGCTCAACATCCCACTCCAAGCCCACTCCAAGTATCTGGGTTCAACTGCTTCTGACTGACGCTTTCTGATTAGTCCTTGCCTAAGCAAGAGTGCGCCTGAATCAAAAGAGACTATTAAGATAGGTGAGAGTGTTCTTAAGGGGGGGGGGGTTCTCAAAGTGCCCCACCTCAAGCCCAAACGAACATCGGATTTCACCATCCAAATTTAACTTTATGTTGGGTCTGCGATTGGAATACATCATGGAAACAGTATGGCACATGAAGGCCTCTGTATTAAGGCATCCATTGTCACTAGGAATTCTGGGAACCCTAATATTCTGCTCTTCCTGATGGTATTGAGCCAAATAGAATCAAAAACACAGTGTGCACTAGTAGTAGGAGTTTCTAACCATGTTCAGATGCATATATTGTCCCTAGACGTGAGGCCTCTAAAGCTGCCAGCCTTCTTTCCCACTGTTTTTCCAACCTTGCATGATAATTCTGGGAAGAGAGGGGAACCATGATGATGGAAGGTTTGGTCTTTCAGAACTGTCTCAGAGTACTTTCAGACCAAAACAAAAAGTTCTCCAAGGATTATCTAAGAAAACTTGAATATACCAAACCAATTGCAGGTTGAGCCACCAGGCCCACTTCATTACCACCAAGCACAATATTTTGTTGGTTTATAAGATTTATGTCCTAACCTTCAGTGTTATGATGCTCAGAGAGGCTTACAGGAATGTAGGAGCACTCTATTGGGAGTGTTGAAGGAATCCACCCTTCTGGTGGCTCCTACTTACACTATTTAAACACTGAGTAGAATGAGAGAATGGGACTCCCATTCCCTTCTGTCTTCCTAGCCAATTCCCCTTTAAGCCAACTTAAAGAGAAATCTGTCTCTGCCAGAAGTCTGGCAGGACTCAAGTTTCTGCTGCCCTTAGGAGCCAAAGGGCAACCCTCATCACCAGCAACTGGCTATCTATAAGCTTTCCAGTGTTCCCCCCCTTTCTGGGTTGCCCCCCGCAGGCTCAACACAAGTATTGAAAAAATCCTGGCTCTGTCTTGGCACCGTTGTTGTCTTCTGCTAGGTCCCAGGTCTTCTCTAGCCATCCCCTCATTTTCCTTCCTCTGCCAGGCTCTTTGAGGCAATGTGATTGAACTCCTGCAGGCAGCATGTCCCATGTCTTTCATATTGTCCACATTGACCTAATCCTACTAAACTGTGTGATTTGGGTGTCTTGGATGTTCCACCTCCCTCCACATGAGTGTGCAGATTGGAGTGGCACTTGGGGTGAGGTGGGCAAACCATGGGTGCCCTTGCGTTTGATCATGTGGAGTGTGGCATGTTATCATCCTTACCTCATTGTGTTTCATTTGGTCTTCCTTTCTATCTATTGACTTTGAAAATATCATTAGTCCCTCACAAAAATAGTCACAGATTATTGCAAATTACAGTTGAAAGGGATGAACAAATAATAGTTCATCACCAGACAGTTCAAATAACAAATAATAGTTCATCACCAATAATAATAGAACAAATAATAGTTCATCACCAAGCACCAGATATTTTGGGGTGCTGGTGGATGAAAGTGTTGACCCCATGTGCGGCAGCAGTGAAGAAGACTAATTCCATTATCAGAATAAGTAAAAAACAGAACTGAGAATAATATGGCCAATATTATTATAAAAGGTAAAGGTTTCCCCACGACCGAATGGTCTAGTCGTGACCGACTGTAGGGGGCGGTGCTCATCTCCGTTTCAAAGCCTGTGAGCCGGCGTTTTTGTCCGATCATGGTGGCCAGCATGATTCTACGCCGTAGCGCACGGAACGCCGTTACCTTCCCACCAAAGTGGTTCCTATTTATCTACTTGCATTTTAGGTGCTTTCGAACTGCTAGGTTGGCAGGAGCTGGGACAAGCAACGGGAGCTCACTCCGTCACGCAGTCTCGAACTCCCAACCTTGCGGTCGAAAGCCCAGCAACAGCGGATTAACTCGCTGCGCCACCACGTCCCCATATTATTATGCCAGTGTGCAAATCGATGATAAGGCCACATCTGGAGTATTGTGTACACTTCTAGTCGCTGCATCTCAAAAAGGACATAGTGGAACTGGAAAAGATGCAAAAGGGAGCAATCAGGATTACTGGACTGGGGCACCTCCCTTAGGAGGAAAGGCTACAGTGTTTGGGAACTTCATTTTAGAAAAAAGGTGCTTGAGGGGGGACATGATTGAGATGTATAGAACTATGGATGTGATGGATAGAGTCAGCGCTGTCATCCTACCGGTTCGCTGGGCGGAGTTTCTTCGCTCGCTGGGAGGGTTTCCGTGGTGATCGGCAGCGTGCTCGCTGCCTCCCGTTGCGTAATGGCAAAAGCCCGCCCGCTGCAGCACGCTGCCGATCACCACGGAAACCCTCCCAGCGAGCGAAGAAACTCCGCCCAGCGAACCGGTAGGATGACACCGCTGGATAGAGTGATGTTCTTTTCCTCACATACCATCAGAACCAAGGGGCATCCACTAAAATTAGGCAGCATGTAATTAGTTTGTGGAACTCCTTGCCATAGGATGATGGAACCTGACCTAGATGCTTCTGAAAGGGATTGGACATATTTATGGAGGAAAAGTCCATCACAGGTTACAAGCCATGATGGGTATACACAAGGATTTAGAAGTAAGCTATCTCTGAATGGCTGGTGCAAGGGAGTGGCAACAGGATGCAGGTATCTTGTTGTCGTGTGCTCCCTGAAGTACCAGGTGGGTCACTGTGAGATAAAGGAAGCTGGATTAGATGGGCCTTTGGCCTGATCCATCAGGGCTTCTTATGTAATTCAGGAAAGAAAAGGCTCTCCATTCACTAGCCCTAAACAATCCAGTGAGCAGGTGTACTTATACTAAACTGGTCTGAGCCTTCAAATCTTTCATCCTTCACTGGGGGCATTCTCTTCCTTTTCAAGCTTTGGAGTGAGGAAGGAAGGGGGTAGAATGGCAAAGACTAGTGGAAGTAACATTTCAAGTTGACAATACCTATTGTCATCATGGAATTTAATGTGCGTGATCGAAGAGGAGCGTATTGCTTAAAGAGAAAAGAAGCTCTGAATTTCTGTTGCTTATGTTCTCTCTCTGCATTCATATTTATTATAATTATTTTCTGTTCCTAGTGTGCCGTTTTGCCTGATCCTAGCTCTAATTGAAGTTAATGGGCCCTGGCATGCTCAAGTTACAGACTTGGAATGGCTGCTTATATTTTATCCAAGTTGCTGCTTTTATACTGCAGTAGTGGTTCTCCAACATTTTGCACCAGGACCCACTTTTTAGAATGGCACTCGTGTTGGGACCCACCAGAAGTGATGTCATGACCAGAAGTGACATTATCAAGCAGGAAGTGCTGTCATTGTGGTGTAATCAAATGACACTCCTGCAATGCAAATTGGCATTCTTGGACTGCAGCAGCTGCACAATCATGAAACATACCTGACAGAAAGCAAGATCAGGATAAAATATTATGTAAAAGCACTGAACAAAAAACAAACAAACAAACAAACAAAAACCTCACTTGAAAATTCAAACTGTGAACATTCACAAAAGGAGTATAGCAAGAGTAAGGTCTGCAGCTTCCAAGATGGCTGCTCCCAGCTTTTGGCGACCCACCTGACATCAAGTCCCGACCCACAGTTTGAAGAACACTGTACTACAACATGTAGATTGCAGAGCAGCATTATAAATATTCTCAAGGAGTATCTGTTAGGGAAATAAGCCTACTGAAATCATATAAGGCCTTCTATGTATGTATGTTGTGTTTAGTATGCATGACCAGTGGTCATTGTGCAACTCCACTTGAAGGCAAGGCACAACTTCAAATGTTGTCAGGTCACCAAGTCTAATCTCCCAAGTAAAGACTTCATGGAAGAAGGTGCACAATTCTGTGCATGTCTACTCAGAAGTAAGTCCCATTGTGACAAGTGATAATTATTCCCAGGAAAATGTGTTTAGGAATGCAGCCTCAGTCAAGTAGAGTGCTTTAATTCTCAGCTTGGGGAGGCACATTTTCTCGGGCTATGTATGACATTTGTATAGAAGCATTACACATTATATCAATCAACAGGTACTTATATACCGCTTTTCAACACGAAGTATATTATAGTATATACTCGTGCATAAATTGACCTCATGGATAGGTTGAAGGCAAGTTTTAAGCCAAAAATCTGGAATTTGCTATGACCTGTGGATGAGTCAAGGGTAAAACCTAGGGGTGTATGCAATTCTTTGAATTAGATAATTTTGTCTGTGGTGTATGATGCAACAACAGTATGCTTAAGAAAACCAGTTTCCCAGTGAGTTAATAGCACAGCAATGTTTCTCAAAGTATCTGCTGTGGCGGACCAGCAATTTTTTTCCAGTGTGCCTGGGATTGATTATGTATCACTATATATCCACTTTGCCTCTCTCTGCCATGGGCGCATCCCAATCCACCCCTCTCCCCCTGGGGGGCAGATAATTCCCTGTGGGCTAGGGAAGGACATGTTTGCACCCAAATCACTCACCAGAAACAATACACTGCTGCAGGTAAGCCCTGGTCTATGTAGCTCAGTAGAGAATTAGCTCCAGACTACTTCCTTGAGCCCCAAATTCTTCAAGCTCCCTCCCCTAGGCCTCAGTTTTTTCCTATCTTTCTACTCTCCTCCAAGTGCAGAAAAGAAAAGAGCGAGTGCACTGGTTGGCATTTCTTTGCCTTCCTCTTCCTGGACATGCCTCCTTTCATTCATTTTCCCAAGCCATCACTTGGAAGCTCAGTAAAGCTATGCAAAATGAGCTTATCTGAACAGGTCCTCTTATCTCTTAAATAGTTGATAAGCTTCAAGCTGCTGAGCTCTAATACGCCTCCTAGGCAGAAGAGACACTGGCACAGCCTGATCAGCAATCAGGCACTGTTTCCGCAGCATACAGGCTGCCACTTCACAGCCGATGACTGTGCCAAGAGCTCTATGATAAAGGGGTATTCCTTCTCAAGTGTTTTGGGTGGACGATCATCGGATCAGCACCATTCTGGGTGGTGCATTCCTCTCAGCTCCCTCCCTTTCCAAGATCAAGGCATGATCGCCTACTTGTGAGTAAACACGCAGTGTGGCTGTTTCACTTTCCATACAGCTCCATGCACTTTCCTGGACAGCTTCTGAGTATGCTCAGAAGACTGCAACCTGCCTTGCTCTGCACCAAGACACTCAAAGCATTCACTGTATTACCCCATGTATACTTTGATGTCAGGTTTTCTGGGCAATTTCAAGGCATAAATTTTTTGACTTATACATAAGAATATAACCAAATTGTTTAGGTGCACTTAAATTCTTTGCTCCCTTTCTTCCCTTTTGGATTTAATCTTCATTTTCTTCCATGTTCTCACCCTATTGTAAACCTGTAGTAAGAATGTGTCTTACTCACCCTCTCCATGACCTGTTCTCTTGTTGCCTTCAGGGAGGAGGCTTCGGAGTTTTTGGTGTAGAACATCTAGGTTCAGTCACAGTTTTGTTCCATACTGTATCAATCTAGTAAACCCCCACGCTGCTTCTTTCCGCTATATACGTCAGCAGTAGTTAATAGGATGAAACAGGGTACTGCGGTGGTTAAGGTTTAACTCTTGGGTATAAGTAAGCAAAGTAATTTCATTTGAGTGTATACTTGTGGGCCTTGGCCTGGTTGTCCACTGTAAAATGACAATAAACATTATCTTATCTTATTTCTCTTACATTGAACATTTGTGAATGCCTGGGTCTTTAAAACACTTTATACATTATTATTATTGCTGTTGTTGTTATGGTTACTGTTCTTATTTATCATTATCCTACAAGCAACATATAACATGTTATAACATGTATATAACATGTATAACATGTTATAACATGCTTGTGATTATTGCTTACCTTGCCAATATACAAAATCCCCTGACCTTGCTGTCAATTGTGTACTCTTTCACAAAACCCCATGTAAATTTGCACAACCATCAGTGGTTTTTTTTTTTTACCCATTCATCAAAGAACTGACGTTAAGCCCAATGTTTATGTGAATTATGTTGCTCTTTCTACAGAAGACTCAATAACAATGAGTTCACCGTGTTGGAGGCCACAGGGATCTTTAAGAAACTTCCACAACTGCGTAAAATGTAAGTGTGTTATGTGCATTTCTGTCTCTTCCATAGATAGCTTTGGTGCAGTAATTTTACTTCAGAAAGCTATGTATTCCAGCAGGAGACTGGTAGAGTTGCCTGGTTTTGGCCTCACTACTAAGGACAGAATGGGAGCTGGGAACGTGCCTATTATTTATGGAGTTAGGTGCAGTTAGTACAGCATCTCATGCTGTGCAGATCTGGCACCTTCTGTTTAGTTGCAGGCGACTGTGGTTTTTTGTGTGGCTGCAGCAGAGATGAAGCAGTCAGATCCATTAAAAATGGATCCACATTCTCACTATCTCCCTAAACATGCTGCTCCCCCTTCCCCCTACTTGCAGGACACTGGAAAAAGGATTGTGGCTTTTTTGGTCATAAAACTTGCTTGAAGCATGTGGAGGGAGATCCACTCACCCTCAAAGCGCATTGTGACGACATAGGCCACATTGGCTTCAGGTCGGCCCTGATAATAGTGAACAAAAAAAAAATCAGTTGCAACTGCATGAAAGGATTTCTTTTAATTGTCACTATATCATTGTAATGTTTCAGAAAGATATTTTCTTTCCTAGTTTTATCTAGTGCCCTTTGCCGACTCAATTCCATATGAATTCCAAACACTGGTTAGTGCTAACTTGGAAAGGTAATTTAATTATTGCTTTTTGTGTGTACTACTTACTATATGGATTGTTTTCTTCATTTTTTCCCCTTTTTACTGCCTTTGTCATGAATTTACAATAGAAATCTAAGCAATAACAAGATAACAGATATTGAAGAAGGAGCATTTGAAGGAGCATCTGGTGTCAATGAGGTGTTGCTTACCAGCAACCGTTTGGAGAATGTTCGGCACAAAATGTTCAAAGGACTAGAAAGTCTCAAAACTTTGTAAGTCTGTATCTTTCTCCTCTTTGCTTTCTGTTCTGGAACGTCTTTGCATTTCCATTTCATTGCACTGTTTTTAAAAAATGCAAACTAGTTATTGGACTCAGGGCACAATCCTAACCTGGAATTAATCCTATCCTAACCGAATCCTAACCGGCACATGTGTTGGCCTCCCTGACTCCGAGAGTGATCCATACATACTTTCCGGCATGTTTCCGACACTCCTGAGACTTGTGCCAGCCTAATTCCAGGTTAGGATTGAACCCTCAGTGTATGCTTTGCGTTTACTTTCCCAATGCATAGTGTAAATACTGATTACTTAAACCCTGATAATACTGACTTATGGCACAATCCTAAGGTGCCTGTGTGCTGGCGGAGTGTGTGCTCCACCCCTCATGCTATCGCAAAAGTGCAATAAAGCGCTTTGTAACAGAGTAGACATTCATGTCTCACTAATTGCAGAAAACCCTCAAGCTCAGAGGTGTCAACCCCGTTTCACATAGAGAGCTGAATAGCATTCATGGTGCCTGATGAGAGTTAGAATTGACATCATTAAGCAGATGATGGCCATAAATAAGCATATTGTTCTCACATAGAAACTCATTAAGTGCAAATGATAGAAGAAAAGAATGAAAATCATATTCATATTTTCAAGATGTGAGAGAACCCAATTGTTAAGTTGGGAGAACCCAATTATAATGAGAGCCAGACAAATAGCTCCTGGGGGCAACATTCGTCCCACGGGCCTTGAGACCCCTGCTCTAGCTTACCTTCAAACGGTGCAGGAAAGTTGAAAGGGAACATTCAACTCAACTCTAGTAGTAAAGATGTTCAGTATTTTGAAGTCTATTGGCCTAATCCTATTCAGTCCATAGCATGCAGTCCACAACATGCAATGGAGCATGTGCTGCATGCTATGGTGGGAGGGGGCAAGCAGACACACAGCAAGACCAAAGATCTTTTACTTACCTCCTTGTATATATATGTAATTGGCATGATTGCCAATTGGTCTCCGCAGACTCATGCAACCTCTTTTGCTGGTGTAAGTGCAAGGAAGGAAGGGGGTGCATCTGGCTGGGAAAATAGGATATAGTGTGCACTAGTATTGTTGAGATACACCCCTACTGCTTCAAACTGCACCCCCTGCCCTCCGCACCCTGAACCACCCTGAGCCTGCATATCGGCCACCATTCACCACCTTACCGGTACTGGCACAAGCTGGATCTGATGGTGGCTTGCACATGGAGTTTCTATCCATTTGTGCCAGCAGCTCCAACATATTCCATCGTCATAAACATAGGATTGGGCCTTTAAGCACTATGTAAATACTTATGAAATATTATTTCCAAATATAACATCCTATGCTGGTAAACTGTGCTGGTAAACACAACAAACTGTGGCAAGTTCTTGAAGAGATGGGAGTTCCAGACCACCTGATCTGCCTTCTGAGAAACCTTTATGCGGGTCAGGAAGCAACAGTTAGAACTGGACATGGAACAACCGACTGGTTTAAAATTGGGAAAGGAGTACGACAAGGCTGTATATTGTCACCCTGCTTATTTAACTTATACGCAGAGTACATCATGAGGAAGGCAGGGCTGGATGACTCACAAGCTGGAATCAAGATTGCTGGGAGAAACATCAACAACCTCCGATATGCAGACGATACCACTCTACTGGCAGAAAGTGAGGAAGATCTAAAGAACCTTTTGATGAGGGTGAAAGAGGAAAGTGCCAAAATTGGTTTGAAGCTCAACATTAAAAAGACTAAGATCATGGCAACCACTCCCATCACTTCCTGGCAAATAGAAGGGGAAGAAATGGAAGCAGTGACAGACTTTATTTTCCTGGGCTCCAAGATCACCGCAGATGGTGACTGCAGCCATGAAATTAAAAGACGTTTACTTCTTGGGAAGAAAGCTATGGTGAACCTAGATAGCTTAATCAAAAGCCGAGACATCACCCTGCCAACCAAGGTTCGCATAGTCAAAGCGATGGTTTTCCCAGTAGCCATGTATGGCTGTGAGAGCTGGACCATAAGAAAGGCAGAGCGTCGAAGAATCGATGCTTTTGAATTATGGTGTTGGAGAAGACTCTTGAGAGTCCCCTGGACTGCAAAGAGATCCAATCGGTCAATTCTCCAGGAAGTCAAGCCTGATTGCTCCCTGGAAGGACAAATGCTGAAGCTGAAGCTCCAATACTTTGGCCACCTGATGAGAAGAGAGGACTCTTTAGAAAAGACCCTCATGCTGGGAAAGATTGAAGGCAAAAGGAGAAGGGGGCGACAGAGGATGAGATGGTTAGATAGTGTCACCGAAGCAATGAATATGAAATTGGGCGAACTCAGGAAGCTAGTGGAGGACAGGGAGGCCTGGCGTGCTGTGGTCCATGGGGTCGCGAAGAGTCGGACACGACTTAGCGACTGAACAACAACAACAACAACAACATGCTGGTAAACAGAAGCCTTGGTTGGCCGTCTGTAACAGTTTGTTTCATAGGCCAGCAGGATGGTGATTGTATCATGCAAATGACCGAGCAATGATATCCAGTTGTTCATCTCTCTCCATGCATACAGCACTGAAGCATCATAATGTTTCAAAGCTGATTGGACCCAGGCTGGAAAACAAAATTCTTAATGGCATTTCCCCACCTCTTCTCTGGAAAGCATGCTTCCCCTGCACATTGTTGTTAGATAATTATTTTGTAGACATTGGTGTCCTAATAAGGTGCTGGGTTCTGCCCATTACTTTGAACATATGATTTACCGAGGACTGCTCCTGCTGATTCATTGCATTGTTGTTGCAAATGACTACCTAGCCCCCTCCCCCAAGAGGATTTGGTAGTGTCAGTGAAGGCCATCTATTATGTAGAATTTCAAGCATAGAATATTTACTCCATGCCAGTCTGTCAGGCCAACACAACCCATCATATGGATTCATGTGTTTGTAGTACTAATCTTTTCCAGGGACACGAGAACTGGGCAATCTGCTTTTCTCTTTGTTTTCTTAGAATGAAATCAGTCCTCCTTCTTAGCTGGACTGTGGCTGAAAACCTTTCCAGATAAGGATGTATTTTAGTTTTTTTAATGGAGAAATTATCATTTGCATCAAGAAGTCTCTGATTAAGAACTCTCACTTCCACTCTGATTCTATGGAAGAGAACTTTAAACTGAAAATTTGTATTATTCCTGGGGTTTATTGCTTCAGAAACTCTGCAAATGTAGTGGCAGCAGCTGATACCATGAGTTAGAGTCTTGAAATTGCCATCCCTGCAATGTGGGAAGCCACTTCTGCTTACAGGCTACTTCACCTATAGCATCCATCCATACAGTAAATATTGTCCAAGAAAAATGGATTGTTCCTAGCTGCTCCTTGCTCTCTTAACCAACTGAATGAGTGCAAAAGGCAAGTTCTTTACTTGGGATCAGATGCTGAGATCAAATGCCACAGAAGTCCTGCTACAGAAACGGATCTTGCATCTTTAAAAGGGCAGAACTCAGCCTGATTACCTGCAGATGACTGTGTAAGTCTTCATTCTTAGAGCTATATTTCTCATTACAATTTACACTCAAAGTAGTGCTCCTGAAAGTGACACCCAGTGCCAGCCCTTCCATGAGGCCAACTAAAGAAGTTACTTCAGGCGCAGCACATTGCGGGGGGGGGGGCACATCTCTGTTCACCAACTTGCCTTGGTCATTCTCCTTTTCCTCCTTGGGGTGGGAAGGAAAAGGTGGTAGAGAGGAAGGAGAAATTCTTTTTTGGGGACTGCTGAACTTAAACATTGTAAAGTGGAAGGGGCAGAGACTGGCGCATCATCAAGTAATAGGCAGCATTTGACTTGCCTCCTCAGGTGGTTTTTTTGTGGAGGGTGTGGGGTTCTTGAGCCAGCCCTGGTGAAATCAATGAATAAAGTAGCTTGGGAAGTTTCATACATGTGTCATTCCAT
Source organism: Lerista edwardsae (assembly GCA_029204185.1). Taxonomy (NCBI): domain Eukaryota; kingdom Metazoa; phylum Chordata; class Lepidosauria; order Squamata; family Scincidae; genus Lerista; species Lerista edwardsae. The sequence continues at coordinate 5,361,668 of JAJKFI010000056.1, read as the reverse complement.
GAGGAAGTACAGATATGTCTGAACTGTCCAAACACACACACACACACACACACACACACACACCGGTGAAAATCATGAGAGCAGCCCATCTTTACCATGCATCATGTTTCTCCTACTTCTGTATCTGTCTCTGAGCTTGAAAAGTGAGTTGCTTGGAGTCTGAGAGCTGATTGCTTCTAAAACCTTCTAAAAAGAATGTTCCAGATACCTTCCTTTGTGCAGGTATATGCAGAGGCTTTGTCTAGAGCAGTAGTTCCCAAACTATGGGTCGGTACCCACCAGTGGGTCACAAGCCAATTTCAGATGGGTCGCGAAGCAGCTAAAGCAGCCATGTTGAAAATATGGGAAAAGGAAATATGCTGGAAAGGGGGAGGGCTGTGTGATTGTTTTGCTTGTGTCAAGGTTGTAAATAGGCTTTTTTTCTTTCTGATTCACATTACTATTGGGAAATGGCTGAGAAATAACTCAACATTGCTGCATTTTCAGGAAAGCAGCAGGCTCTGGCATCACAATGACGGCATTTCCAGCCATGATGTCACTTTTGGCGGGTCCCAGACAAATTGTCATCTAAAAAGTGGGTCCTGGTGCTAAAATGTTTGAGAACTATTGGTCTAGAGCAGTGGTTCTTAACCTGAGTTCGATCGAACCCCAAGGGTTCGGTGAGTCAGTCTCGGGTTCGGCGGAGGTGTGTGTCCATTCCGTTCGCCAGGGTTGCCAGGTGCATTAATATACTTTTGGCATTCACACAATACTCTTATGGCATTTTCAATGTTTCACCATAAGAAACTGAAGGCTATTCTGAAGGCTAAACTGAACCGGCAGGCACACGGCATCTCCTCTCCTGGCCGCCGCTCGGGTTAAAGTGCCCGAGCGGCAGCCAGGAGAAGCCATGCGCCTCCCCGTTCGCAGAGCCATTCACCCCACTCGTATGATTCGTGATGTCACGCTCAGCATGGCCATCATTGAGTTATTATTATTATTATTATTTATTGGATTTATATCCCGCCTTTCTGCCCGAAGGCACCCAAGGCGGCATTACGACAAAAGAAACAATAAAAACAGAATTTAACATTAAAAAAACAATTTAAAAACAATATTAAAATACAATTTAAAAATTTAAAAAACAAGCCCCGTGGATCATAAGATTTAAAGAGTGATGTTTCATAAGAGTTATTTATGAATAACTCTTATTAACATAACTCTTATTCATAAGAGTTATTATTCATAAATCTCATAAGATTTATAAGAGTTATGTTTTTGTGTGACATCAATGTTTTGTTGGTTTTGTTCTTTGAACACAGTGATTTTATGTGCAACTGATGCATGGTTCATTTTGTGCACTAATAAAATATATATCTCTGTTTTGAATTTGAAAAAAAAATAATTTTATTTTTCCAACTGTGAAGGGTTCGGTGAATGCATATATGAAACTTGCGGGGTTCAGTACCTCCAACAAGGTTAAGAACCACTGGTCTAGAGACAAGCCACTTTGTCTGTACTGTATGGACTGTCACTGCAACGGGTATCCTAAAGAAACAAATTCTGAAAGAACTGTAAATTTCTATTTTCATGGTTGTGAAGAATACTCTGGCCTATTGATATAATCTTAATGCTATAGTATCTAATCCTTATATTTTTGGCTCTTTTGTAAACTAGACAGCTAAAGTTATTTTTGACTATGTAATAGTAAAAAAAAAAAAGAAACCTAAATCCATGGTATGTTAACAATAATATTTATTACTGAATTAAACTTATTTGCATGCTGGCTATCGAATTGTATTTATTTTAATTTTGCCATTTTCCCCTCTGTGTGTACAGTGAGGTTCTAATAAATTTAATGTATCTGAAGGAAAAAGTACCAGTAACTACCATTATTAGAACTGCCTCTAATCCTGATATCCATTTTAAAACTGTGAATTAAGCATTGAAGTAGAGCAGTTAAGCAATACAATGTAAGAATTGTCTTGCTAATTTCTGTGCATAGTAAGCAGTTGCCAATTTTTTCCGTCCAGAGGAAGAAGTTATAGAAACTTTTTTCTCCTGAAAAACATAATGCATCATATCATGCTGTTTAGTGAGCTTTAAAGAATTGTAGACGGATGAGATTTGTGATACTTTCTGTGTGGGATAACAAACTAATTTGTTTTTTCAGGATGCTAAGGAGCAATCGCATTAGCTGTGTGAGTAATGACAGTTTCACAGGCCTCAGTTCTGTCCGACTGCTGTCATTATATGATAACCAAATAACTACAATTGCTCCTGGTGCCTTCGATACTCTTCATTCTCTGTCCACACTGTAAGTTATTGCTGTATTTGTAACCTATCCAATTATTCATGTTTAAACTCACTGACTTGAGTATAGATTAGTCTGTGCAATTGGGTGCTGTTCTGCAGCCTCAGAAAATTTGGCCGAACCCTATCTCGCATTTGTACCAGTGGAACGCATGCTGCACTGGTATTCATTGTCACAAAAGGGCCATAAAGTGCTTTGTGACATTACAGCTTCCGGCAGTGCCTTGTCTCTGGGGCCATGGGCAGAGGGATGCCCACCAGAGCAGGTAAGTCCAGCACAAGGGTGGGGAGAAGGTGGTGACGGGGTGGGGGTGATCGAGTCCAGAAGAGGGTCAGGATAGGCAATGCCAAAACGCACTATATCCTATCGCTTTTCCCAGGCCTGATCCACTGACATGAACCAACACGGACTTGCGCCAGCAATATTTTTTTGCTTATATACCTCCTTTCTCATCAGGAGAAATAGGAGTTGACCTGTTGCAACTGTTGGGGCTTACCAAGGGCAAGATGAAAAATATTCCCTTACCTCGAGAAGACCACTAACAGCGAAAATTTCCCCATGAGATGCTGCTAGTGCAGCAGCAGTGGCAAGTGGAAATTTTGTTAGGATTGGGCAGCCTGTCATCCAGTCCACGTTCTCGTCCATTTCCACAGATTTCTGTCAGATCACAAGCAGGAAACTTGCCTCTGCGCCTAACCCCATGCAATTATTCTCTTTCCTCCTGATCCCAAAAACTCGATTCTTGATGGTTGGTGATGTTCCCGATTTCAGCTGAGCAATGACTGGTGTGCTTCCTTATGCGCAAGTACACCCATGCTCAGAAATGCAGTGATACACAGTGATGGTTTTTTTAAAAAAAAAAATACATACTGCTTTCTATTGTTCCAAACTCAACCATCTGCTCTACCTTAGTCTGTGACAAAACAGCTGAAGAAGGCATCAATTATGCAGCTCTAACTGGTACTTGCAAGTTAAAGTGATGCATTATTGTCTTACATATGAGGTACATATTCCAATTGCAAAAAGGGGGAAAGTTGATAAAAACCTTTTTTTGGTGTGCAGAATTGAAGCCTTCTTCTTAAAAATGGTGAAAGATCACAGGCTTTTGAAGAAATACCAAATTATTTATTGTGCTAGAAAGACAATGCTCTCTGATGAGAGTCGTTTGGGCTGCAAAATTTTGCCACCCAGAAGTTATGGTTGCCAGACTTCTGAACCTTATAATATGTGCACTGAAAAGAAAACATCAATATATATGGCTTCATTTACACTGCAGCACTACAGTGAGAGGCACTCCACTTTCCATAGTCTCCTTGGGGTAAGGAGATATTTTTCCCCTTACACCGAGTAACACCCCAGCCTTCCCTGTTGGGCTACTTGAAACTTCACTTAGCTAGTGAAAGTCCAAGGGGCCGTGTGTAAGTCTGCTTGGCCCTGGAAGGGGTTATGATATGGTAGAGGAGATCTTCACTAATCTGCTAACCCCTCCCAGGCCTGATCTGCCCCCATTCCCCATGCCCAGAAATCCCCCCTCTTCATACCCCTGCACCACTCAGTGCTTTACCTTTCTGTGCTGGTGGCCAGTGGCTTAGCAAGGTTGGTAGGGCCACACAGACCTCTGCTGGTACAGCCTACTCTGTGGGTGCCGTGAACATGTTTTACAGCATGTTTGCAACACACTCAGCCAATGCAGCAGCCAGTGCAGGGTCAAGCGAGCGCATAGGGTTGCGCTATGAATTGGTAACTCTTAAGTTGTCCATTTTAATAAGATTAATTTGGAGACCTGATCCTATATAGCTACAGCAGCAAAGAACTGCACTGTACCATACTGTAAAGGTACTATATACCCAGAGAGAACCACATGGCGAAGGCTACATCTGGGACCGAGGATTCGGTGAATCACAGAATACTGTATACTTGCAAAAACCTCTTTGAAAAATGGTGGGTTAGACTAGCCTGCCCATGTAAGCCACCCTGGGCATTTGCTTCAGTATGGGAAAAGCAGGATATAAATTCTACAAATAGAGTATTTTTACTGTAGCCAAGGGTTGAAACCAATTTTAAATAGCTAATGCTTTAATAGCAAACACATATGCAGAAACCTGTCCGGTTTCTATACAGAGAAAGTGATAGGATAGGCATCATATATCACACTCCTGTTAAAAGCTCAATAACCTGGCTAGTTTTCGGTCTCAGCTCATAAAGAAGTTGCCAATTTTAGTACAAGCCAAAAATCTGTATGCTGGAATACAGGGTGCTGTATTCCAAACAGAATTAACAGGGCTGAACAACCAAGGTAAATCCAGTTTGGTCCAGGAAACAACCAAATAAATATATGCAAAATGTATTTTCCCAGAACTATCTGCACTTAAGCATATTTCTTATTCAGTGGGTGGAAAAAATGAAAATGAGTGGGGGAGGGCAGTAGGAAATGTGGACTTGATAACAATTCAGGTTTATGTGGTAGGAATTTTTGAGTAAAGAATGTTTAATCCTCTCTCTGCTTAAAATGTGACAAGTTACATCTAGTGCCTAATTTGTGCGTATTAAAGATGGCATGTTTATAAATAATGAAATTGTCAATAGGCCTCGGCTGAAATGTAGAGATGCCAAAAGCAGTGAGAGTTGTGGAAGTAAATTCATTTTTATAACTGGCATGTAATCAACTTAGCTGTCAGTTTAGATGGGAAACCTATTCTCTAGAGCAAATAAAAGATGGAAATCTTGAGGAGGCAAATTAATGAAAGAGCTGTTGTCAGGTTAAAGCTAATAATATAAAGTAATCAGCCTTCATCTCTACATTAAATTACTGTATTATCGAGTTTAGGTTGCTTGACAGCAAGTCAGATCTGTGACACCTTCAAATTGAGTCTAAATAAGATGTATCAGGATTTTCTCATTCAGACTCTGAATTGCTGTCCTGAAATTTGATTGGAGCATTTTTTTAAATAAAAATAATCAGTCTTGGCATTATGGAAAACACAAATGTCTTTACAGGTGTGGGGAAGTAAGTGAAGAAAAGCTTTACTTATTTCTCTCCTAATTCCAACAAAAGAAAAGATTTATTTTGAATTACTGTTGTTGTTATACAGGCATACATCCCTTAGTGATGTTTCACCTAATTATATGTGGGGGGCGGGAATCAAAGCACAACAAAGAATTGGCTCTTAATGAAGCAATTGAGTCTCCAATAGCCTGCCTGCAGCCTCAACTTCTGTTTACATAACAAAGAGGTGGCTCTTAATGAAGCCCTCAGGTCTCTGGTAGCCTGTCTGTTTACACAACAAAGGAGAGGCTCTTAATGCAATCCGTAGTCTGTAGCTGCAGCTGTGTCTGTTTACACAGCGAAGAACAGGCTGTTTGCATAACTTATTCCAGTGTTAAGTGACACACATCTGTATACAGAGATTTATAGGGAAAATCAAATCACTAAACAGCTCCCTGTCTCCAAAGGGCTCAAAATCTTTTTTTTAAAAATACATAACATCACCAGCAACCAACCACTAGAAAAGACACTGTGCTTGGGTGAAGATAAAGTGGAGTCTTAATTGAGAAATGTGTTTCAGTTTCAAGTGAAGACTAAATAACTATGTCTTGTTTACCTGTGCTTCTTAGAAACCTCTTGGCCAATCCTTTCAACTGCAACTGCCACTTAGCATGGTTGGGAGAGTGGTTGCGGAAGAAACGCATTGTTACGGGGAACCCACGCTGCCAGAAACCCTACTTCCTAAAAGAAATTCCTATACAGGATGTTGCCATTCAGGATTTCACTTGTGATGATGGTAAGAAATGCTGCTGCTGACATGCTAAATATTGATTGTGGCTAAGCAGTCAGTTATTCTTCATACACTACTACTAACTGAAATAATATATTGCTGCCTTTTAATGCCTTTTCCTATATTACAAGAGTGTTGCTGTTGTACAGCAATTTTCAACCACTGTGCCGCAGAGTATGTAAGACCAACGCCTGCTTCTTCTTTCTGACTTTTGGGCAACCAGGCCAAACACTAATGTATTCACTTGTCTGAATTCCACCTAAACAAAGACAGTCATAGGGTCTTTATAAAGCAAGGGCTGGGGGTCAAATTATGCATTACAGGCCTAATTACACAATTGCCCCATGCGTATCTCCTCCATTCCTTCATCAGTCTCTCTCCTCTGTTCTGTCTTCCTTCCTTCCTTGTCCAACCCTTCCCTTTCTACCCCACCCCACCCCTGCTCTCACTATTGCTATGACCCTGCCTCCCCCATCATTGCCCAGCACTGATGTCATCACCAAGTGCTGCTCACTGAGTCTACGGCCTTAGCTGGGATGTCACAGTACCAATATTACTGGATTAAACTGGATCATATAATTGAAATACAACGATGTACAAAGTTATGCAGGGGGTGAATAGATAGAGGGAATCTCGTTTCCATCACACAAAATACCAGAACCTGGGGACTTAAAAGAAAAAAAAGAAGAAAAAAAAAGATTGTGAGCCCTTTTGGGACACAGAGCCATTTAACTTTATCATTATTATTTGCCTGTAAACTGCTTTGTCAACTTCATGTTGAAAAGCACTATGTTAATACTGTTGATTGATTGATCCACTATAGCTGAGTGTTAGGAGAGTTAGAACAAACAAAATATTTCTTTACCCAGCATGTAATTATGAATGAATGAATGAATGAATGAATGAATTAGTCTGTGGAACTCATTGCCATAGGAGGTGATGGCATCTGCCCTAGATGCCTTTAAAAGGGGACTGGACAGATTTATGGAGGAAAACTCCATCCAGGTAACAAGCTATGATAGGTATGTCCAATCTGAGATTAACTGTTTGCTCATCATGAAGGCTAAGTAGGAATTTTTTTCTGTCACCCAAACTGGCTATGGATGGCAGCTTTTTTGCCTAACCCCGAATGGAGAGGGAGGGTGGGTTTCATGATTTAAAAACTGGTCACTTGTGTTTAATAAAGTTAAACCCCAATTGTAATCTGCCGATTTAAAAACTGATCACTTGGCCTGATCCAGCAAGGCTGTTCTTATGTTCTTATTGAAAATGCAATTGATTGTAAAGTAATAGTATGTTACTTGTATGGTCTGTAAAAGTATGCTTTCTTTTTACAGAGTTACTTGCAAACAGATCACACGTATTCATCTAGAACAGAATTAAAATTGTGCTTTTGCCAGATGTATTTAAGTGCTTTTAGTTGAGCAAGACTTACATTTGTGTGTCTTTTATGAACCAGGAAACGATGACAACAGTTGCTCACCTGTCTCCCGCTGCCCTGCAGAATGTACTTGTCTAGATACTGTCGTTCGCTGTAGCAACAAAGGTCTGAAGACGTTGCCCAAAGGCATCCCCAAAGATGTAACTGAACTGTAAGTAAGAACTGTAACATCTCTTTCATTTCATACCAGCAATGTTTCTTTCAAAAATGTCAGGAGTACTTCCAACAGGTAAGTAACATTAGAGAGAGGAGGTGTAGGACCCAGAAGACAGCCAGGCTGAAAACAGGAAGGAGGGAGGGATCAACTAATACCAGGAAAATATAAGGAGTGGACCAGGGATGAGAAGGAGCTGACTAAGGTTTGGAGGTTGGCTGGAGAGAGACCTTTATCAGGGTTCCGATATCTTCTAGCATGCTGGTTTCAATACTATTGAAGAATTATTTTAGTTGTTGATTTGTCCATGTGGTTTGTTGGTTTTTGTTGGATCACCAAATGTTAGATTTGAATTTTTTTTGTAAATGGTCATATCTTGATCTTTTTTTGTCCTAAAAAAATTATTGTTCTTCAAAGTCATCTGCCTCATTATTACAGGGTACCAAAATACTCTAGTAAACATAACAATTGGTTTTTCTTCCATGCTTGAGTTGATATTAACTAACACAAGACTACATTCTATAAAGCAATAGTAATATACAACTAATATCCATTTGGGACAAACCAGGTGTGTTTCAATCAACTAGAAACTCTTGGTTCATAATGGTGAAATTATTTCTTTTAACCAAGCATACAGGTGTACACCTGGCTATTAAACTGGCTGTTGATCTCATCAATTCCCCAGCCATTGTATTATTCTATAAAACAAGGCAAAATCGTAGGCAATTTTAAATGTGAAACCCATATTTTATGTAGTAAGATGAAAGCATCTTGCATGAGTCTTTGCATTGCTTTATTTCTGAATATTGTAGTTATGGAAAGAATTATTCATGATTTCAATTAAATAATATTACTTTCTATTTTTCTTTTGTAGTTATTTGGATGGAAACCAGTTTACCCTCGTCCCCAAAGAACTTTCAAACTACAAGCACTTAACTCTTATGTGAGTAACCTTCAGTGCAGCTCTCTGTGCTGCTATTATGTAAAACCTTCTCTTCCATTAAATGAAATAGCTCCAAGAATAACATAAAATGTAGTGGACCTTTATGTAAATATAACTGTAGTGCACATTTTTGAAACGGTATCTCTTTAGTCCCCAGTTCACAATACAATTCATAAGAAAGTATAAAGATAGAACTCCCTATTACACATGCCAAAAAGTTGCAGACTCCCTCAAAATGCATCATCCGTGTACACTGGCTGCAATCACTTGTTACATAGATGGAGTACAGTATTATAAAGGCATTTAAGTGATTTCAATTATGGAGAAAAATTGGCATAGTTTGTTGCCACTCAGCATAGTTATACAGCAGTAAATGACATTACGATAAGAAACCGTGGCAAATAGCAACATCTATGTAATTTCTTAAGAGGAATTCAGAAACTTGGAAAAGTTTGCTAGTTTTCTGTCTTGTTTATTAGTAAAAGTTATTTCAGACAATTGCAGTTTCAAAGGTAAGCTTTAGGAGAATATTAAACAGAAAACAACTTTACCAGATTGAAGATTATTATTCATTTACTTATATATAAGTAAGTATATATTTACTTATTTAAAGAATTTTTACCGCAGCTTTCTTCCAGTAAGGGTAATCAAGGCGGCTTACAACATTTAAACATAATAAAACATTAAAAACAAAATGATAAAAACAATACAAACCCCACAGTAGATCAGATAAAAACAGTTCAAAATTACATGTAATTACAACACCAGTCTATCCTGTTGACTATCAGCAATCCTGAATAAAAACGTCTTAGGCCCCACCAAAAGATCTCCAAAGGGGAAGCCATTCTTAATTCGAAGTGGAAATTCTATAGTTGGGACACCACAAAGAAGGTTCTGTTCATCGCTGCCACACACACCCCATTTTCATTAAGATGTTTAAATAATGACCAAAATGTGTTTGCATTCTTTAAAAAAGTTTACTGCTAAAATGCATGAAACTTATAAAGTTAGTTTTAAAGAGACACCAATATTTACATTTTCCTATTCTAAAAAAATGGATTCATATTTAAAACACAATAGCTAAGAAGACTTATGAGCAGATCTGCTTAACTTCAAAGATATTCATTTATCCTCATTCTGGAAGTCACTTGTCTGAAGACTGATTGATTATATCTACCTACCTATCTATAAAGTGATATTGGAAACAGACCTTATATAGTGATTAACTTTATTTCATAAAGGCAAGCCTTCGTATATAGTTAGGTTTGTGTATGCCAAACGCTTTCTGGGTATGTACACTGTATGCAATAATATAAGCTGAATGAATGGCAATTTTAATAAGATATTAATACTATATCTACTAATCAAATTTGTTGTCTCCGGATTTGTGTTATAACTCAAAGGATTGAATTTCTGAATTTATTTTTTGTAGAGATCTAAGTAACAACAGAATCAGCACTCTTTCTAACCAGAGTTTCAGCAACATGACTCAGCTGCTTACCTTGTAAGTGCCAATGCATGAGAAGAGTAAAGTATTTGTCACCTTACTTGCTGACCTGTACTGGTTTTTGGCAGTGTGATAATAGTGAACATTGTAATGTGTGACCTGGAACGATGTGCCTAAAAGTGTTGATTTGTAATGTTTGAATATTGATTCTTATATACTTTCAGAATTCTCAGCTACAACCGTCTGAGATGTATTCCAGCACGAACATTTGATGGCTTGAAATCGCTTAGGTTGCTGTAAGTGGTGTTTCCATTATTCACTTTCATATATAACTTGGAAAATTAGGCCTTATTCTTAACATTGCATGTGCAGCTTGGGTGCTTTACTGCAGTGGCTTCCAAATGGTGAGCTATGGCTCCCCAGGGAGCTGCGAAAATCAGCCAGAGGAGCTGTGGAATTCTCATGAAAAATCCACTGCCCTATACAATGTATAGGATTGTAGCGCTAATGGGGAGTCACGGCTAATGGCCCAGTAGGTCAAGGGAGCTGTCAGCTGAGAAAGTTTGGAAGCACTGCATTACTGGTTTACTCCATGCAATTCCTGGTTTTCATAATGCAACTCAAATAGCAGAATTGCAAGAGATGTTCCCATGTCAGCACCCCTGGAGCTAGAGGAGCTGAGTCAGTTGTGTTGCAGTTTCACATCTCACAGTCCAGAACTGGCTGAAACTGGCATTCCGTCTCTCCGTCTCAGGATCAGATAGTACACCTGTGTGTCCTTCAGCAGGCAGCTTCCCAGCTTGTTAGGGATAGTAGTTGTACTCCCTTTCTGATAGTGTAAAATAAGCAGGCAGTTTCACACGGGAAGCCCTGGCTGCAAAACACTGCACATTCCCATGAGCTCATAGTGTTCTAAGGGTCACCCCTTTGGGTAAGATGGGGCACAAGGGGTCTTCAGGTATCCACCTACCAGATACACTCTGGCTGCATCCCTTTGTTCTGTTGTTAGAAGGAGTTTTTCACTGTGTGTGCTTAAGATGTAAAGCTGCACTGAAACGGCCGCCTGCGAGCGGCATAGACTTCACCGGCTTCCTAGCCGGCAGATTGAACCTTTGTACCTTTCTCACTTTCGCTACAATAAAGAGACTTTGTTATGGAAATGTGGCGATTGCTTCAATCCTTCGCTTCGGAGCGCTAAGGCAAGGCGCTGGAATGGGTCTCCAAGCCCCCAACTCTGCTACTATTTACACAAATACACAACAAGTTGCAGGAAACATTCCACTGGATTCTCTTCAACATCCTATTCCACCATTTGTGTGTATTCTGGTGGTGTCAGACGCAGCCAGAGAAAAACAGCATCTATACTGTATAATTTTATGTATATACTGTATAATGTATGAACCTGGCCTTAGATAATTCCCTAATGAGTTATTTGCAATGGTGCCCACATGGAATCAGTCTAAAGCAAGTTCTGGTTTTATAATTAAATTGCAGTTATTCCCTAATTAAATAATTTGCACTCCTGTATATAGACATTGTATAAACTAGAAACTCTAATGACATTGAAATAAATGTTATAAATGTCATGATCTTGAACTTAATGATGAGACGTAACACTAAGATTGCCAGTGTCTTACTTACAGATAGCACATCTTGCTTTCACAGCTCCAGGGCAGCAAAAGCATGGTGCTGGAACTGTGATTTTCAGGCTGTACACACTTCCTTGGGAGTGAGCTCAACTGAACTTGCATTCTGAGTGAATATACATAAGATTGCGCTGCCTGAACCCTGAGGTTACATTCTTCTCCCTCTTCCATTCCTTTCACCTGCTGTAGCAAGAACTATGAAACAGGCAGGAGAAGAGGGTGAACAAATAGTCTTCTGCAGAATTAGGTTGAAATATACTATACTATACCAAGGCAAAAATAGGGAGTTCTAGAAACCAAAACTGTGTCGTATGAAGTTGGAACATTTTAGTGTTGGAATTTTGCCCCTTTCTCACCGTTTTAAGGGACGTAGTGGCGCAGCGGGTTAAACCGCTGCTGCTGGGCTTTCCAACCAGAAGGTTGGGAGTTCAAGACTGCGTGATGGAGTGAGCTCCCGTTGCTTGTCCCAGCTCCTGCCAACCTAGCAGTTCGAAAGCACCTAAAAGCAGGTAGATAAATAGGGACCACTTTGTTGGGAAGGTAACGGCATTCCATGCGCTACTGCGTATAGTCATGCCGGCCCCATGACCACGGAAGCTTGTCCTCGGACAAAACAGGTTTTGAAACGGAGATGAGCACTGCCCCTACAGTCGGTCATGACTAGACCATTTGGTCGCGGGGAAACCTTTACCTTTTACACCTTGTTTGTCCATTGTATCACATAATAACTTCTAAATTTTAAGAATATCATTCTATTCAGAGAAGCCCAGCTTCTACTGTGAGACAGAGGCCCTGTTCATGTCCTGTATTGGAGCTTGCCAGGCCATGTGGCCAGCTTCAGCCTCACGCTACCGAGGCACAGCTGCTGAGAGTATCACAGTCCCAGTCCCAGGTTCGAGCTGGTCACCTTCTAGGCCAGCAATTTTTAATCTTTTTCATCTCCTGGCACACTGACAAGACACTAAAATTGTCAAAGCACACCATCAGTTTGACAGTTGACAAGTCACACAGCACTGCCCCAATGATGCAACCTTCTTACTAAAAAATGAACCTCCCCCAAACTCTCAAAAGTGACACACCTATGCCATAGCACACTGGCTGAAAATCATAGTATTGGGCATTTCGTGGCAAGTCTCAATTGTGTAACCCTCTCCTGGCGCCAGGGGCATGTTGTGCCTTGCCCGCCACTGGAGACAAGGCACATGTTGTGCCCCCACGGCGTGACGTCATGACACCACGTGTCAGTACCCCTGGAGTGGGTCTTCACTGTTGAGGCCCAAGTGATTTCAAAATCACACTGGCTGCAACAGCGAACGTGCCCAGTGCCAGGTGCCCCCCGTTGATTTCCCAAGCCAGGAAGCAAACACAGGAACCTGGGATTTTGCTGCTGCAGCCTGGGTGATTTTCAAATCACCTGGGGAGCAGCAGCAAACATGCCCGATGCCCCCATTTGCCTCCAAAGCCAGGAAGCAAACAGAGATGCCTGGGACTTCGCTGCCACCCAAGCAAAATCACCCTGCCAGCAGCGGCAGCAAAATCGCCCTGCCGGCGGCAGCAGGAGCCGAGGCAGCGGTGTGCACCTCCCTGCCTTTCCAGCTTGGGAAGACGGAGGCGCATGTGGGTTCCTTCCGCCACCACCAGGGCAAAACCACCCCGGTAGCAGAGGCAGGAGCCAAGGCAGCAGTGCACCCTTTTCCCTTCCCAAGCTGGGAAGGCAGGGAGGTGTGCACGAAGGCTCCTGCCACAGCAGCCAGGGGGAAATTGCCCTGATGGCGGCAGCAAGACCCGAGGAGGCAGCACACACCTTTCTGTCTTCCCAAGCTGGGAAGGCAGAGGGGCACATGGGAGGGCTCCTTTTTTCTTAGGGGCGCAGTGTTTTGTGCCCCTAAGAATTTTGCACCCAGGGCAACGGCCCCACTTCCCTCCCAAGCGTCACCTCTGCTTGGTGCTGTGGGGATCTACACCACTTCACTATGTCATGTAAAGTGATAAATGATGTGTTTCATATGCAAGCTCTTGCTTTGAAGAGGATTTTTTTTTTTGAATATTGTACAATTATTTGAGATAATACTGTGACTGTAATTAACAGCCCAATCCTAAGTAAGGCCGACATTAATTACAGGACTGTACCCTAAAGACCATTAGGAGGCGGCAGCAGCAAAGTGCAGACCAAGGGGAGGCTTTCCCCTTACACCTGCGTAAGCCCCAGTCATCCCAATGGGGCTGCTCAGATCTGCACCTGCTGTTTTGCAGGTGCATATGTGCAGGAGTGGCCCGAATCAGGGACACTGAGGCTGGAGACAGGGTTTAGGATTTGGCATTATGGCCATCCTGCGTCACAACCCCCATCCCGCCCAGTTACACCCCCGGCATGCCTCTGGAATGCCCTCAGCAAGGCCCAGCGCCGACCGCATGCCGCCAACGCTCGACCAGCACAAGGCCAGTGCTGCTGGCAGTTGTGGTGGCGCCCAAGCGTTAGCACCGCTGCTTGCACCGGTCCAGTGCCGTACCACCAATGCTGATGCGTTTGCGACAGCATTCGCCCAGTGCAAGAGCATAGTGCTGGCGCAACAGGGTAAAGGTTTGCACTCTAAATCTTGTTTGATAAAGATTAGTTCTTTGACTGGAATGACATATCTCGTGTGGTAGAGATTCTGCTTCTCTGTTTAGTAATGCAAAACATGTGATGTGACATCATGCTACACGTTTCCCCATCCCCTCCACTTCCTTGGTTGCTGTTTGTGAAGTTGAAGTTTGTGTGATAATGTGTCCTGTGTTTTGCCTTATTCTACATTATGCCAAATGGGGAGTAGGAGAAGCAGGTCCACTCTCTTGACAGTCAGGCTACATTATGCCTGGAATGGAAGTAAATTGTGATGAACTCCGGGTGACCAAGTATTCTAGAGAGAATTTCAGCCTCATAGGGAATAATAGTCATGAAGATTTACACAAACCTTTGGCAAGCTACTGTGCTTTGCTGTGTTGTCAAATCAGGACTTCCTCATCTGTTTCCATTAACAAAAATGGTTTTCCTTTTCTTAGGTCATTACATGGCAATGATATTTCTGTTGTTCCTGATGGGGCTTTTAATGACCTTTCAGCATTATCCCATCTGTGAGTATTCAGTTAATAAGTCAATATTTTTATTGTTAAATGTGGTTTTAATGTTTTGTAAGCTGACTTTGGTGCCATTCAGGGGAAAATGTGTGATATACTTTGAGTAAATGAATAAATATATGTTTACATTATGATCCAAGATGGTGGAGCCAGAGAGACCCAGGAAGAAGAAGAGGATATCCTTGTAGTTCCCATGTGCCTCGAAATGCTGTGGCACAGTTTGGGTTAAGCTTGCGTTTGTTTGTTTGTTTGTTTGTTTGTTTGTTTGTTTGTTTGTTTGTTT
>JAJKFI010000056.1:5243072-5346558 GCA_029204185.1 Lerista edwardsae | reverse complement strand
TTTGTTTGTTTGTTTGTTTGTTTGTTTGTTTGTTTGTTTGTTTGTTTAATAAATTGTTCAGGGAGTTTATTACCAGCATTACCCCAGCAGTCCATTAAGAACATATGAAGAGCCCTGCTGGATCAGGCCAAAGGCCCATCTAGTCCAGCTTCCTTTATCACACAGTGGCCCAACAGAGCATACAGGACAACAAGATACCTGCATCCTGTTGCCATTCCCTTGCACCTGGCATTCAGAGATTGCCTACATCTAAAACCAGGAGGTTGCATATACCCATTATGGCTTGTAACCTATGGTGGACATTTCTTTCATAAATCTGTCCAATCCTCATTTAAAAGCATCTAGTCCAAGTGCCATCACCACATCCTGTGACAAGGAGTTCCACAGATTAATTACATTTTGAATTAAAACTATACATTCTCATTCTTTACTACTTTCTAACAAGTTAATGCATCAGATTTACCCTTGAAATATTTTCCACTTCATTTCCATTTAATTTGAGCTCCGAGCATATGACATGGCAATTCTGTTCTTTATTCTGCAGTGCAATTGGAGCAAATCCTCTTCACTGTGACTGTAATATGCAATGGTTGTCCGATTGGGTCAAGTCAGAATACAAAGAACCTGGTATAGCCCGATGTGCTGGTCCTGGGGAAATGGCTGACAAACTACTTCTCACTACTCCATCCAAGAAGTTCACTTGTCAAGGTATTGTTTGGGGGGGGGAAAAATCGTATTTCTCAAATGCATGCTGAAATCTTAGAACACAATGGTTAGATGGAAACAAAGGCTGCAATCCTAAACACACTTTCCTGGGAATAAGCTTCATTGAGTACAATGGTACTTCTGAGTAGGCATGTGTAGGATGATGCTGATAGTTGCCTTTAATATTGATCGTTCAGTATGCATTATGCTTCCCATTACACAAAGTGGAGACATTTTATTCTCTGAGTCCATCTTATCCAAGGTGTTGAAAATATTCAGTTTCTTGGTACCAATGAATGATGCGGCTCAGGTTTTTCAGTTGAACACCATTCCAGGGTTGGTGGTTGACATGCATTGTATTCTCTCTAAATAAATTAGCAATATTGCAATATTTAATAATTAGCATTTGGCAATATTTTGGCAGGGCCTGAAGATTTTTTTATTTAAACAAGCATTCAATGGTTGACAGGCTGGCTAGCATTTTATATTTTACATTTTAAATTACAATTACGGGATCCATGGGACCTGCTTATTTTAAAGTTTTAACTGTTTTAATATTGTTTTAACACTGTTTTAATTGTTATACCTTGTTGTTTTGTTTTTTAATGTGATAATTTTAATATTGTAAGCCGCCTTGGGTGCCCATGGGGTAGAAAGGTGGGATAAAATCCTATAAATAAAATAAATTTCACACATTATGCAGAGGCAAAACCAAGTTTGACAATGAGTATACACTCCACAGAGACATGCAACCAGTCACAATTCCCTGAGAAATGTACTCTGGTTATACATGTACTTAGAAACATTTGTCTGTTCATTCATACTTAGAATGCTTCTTCACACACTACATTTTTATCTGCTTTGAAAATCTTCCTTGGACTTAAAGTTCATAAGATACCTGGCAAGCCATAGTTACAAACTCTCTCAGTCATATTTATTTCACTTTTTTAAAAGGCTGTAGTGACATCACATGCAAGAGCCTATATCGATTAGAATGGATACCGTTGAAAAGCATTTATAGCAGTTTTTCTCATGTTCTGCTTTGCCTCATGGCATTCCTTTTGCCCTTGTTTCTTCTGGTACACTGATGTGGAATGGATTATTTTGTAGTCAATTTACTACTCAGCATTTTTTGTTTGTCATGGGGACTGGGAACATATGCAAGTGTTTGAGTCCTGAATATTAGTATCTAGTGTGACATTTGGATTCCTATAATTATAAATACTAGGAGTCAGGCTTCTAGTATCTGTCCAGAATTAAAAGTGAAGAATTTGCCATCATAGACACCAGTGTGCAACTATGTACAAATGAAAATAAAATAACCATGTAGCAGAAATAATATAGCCTGCATTCCCTTCTAGATTTACAGCTGTATAGGAAATTATTTGTTAGAAATGCAGTGAGTTGAGCATATTCACACAGCTACATTCTTACTTACATTCCCTCCATTCCAATATACAGTATTCCTTTTTGGTTGTCACGTCTAACAGACTTTCAACTTTTTACTTTTGGCATTTCACAATCCATGCCCTGCTTCTAGAGATTCCAGGGCCTTGTGGTTTTCTTATACCAGGTAAGATTGCAAAAGTGTGCTTTACTGGATTTCTGTTCTAGTCAAGACCTTCTGACCTTCCCTGTGTGTTTTATTGAACAAACTTTTTTTCCTAAGTCATGCATGTTGTTGTTGATATTTCCCCTCTTTGCTTGGATGACCTTTTATAAAGTACTCTTATAATACTATAGCAGCATTTCTCAAACTGGGGGTCACAATCTGATTTTCTGTGGGTTGCAGGCCTGATGTGACAGGAAGCTGCTTCTGGGTTGTGCTGGTCCATGACCACGTTGCCCTCCACAGTGCCTTGGAGAAACATTCTGGGGTGTGACACAGCATGACACAGCCAATGACACAGGTTGCAGCCTAGTGCGACCTGAAAGCATCTTCCTGTTCACACTCCATATTGTCCCACAGCTTCATGGTCGCAAAGGACCTACCACAGATGGTGCAGTGGGTCACATAGGTAAAGAGTTCGAGAACCGCTGAACTATAGCACACCCTGGCATTTTAAATTACCTTTTGTTCTTTTAAAATTGTCATGAATTTCTTAAATCATCATTACTGATAGCTGGGTGTATTCTACAGTAACCTCCGTGGTTTCCCCTGGTTTTCCCATTTGAGTTCATTCTTTATAATTGACAACTTCAGAATGTTGCTGAGCCTTCCGATTTGTTGACACATTGTTTTCTTTCCCGGATGTTGTCTTTGCTTATTATCTTCTTCTAACACTAACACCTTGAGTATGATTATAGTCTTCATCATGTCTTTGATTCCTTTCTAAGCACTGTGTCCTCTCCACAGAGTACCACTCACCAAGTCCAAAGTTTGTGTTTCCTTACTAGTGGACTCAGTAGACCCCTCTTTATCATGCTCATAATATAATACAGTATATCTTGTCATGAAGATGCTCCATGAGTCCACGCAGACTAAATTGCATTGTATCCACACTTGTTTGAGAGAGAAGAATCATGTAGTTTGGAGATTAACATCCACATTTCAAGCCACCCATTTCACATGTTACAATTGGGGTTTCCAAACTACAGCCTGGGGGCCAAATTCAGCCTGCCACAAGATTTTATCCAGATGTAGCAACTTAAAATACTTGACCTTTCTCTCATTATATATCATTTACCAGTTTAAGCATGGCATTGTTTCTTTGTAAACTAAACATCACATTTCTCTTTTGTACTGAATCATATCATGCTGATTACAAAAAAAGATCCAGGTAAAACTTATTCATTCATTTAAATTTCATTCATTCATTTATAAAACTATAAATTTTTTCATTCATTTATAAAAATGTCAATTTCTTTCAACAAAAACCTGTAAAGTCTGGAGACCCTTGTGTAACAATATTAGCGTTGTGGTGGTGGTGCACATACCTGTTCCTCCCCCACTCCAGAAACAGAATCAATTGACACATCAGTACTTCTCTATAGCTGCTCTCTCATTTTTCTTCTTCTTGCTTTCCTGTCGTTTTTTCGCTCCCCAGTTTTGTCATTCAATTCCATATTAAGAGTTGCTATTTTCTTCTGTTTGCCCCAGAGGTTAATCTGTTTCCTCTACTGTTGCTTCCATTCTGGTAGAATTTTTGGAGGAACAGCAAGAATCAACCCACCAGTGTCTCCCTTCCTCCTCCTCCTTTACTATATAATCTTTGTTCTGTTGAAAATTGTCTTGTGTAGTTCCACCAGACCACCACAATTTTATTTGCTAGATGCTGTTCATTTTCTCTGATGTTTTCCATTAGTCTTGAAACCCAAATTATTGAGAAAGAGATTAATTGATTTTTGAAGACTCTGACCCCATCTTCTTCAGTGGCAAATAGGCTATATTTGAGCTACCATTGATTCTTCATGTCTCCTAAGTGCCCCCCCCCCCGTTCTTACACTCTTTTTCTTCGCCTTCAAACTACTGAAAGGCAGTGTTGTGAAAAAAAAGACTCATGACTTTAACTCGAGTTTTAATGTTTTGGCTTGGCTGAAAATTGGACATGACATTTTTCAGACCATAGAAGCCATACTGAGGGCTGGGGAACCAGCAGGCATTGGGGGGGGGGGGCAGTGCTTCCAGGTGTGGGGAAGGCAAAGAATTTAAGGTGATAATTTCATTGTGTAAGTTTCAGACAGTTTTGATTTTGATTTTCCATCCACCAGGACAATTCGCTTTTAGATTTTTCCTTTATGTAGATTACTGAAGCATAACAGCTGCAGTGTTACTGACAGTTGAAAACATGCGCACACACACACACATAAAACACACACCATCTACCTTATATCCTCTCCATGTACTGACCCCTCCACTGTTAAAAACATACTTGTGCCAGTGTCCTTAGTTGGCTTAGAGACAGCATGCACTATGCCTTTGCAAGACAGAATTGGGCAGAGACTTGTTAATTTGAGAAATCTTGCCCAGCAGTTCCCAGTGTTTCTAGAACTGCCACCAATCTTGTTCTCAGTGGTGGATCACAATACTGCTATCCAGTATGACTTAGTGGACACTTCTGTGTTGCATCGTGCTGTCAATCCACTCTGTTAGCCTTTGCTGGCCTCAGAATGGCTTGCAGAAGCATCCAAAAGCTATTTCCAGTCAAACTGAAAGTTACCTCTGAAACCAGAAGTACTTTTTGGACACTTCTGTGGGCCATTCTGAGGCCCTTGGAGGCCAATACAGCAGAGTTTCTCAAACTGTGGGTCCAACTAAGTGGGTTGTGAGCCCAGCTCGTGTGTTTGTAATCCACACTTGATCAGGAAATCCTGATCCTAGCCTATGCCACCACCTAACTCAATGTTCTTGGTTGTGGTAATGTGCTCAAAATGCACTATGCACACCGCCCAAAGCCATTTTACAACAGTGGAACTCTGTTCCTTGGCTGTAAACGTTTCCTCCCATTGGTCCCACCAATCTTCTTTCCTCTAGGCTTCATAGTACCCTCCCTGAAATTTTTATGTCCCATTGGTATACTTCAAGGCTCAAACTACACGTGACAGCCATAGATGCATTTGTTTAAACCTGTGCCTGCTCAAGTTGCATGAAACACAAGGGATGGGAGCAACCAAGATAACAGGCAAGGTGCTCAACCCTCCCACCACCTCTGTTCCCCCCCCCCCACTTCTCTCTTGATGTTAGCCTTTCCTCTGTTGTCATGGGCAACAGCTGTCCTCTCCATATAGCAGAAGACTTTCTCAACTTTGCTACTACACATCCTTGAGCTTCTACATGCAATGCATTGCTGGTCAGTTGCATGTCTTCCTTAGGAAAAAGAAAACCTGACTTCATAAAACTCCACATATTCTCCAATCAGGGCTAACTTCTGGTTTCCACAGAATCTCCTTACCTGATTCTCATAAACTCTTGTTATATCCAAATATAGCAACAAATCGGTGATCTCCAGAGCACACACTTTTTCACATGTTAGTTACAATCTAACTTCCAATGATACTTATTTGAGCATTTATATTGTATATTGTTCCAAGAGCATCACATCCTTGGCTGTAGCCCAGTAAAGTTGGAAGTTATTGTCACCACTTTGCAGTTGGCGAACTGAGGCTGAGATCATAATAGTTTTCTAGGACAGGGGTATCAAACTCATTTCATATAGCAGGGCAAATAGGATTGATGGTGCCTGCTGAGGGCCAGAAGTGATTTCGTGAATCAGGTCATGGGTGATTCTTTTCAAACCGGTATTATTCCTCCTAAATCTTATGTCAACAATATAAGAAACGAAGAACATATTATTGTACACCTCAATACTGAAGCAAGATTATTATATGCCCAAATATGGAAGTCTATAGATGTGCCAAATCTAGATGAATTGAAAGATAAAGTGTATGAAATTGCAGAAATGGATATATTAACCAAAAGAATGAGGGAGGGCAACTTAGAGAGGATTAAGAAATACTAGAAATCTTTTTATGACTGGATAGATAACTTATGATAAATTAGAAGACTAGAATTCAGATAAATGATAATTGATGGAATGCAGTGTAAAGGGACGTAGTGTCGCTGCAGGTTAAACCGCTGCTGCTGGGGTTTCTGACCAGAAGGTTGGGAGTTCGAGTGAGCTTTCATCGCTTGTCCCAGCTCCTGCCAACCTAGGTATCATTTTGGTGGGAAGATAACGTCATTCCATGCGCTACGGCATATAGTCATACTGGCCGCATGACCATGGAAGCTTGTCCTCTGACAAATGCCGGCTGTACAGGTTTAGAAACAGAGATGAGCACTGCCCCCTACTGTCGATCACGACTAGACCATTTAATCGTGGGGAAACCTTTACCTTTACCTAATGTAAAGGAAAGGAAAGGAAATTTAAAAGAAGTATTATGTAATTAGAAAAGTATTATGCTGTAGCCCCAAGTCAATTTCCTTGTGTGTGACCTATGTCAACCTTACCTGATGTATCCCTATACCCATACCGCCACTTCCTTTCTTAAATAAAGTAAATTAAAAAAAATGAATCAGGTCATGACCGGAAATAAGCACTTTTTCTCACTTAGGATTAACTACAAATAGAAGAGAAAATGCACAAATTTGATCATATTTTCAAGATATGGGAGAGCCCAATTATCACACAGGCCACCCTGTCAGCAGTGATAGCTGAGCAGCTGAGAGCAGCTGATGGTGACCTTTTGATGCTGATGCTGATGGTGATGCTGGAGGAGTCTGAGGGCCAGATAAAGAGCTTCTGTGAGCCTCATCCAGTACAGCCCCTGATTCTGTGTTTGACACCCCTTGTCTAAGTGCACACTCCTAACAGCCTTTCCAGCACTGGGTTAAGGGCAATGTAGCACCGAGGAAGGGAATAAACATTCTCTTACCTTGAGGAGGCCTCCATGACTAGTATTCCACTGCAGAATGTAGAACATGCCCCATTGGCACAGCTATGTCAGTGCTGCAAAGATGGTTCGTATTCAGCCCCTAATGTGTTTGTCGGTGATGAAACATTGGAACTGGGGATTTCAGAGTTCATATTTTACCATTATGCTACACTGCCCCTCTTTGAAGCCATCATTATCATGCTGTTTTTCCTTGGCAGGCTGATCCACTAGCAGCGGGGTCTTGCAGCCTAGTCTCAAATGACCACAACGCCAGAGTGTTTGCACATATCAATGGTTTTGCTAGTACAGTCTCAAGATCTTGAATTTCAGTAAAGTTGTTGATTCCATCTAACTGAAAAGATGCTTGACGCCAACCGTGACAGGCTTGGGTTTGTGACTATGAATCTGTGTTTATTTGAAGGTCCAGTGGATGTCAGCATTCTTGCCAAATGTAGTCCCTGCTTATCAAATCCATGCAAAAATGATGGAACTTGCAACAGTGACCCTGTGGATTTCTACAGATGTACCTGCCCCTATGGGTTCAAGGTATGAAGAACCTGTGAAATGCCTATATACCAACTTAGACAATTTGCCCACCTATCCCAATACTATCTCCTCCAAATGGCCTGCAGTATCTCAAGCATCTAGGTGTTCTGGCCTAGATGCTTTTAAAAGGGGACAGGGCAGATTTATGGAGGAAAACTCCATTACAGGTTACAAGCTATGATGGGTATGTCCAGTCTGAGATTAGCCAGTCATTCATCATGAGGACCCGGTAGGAATTTTTTTCTCTCTCATCCAAATTGGCCATGAATGGCAGGTTTGCCTACCCCGGACTGTCGAGGGAGGGACAATGTGTTCAGTAGGTTTTGTGTTTAAAAAATGGCTT
Organism: Lerista edwardsae; assembly: GCA_029204185.1. Classification (NCBI taxonomy): domain Eukaryota; kingdom Metazoa; phylum Chordata; class Lepidosauria; order Squamata; family Scincidae; genus Lerista; species Lerista edwardsae. Next base: position 5,338,589 of record JAJKFI010000056.1, on the reverse strand, counting down.
CTTGTGTTCAGTAAAGCTAAACCCAAACAGCAATCTGGTGTTTCAGCTCATGGCAGCTCCCAGAATAGGCTGGGGGTTGTTTGGGATCTAAGAAAGGAGCAAGCCCAATCCAAGGCTGAGGTGCTAAAGTGCTTTATTTCAGAACAGAGCAGGCAATTAAAACAAGACATGGTGTGCTAGCAGGTGATATGTGGGTGTCGACAGTTGGGGGCTACTACTAAGGGCGCAATTCTATGCAGTGCCAGAATGGCAAGGCTGACTTGGCAGCGCCATATCCGATGCTGCATAGGAGAGGCTGGAGCCCCTCCCCACATCAAGGGAGCATTCGCTCCCTTACTGTAGGGGAGGCTCTAGCCTCCCCTATGTGCTCCTTGGATCTGCGCCCGCTAAAAAGCAGGTCCAGATCTGAGGAGACCGCGCACCCCAAATTGGGGCTGCGCGGCCTCATGGATGGGCTTAGGAGGTGGCCATATGGCTACCTCCCAAGCCCACTCACAACCTGCCCCCAGCCTCCCTCCCTCCGACCAATCCCCATCCCGATATGGGACAGAGCCTCCCTTGCACCAACCGGCTTCTGAAGTACTACTCGTCAGCTTCAGAGCTGGAGCGCCAACGTGGGGGTGCTGCTCAGCACCCCCATGCTGGCGCTCCGCCCCTTGTGTCGACTCTATGATGTAGCATCGACGCAAGGGCAAGGGTTTGATTGCACTGTTAGTTCAGGTTAGGGGAGGTACTACTAAGTTAGGGAGCTGCTTAATTGGTGCTATTTGGCCAAAGCTGTTTAGCAAATAATAGATGGGCAGGGCTGTTGCGGGGGTTATCAAGCTGCATGCAGGTGCCAATGGTTAGGCTGATGAGGGGAAAATAAAAGACATTCTCACCAACAAGGAGAGGGGGCCTGTGCCACAGGTGTCGGTAATTGGTGCTCATGAAGCCTGGACTGGAGCCATCCTCCAGATGGACTTCATCTCATCACCCGAACTGCATCAGCGAGGACTCTTGGTTTATGTCTAAGTCCTTGCTACCTCCGATGGCACCAGCTAAGACAAGGGCTCCCAGAGGGTAGGGCAGTGGTTCTCAAACTCTCTGAGAGCTACTGTAAGTTCTTGTGGGGGTGGAGAAATGGCAGCGATGCAATCACAACTATTGCATCGCTTCTGGGGACATTACAGTTCTGGGGGGGACTTACCACAGGCTGCCTCAGTGTCCTGGAGGGTTCCCCATGCATTAGAAATCTTAAAAAACCTATTGCAACCCACTTTGTGTGCAACCCTCGGTTGCGATCGCGTCATTGTCATTTCCTCTCTCCAGGAAGCTGGACTAGATGGGCTTTGGCCTGATTCAGTGAGGTTGTTCCTATGTCCCTACGTTCCTAAGCAGAACAAGATATTTTCCATCCTGTTCCCTAAGATCCTTTGTGCTGGACATGCCAGGGAATAAGCCTGGGACATTCAAGTATGTGCTCTGCCACTGGTCACTCTATGGAGAGAGCAACAAACAGGAGTGCCTAAAGTGTGGAGGAACAGTGACATTGTTAGAGGCCCTGAAACCTTTGGCAGTAGCATCATGTCATGTGATGTGATGTCACTTTCTGGTTCTCCCAAAAGAGAAGGTGATGGCAGCTTTGCAGTCTTGCTGCCACCCTTCTCTATTTTTGGAGACTGAGCCTTCTAAGGTGAAGGAACAGGGCAGCAGTGAGATCATAGGAACATAACTTACGAAGAGCCCCGCTAAGTCGCTAGTCCAGCTTCCTGTATCTCACAATGGCCCACCAGGTGCCTCAGGGAGCATGCAAGATAACAAGATACATGCATTTCATTGTCACTTCCCCTGTATCTGGCATTCTGAGTTAGCCTGCTTCTAAAATAAGGAAGTTGTACCACCGATCATGGCCATTGCAAAGCCGCCAAAACAGAAGTAAAGGGTGTGGCGGCTTCTGAATACCTGCCACCACACTGTTGCTGCTACTGCTTTTCCCGCTGCCACTGCAATCTTGGGTGGACCTCATATGGCACCCGCTTATGGCCTGGCACATGGGGCAACCCACCCCACCCCCGCGCTTGCTATGCCATTAAGGCAGAATACATATTATTTAACGATTTTAAAAGAAAATTACATTTTGCTTTCATTCCTTTGTCTCATAACTTTGTTATTTTGTTCCCAGGGCCAGGACTGTGATGTTCCAATTCATGCCTGCATTAGCAACCCTTGTAAACAGGGGGGGACTTGTCACTTAAAAGAAGGCGAAAAGGATGGATTTTGGTAGGTTTAAAAAAGAATCTGGAAAACAGAAGAGAAGCCCTACTGAGTTTCAAAGGCTTGTTGAACTAGCAGAAAACCACAAAAGTCTGTGCGCTATTAATCTTTGATCCCACAAAGTAATGAGAAAAGGGGATGTGTATTGATATGCGTAAACCCACAGTTCTGGCTCTTCTGAGGCTTCTGTAGTATTAGGGAAACTTGGTCACATCAATGAGCTTAGTGTGCTATGAAAGGGTTTTTTTTTTTCTTTTTTAAATACATTGTTATTAGTCAAGACATAACAGGGCAAGACAACATGGTGTTGACTCTATTATGTTAATTAATAGCTGGCTGGATCCCTACTGAAAAGTCTCACCATTCAGCTGTTGTTCTGTGCATTATATCAACAGACAGCCTGTAAATGATCAGATGTAAATCCCACTGAAACAGAAAATTAATGATTCATTGCCAAACCAGCACACCAGTGGATAAACATGCTGTGAGCATTTTTAATCTAGAGTTATTTAATCACACAGTACAATTACCCCGATGTACTTCATGAATTATGAAACAGAGTTCCTTAATAAGTTGCTCTAATAATTTCAAATAAGAATGCTAATCCATTCCTCTAGCTTGTAAGAAGCAATCTTGATTCCTCCTGTTCATTCAAAAAATTATCCTTATTTTTTAATATCTAAATTTTAGCCAAACGTTAAGACTGCTTTCTACTTCAGATTAATCCAATTCATTTTAATATCATGGTCAATCAATGTTTTGATCACTGTTCTAATGGATTGAAATGAATAATAATCTCTCAAGAACACATTGTTTCAGTGGTGCACAACAAGTTAATGTGGTACTTTATGATAACATAAAGGCGTGTTTTCACAGGCACCTATACAGATCCAAAGATTAATAAATAAATAAATAAATGTACAGCTTCTGGATCAGAGAAGCTAACATCTTTTAAATACAGGCATGACCTGGTATCCATGGGGTATAGGTTCCTGGGGACCCCATGGCTACCTAAAACCATGGATAAGAGGAAACCTAAATTAAGTATTGTTAGAGTATTGTTAGTATAAATTAAGGGACGTGGTGGCGCAGTGGGTTAATTCGCTGCTGCTGGGCTTTTCAACCGGAAGGTTGGGAGTTCAAGACTGAGCTCCCGTTGCTTGTCCCAGCTCCTGCCAACCTAGCAGTTTGAAAGCACCTAAATGCAAGTAGATAAATAGGGACCACTTTAGTGGGAAGGTAACGGCATTCCGTGCGCTATGGCGTAGAGTCATGCCGGCCACATGACCACGGAAGCTTGTCCTCGGACAAAACGCCGGCTCTACAGGCTTTGAAACGGAGATGAGCACCACCCCCACAGTCGGTCATGACTAGACCATTCAGTTGTGGGGAAACCTTTACCTTTAAATTAAGTATAGGGCTCTTCTCTGCCCCCCCCCCCCGAGCAAGAAGGTTTATTTAGTGACCCAAAGTAAAAATGAAATAAGGTAAGACACCCCCCCCATCTGTGGATAATTGTAACGTGGCTACAGAATCCATGGATGTGGAAGCCCACTTGTACAGAAGTTTCAGCTTGTACTCACATGTAAATGCATGTATATGCACATCTGTCTATGTACATAATTCAAAATCCCACATATGGGTAAATGACTGTGTTTTTATTCATACTGAGGGCTGAAAGCAGTGTCTAAATTATATCATTTCAGTATGCAGAAGGGGGGCTCACGTGAGATTATAGGATAGGTCTCTTACGGATTGGTATCTGGTTAAAAAACAGGAAGCAGAGAATATGAATAAAAGGACAGTCCTCAAAATGGAGAGAAGTAAGAAGTGGGGGCCCCAAGGACTTGTATTGCAACCAGTACTTTTTAACATAGCTATAAATGATCTGCAGTGAGCAGTGAAGCAGACAAATTTTCAGACATTACCAGATTGTTCAGGATGATGAAAGCACAAGTAGAATGCAGAGCTCTAAAAGATCTATCGAATGGGCAACAACATAACGAGGTTCAATAAAGGGGTACAGTGATGCATATAGGGCAAAAATTGAGGAAGGGAAGCTGCTAGATCGCACCAAGCGATGCTTCAGTGCTGCCCCTCTGCTTCTTCCTCTGCTGCAACTCTCGCTGCTCTCCTCCGGCTCAACTGCACAAAGATGGAACTGTGTGCAGCAAAAGATGTGGCCCCTTGGCCGGAATGGAGAGGCAAGCACTGGTCCTCGCTGGCAGCCCTGTTGCCAAGTGAAGGAAAAGGCTGGCTGGGCACCCCCCCCCTTTGTTTAAAGAAAAGAGGCACAGGGATGGCACAGTGGCGGATGGAGGGAGACAGGATAGGTGCATGATCCTAGCTTGTTTTTTTTTCCTTTTTCTGGAGGGGGAAATTATTGCTCCAAAGAAAAATTGTTTGCTTATGAGCTGGGAGTTGGCAGGGTGACTCCTTTAGTCACCTTTAAAAAAAGAAAGAAATTGACTATTTTTTTCTCCAGATTTGAAATTTTCCACTCCTTAAAATAGTAGTTATTGAACAAAAAGAATTGGCAACACACACAATCATTTCAAACACCTTCATGTAATGTTTTGCTTAAAATTCACTTATAAAAAGAAGATATATTTGGCAGATTCCTTGTCTGAAAAGTTAACACATTTTCCTCATTTACAGGTGTGCTTGTGCAGATGGATTTGAAGGCGAAAACTGTGAAGTGAATATTGATGATTGTGAGGATAATGATTGTGAAAATAATTCTACTTGTGTAGATGGAATTAACAATTATACTTGCCTGTGTCCACCTGAATATACAGGTAGGAAACAGAAAAGTTCCTTACTGCTCTTAAACTCCATGCACAGTTTTAATGGTTTATAACTTTGAACTCTTGTCTTTTCTGGCTTAGTTGACAGTGTCTGTCTTTTAGAATACTTTTAGGATTCTCTTCATTTAGTTGAGTGCTCTCTCTCTCTGGCTTACTTCAGAATATTGATTGATGAGAAAACGTATACTTAGAACAATAAATTAGAGAGAACCTCCTATTTCACCAATCCCTGGTATAGCAAATTGTACTGGCTGCTCACATTGTTGAAGATGCATTTCCCAGAAATTGTCATTTTAGGGTTTGCCAACTGTCATAGGAGTGTACTCCCATATGTTTCCTTTAATTTTCATGCAGGTATGTCTTATACACTGAATTACAAGCCTCATTCAGACTTGCACAGGTTTAAAAATTATTTTGCAGTGGACACAGGAAGTTGTGGCAAAAATGAAAATAAACCTCGTGTTATGCAGATTTTGTGAACTGTGGCACAAGATGTCAGGTGTATTTTTAGGATATATGTGTAAAAACAAAAACAAAAAAAACATTCTCCCCAACTGTGATCTTTGTATAATTCCTTGCATTCCTTAAGCAGGCTACAGGATAACCTGACCTTGAATTAAGAATTAATTTCTTATTGACTGTTATTTTTTAATCCTTTTACGTTTACTGAGGCTAGGTAGGTCTTGTTCAGAAAGGGAAAAAAATCTTTTGAAAATTAATTATTATCCAAGAAAACAGGAGCATACCTTAAGGAAATGTTGCTGATCTTAATTTCATAGAATGGAATGTAGAAGTTACCTAGACGGGAGAGACACTTAGGTGGGCGGGTTATATTCTTATATATTAAGGAATCATAAAAAGAAAACGGAAGCTTCTTTCAATTCAATATACACTATACATGTATATTGAATATACACAACATACATTATGCATGACAATAGTGGAAACGGCAGAAACATGAGTACCTAGGTCCATATCTAAGAAAAGTCTATCATTTCATTAATGAGAATGAAAGTTGGGGATCACTTTTCTCAAGCAGGAAAGAATGTTTTAGTGTTCTAGCTGATTTACCACTTCTACATAAGTCACAGCAGCTACAAAAGACCCTAAGTTTAATAAATCTTCCTAAAGGAGGAATTGAGATAGTACTGGAATCATTTTAACTGTAATTGCCCTACAATGATTTACTAGTTATTAAAAAGAAAATTAACTTGTTTGAATCCGGATCTTGATGTCAAGGCTTGATTGCCAGCCAATTTACCTTTGCTAATGCTATACGGTATATATAAATAAATACTATTGACCTGAAGCAGTGGTCTCCTAACTAGAGACCACTGTGTGCAGGAAAAGCCATCCCTGGTGCAAACTGAGCTTACAGTTTCACCAGGGAGCCTCCTTACTGTGCCTCCAACTGCCCCTGAACTTCGTACAAGCCAGCTGTGTCTGCCCAGAAATTTGGGTGCAATGATTGGATGTGAGGCAAGGAGGCTCCCTAGTAAGCTCTGTTCACTCAGCAGACGGATCCAGACAGATCCAAAGGGATACTGAATCTGGCCCACAGGCTAGCGTATGGCCAACCTAAACCACTGTGGATTCAAGCACTCATCTGACTTTACTTGTAGGTTAGACCTATATGAGTCCATCGGAATGTGTACCACCTATGTGGTGGTGAAGCCTGATGGAAGAAGGAAGGTTTATCTTGATGCTCTGTGCTGTGAAAGAAAAAAAGCTTCCAGTCAGCAATATTCCAAAGACTGATATGTTCTCCGTGTTTACTTTTTTGTGAATGAAATGTTATGTATAGCATGGTGTCAAGTACAAGGAAAAAAAAGGGGGTAGGTGGAAATCCATATAAATTTGAAGAATTTATACCCCATCTTTCCCATGCTGAAGCAAATGCCCAAGGCAGCCTACATGGGCTGGCTAGTCTCAACCAACATTTTTCAATGGCGTTTTTACAAACATACAGTATTCTGAAATTCACTGAATTCTCAGTCCCGGACGTAGCCTTCACAGTGTGGTTCTCTCCTCTGGCTGCGTGCCATTGAGCTTCAGCAGGCAATCGTAAGTGCAGGTCCTCAAGGTCTTACTCTGTTCTTTTGCCAGATGGCCCTCTCACACATGGCCTGTCTCACTTGTGGTTGCTAATCAGCTCAACAGCAACTCTGTCCTGGCAAAATGGGTACAGCAACTTGTCACAGTCTGATATTCTGTCTCCCAGCCAAAAACAAGACCACAGATATTGTTGTTTCAGTTTTTGTATTAATTTTAACTGGGTTGCCTAATATTTTTTGAGTAAAGTTAGGGATTTACAGCAGGAAGCAGCATATTAGGTGAAAGGGTCAGATTTCCTTGCATGCTGTGATCTCAGTTCAGCACATCCCTAACTATGGTTATTTCTAAAGAAAAACAACATCAGGGGAGACAATTGCATGTTTAATGTATCTAGCTTAATTCTTCACAACCACCAAGCTTAAATTCATTTGAATTCTACCATTTAAAATTTACCATTGTTTCCAATTCTTAAAATATTTTACTCTGTCGCCTTTGAAACTACTTCATAAAACTACCTTAAATATCAAACCCACTTATGCAATGGCAGGCCATTCAGGTGAGTTGTTTTTGAATTCTGTGGCCAAATGGTCATTGATGATTATTCCCTTTGTTCATCAGAACTACTACTACTACTACTACTACTTCTTCTTCTTCTTCTTCTTCTTCTTCTTCTTCTTCAAGATTGGGCTTGGGTGTTTCTTTTTTGTGCATTTTCTTTTGCTGTCCTATGCTCATCACAAGGCAATGCCAACTCATCAAACTGTGATTTGTTGTCTTGGGCAGGTGGTTGCTGATTCAGTTGTCAGTAGTATAACTAAGCTAAGAAACACCTTTCACGTGTAGTGGTTGTTCTCTCTTATTTAGCAGAGGGGAAGCAACTGTCCCTATTTAATTCACTCCAGCATAGCTTTGTTCCAGTGTCTGTTTGCTGACCACTCTCTTACATTTCTTTTTAGATTGTGCCCCTTTGGGTCATACATTTTACTATGCAAATTATGAAAAAAAAAGTTTGCTTTGCCAACTTTTTTTTTTAACAAAGCAAAAATATGCTTAAAGATAACTTTTATTTCATGCTCAGTCTGGTCCTCTTTGAAAAAGGAATGCATTTATTTTGTATTTTTAAAATAGTTTTATACCGCTTACCAATCAAACATTTCCAGAGTGGTTTACAAAAATTAAAATATCAACAGAATTGTTCTTTAATAAACTAGCTATTAAGGTAACAAAGCAAATGGTTTTTATTTATTAACAGTTTTTTAGCCTGCTTTCCCACCAATTGGGTCTTTAAGGTGGTTTATGAAAATATTTGAATAACATTGTTTTCAATTTTTGTGGGGGCTGCGCTTCAATTTTTCATAGCTTAGAACTGGGGAATGCACTTCCTCGCCTTACACCTGATGTCTACTCTGCAGAGGCCATGCTGGCATGAAGGCAATTGGAATTTTCACAGAATGGGACTTGATAGAATGGTCATTATTTATTTATTTCCTTGCTGATGTCAGTGGTGATTCTTGCTATCTTGCTCTCAGCAATGGGGTAAGGAGCAACCCATTCCCAGAAGCACTTGTTACTTCCCAGACCAGTCCAGGACTGGAGTAAATAACCAGTATTCAGAAAGTAAAAAAAAGATGGGAGCTACTCAAATCTTTCAAGAAGGAAATTCCAAAATTCTGGAGGAAAATTCCTGTTGCAAAAGTGTCTTCTCAAAGTATAACCTCAATGGTGTATGGGGAGGCGGGGGAGGTTACTGAACTAAGCAGGATCTGGACCTTTTAGAACTTTAAAGCTGAAGTAAAGCACCTTGAATTAGGTCCAGAAGTCTCTCAGTAGCCAGCAGTGTTTCATTATATGTGTTGTATGACTTGAGCCAATCAACAATCAAGCCGTTCCATTTTGTACCAGGTGAAGTCTTGGAATTCTCTTCAAGGATCTTGCAGTAGTCCCCCTAGCTATACTAAAGCACAGTAGCATAGCCAGGAGGCGGTGTGTAGTAAGTAATTCAGGCACCATAATGCACCCTGGACTCAGCCCCTCCCTCGTGCTGTTGGAGCAATTGAGGCAGCAAGGACAATGTGCTGACATTCACCTGCCAGTACCTGTGCTGTGCTATTGCTTCTCCAATGGGTCCATCAGCAAGTGGGAGGGGCTACTTACACAGTGTGTTGTAGCACCTGCAATACTTACCGTGCCGCCTCCCCCCCACTACGCTACCAGTAAAGAATAAATAATAGTTGCCAGGTCTCTGCTTCCCAGTGAGGCGCACAAGTGGCATATCAGCTGAAATTGATAAAAAGGCACTTTGGGACCTGGTTTTAATCTGGGTCTCTGGGAGCAACACAGCACCTTCCAAACAGAAGCCTGATCCTTTGGGAAGAAATTGATGCCATCCAGAGAAGGTATTTCCCCAGTTAATCAGTCTCCTGAGGTCCCCACTATCAAGGTTGTTGTGTCTGGATTAAGTTTAAGGCTACTCGCCTTTATCTGGTCCATTACTGAACTGAGATAAATATTCAGAATCATTTCCACCCCATCTGAATCTGATGAAATGGACAAATAGAGGCCAGATATTGAAAATCCGTGCCCCCCCCTTTGTATTCTTTAAAAACTGCAATAACTGGCCTATTAGTTATTGTATAGTTGCATTCAGGAATTCATAGTGTCGTTTAACCTCATGTTAATAACTTGCAGACAAAACTGTAGTTGGAAATTACTGGTATAAATGGACACTCCTGGGTTCTGTGAATGTTCTCAAAGTAGCTTTGCTGAACCTGGGAAGGTGTGGCTCTAGTTAGTCCCTTGGATGGAAGATCACTGGGAGTCCCATGGAGGAATGCGCATGCGTATATTATTCCAATTCTAGCAGGATAGATTTAGCAGATTTTGTTTAATTTCTGAAAAAACATCAGTGCCCTCTAGAGGAACATGTACAAAGCACCTAAAGAAGTTCACCTAAAATTATAAGCAAACAGTGATTTTATGTGTGTGTGTCTCCTGAATTTTATTTTTAATCAACCCTTTTGACTACCCACTGCTGGTGTTGGATTGAGAGCGATGGCTTACTTTTTTTTCCCTAGCTGTAGAATTTTGTTTCAGTGATGTGACACACCATAAATGGTATTGATGTAGCATTGCTCTGCAATGACCTGCAAATTTTAATCATGAAGCTATGCAAAATGAAATCTGTAGGATCAGAGGAGACTCTTTGAATGTGAAACACTCGCAAATCTCTCAACATTCTCTGTACCTTTTAAACTCTGTCTGGCTTTCTTAACATATTCAATCTTTTTGAATGTCAGGATCATTGTGTACATTCTGTAGATTATCTAATCATTTTGTTTCTGGCTGCTCATTATCATCCACCATTAAAATCACAGATATCTCTGGTCTAGCTACAAAACGTTTTCTGTGCCAGCAGTGGCACATCCCTTTGTGTGTGTGTTTGTGTTGTGCTATCGGTAAAAATGAAAGCTTACTTCACTTTTGCTACATCAACTTAGCTCTTTTGCTGCTGTCAATTGTGCATTAATTTACTTGTGCTATGCTGTTGTTTCATTACAATGTGTCTCTTCTGTCTTTGTCACTGCAAGCTGCTAATCTGAATGAAGTGGAAAAAGGTTAGTTACCTTTTAAACCTATGTTCACTGCCTTGGTTTCTTTCTTCCCTTCTACTTCAGTTTCATTAAAAGTATATGGGTCTCATCTAATGAAATGACCATCAAGAGATGACATTTAGGGTACTCATCCAAAATGATTTAAGAAATGTAATCACGTGTTGTTCACATTTGCTTTCAAAGGTCCGTTTGTGGATCTTCATATTCCAGAACAAACCGTTAATGAACAGATTTGTGAATGACCTACTGAATAAATATATTTAAATCTGCCATTAAGCAACTAAAATTGTTCATTTCTGAGGATATTCATGCTAGTATATTTGCGTGTTCAGAATTTATAGGGTTCTTTGTAGATTAAAATGGTCTTTTCTCTGCCATGTATTTTTTTTTCTGTTTAGTGAAGCAATGACCAGTAGTTCTAAATAGGGTAGCTAAATTGTTGTTCTCACCCAATAATGTATTTTAACATGCTACTTATTGTCCTACCCTTCACTATTTCTTTTCTCAGGGTAGATAGCAATAATAAATAGTTAAAATATTTTTTTAAAGAACATATTGATACTGATCACAGGATCATAACAGAGGCGGGGTGGAGCTCAACAAATGCTCTAGAACAGTGTTCTTCAACATTGGGGTCAGGATCCCCAATGGGGTTGCAAATCCTCTGTTGTGGGGTCGTGGCAACTTACAGGAATGAAAAAAATTGAAGATCACTAGACTAGATCACAAGCAGGGAGGGTTCAAGTATACCCCCTTCAGGTATCAGGAGATTGTGACCAAGTCCTGCTTAGGTTCTTAGCAGTTGTGCTAAAATAGCTTTCACTAGTGCCAGGCTTCATGTTAAGTTTTTTCTGCTTTCTCTAACAAGAACATTTGATGAACATGCTATAATGAACAGGGCTGGGAGGTTTAATGTGGGTGGGGAATGGGCATCAATGGGGTAGGGGTGGGCAGATAGGGTCTCAGGTGGAGAGAAGTATCAAGAGTGACTCCCCAGTCTTGTACTTTATTTATATACTTATGTATTGGGGTTGTGGCACGAAAAAGACCACTGTTCCAGAAAGTGGCTGCCCCCTACCATAGTAAAAAGGAAAAAAAAAAAAAAAAGTCTGGAGTGCTTATTAAAGTGAACTTTTTTTTAATTCTCATAAAGCTAGATGGGTCCTGATAGAGTGTTTTTTTTTAAGTGGGTCCCAGTGTCAAATTTGGGAACCATTGCTCTAAGACATATTGGCCATGAAAACCTTTCATGGTAAGCACTGCCACCTTTATTTTACCCAGAGGGCCACAGGAAGCCCGATCAATAATTTGACTGTGTTCTCCCTTCCCCAAAGTCATCAGAAGATGAGCCTTAGATTTTTTGCACCAGCTGCAACTTTGAAGTTGTCTTCAAGGACAACCTTCATAAAGTTCATTACTATAATCAATCCTGTGAAGTCTGTGAAACAACAATCATTGTTCCTGTTGGTACTTGGTTTTTCCAACAGGAAAGGGCCTAAAAGAAAATCTTTAGGCTCTGAATCTGTTCCAGGATATGATTACCACTCATCCAAGGATAGGCATGCCAGTTCCCTCAAGAGTTCTGGATTACTCACCAGCACCACGTCCATGCTGTCTGGATTCAACTTGTTTGTTTTACCCAGTCAACTCTCACCCAGCTTCCATTTGCTGGTTTAAGATGGCCAGTTTTGAGTGCTTCAGTGACAAAAGGTTTGGCTGTATTCAGCATAGTTGTAAATTCCAGACAGTCTTTCTCCTAGTAGCTTCATATAACTGTTTAATAGAATTGGTAAGAACACAGAGTCCTATAGGAACCCCACTGGTGCTCAACTAACCTCTTAAGACCTCAAGCCAGGGTGCAGTTTAGCTAGACAATACCGTTTTTCACAAGTGCCACTTAGAACAGTTTTTGTACTCCTATGACAGAAATGTGATTGTAAAATGAGTTTGGCTAGACAAAGCATTAGCTGTACATTTGCCTCTCCTTTGCTTTCTATCTCACGTTCCAGCCAAAAATGCATTCTTTGCAAAATGCACATACACAGGATTGTCTTTGAGTTGTGTTTTCCATTTAGGGTATCATTCTATTTTTGGAACAGAGGCCTCTGCACTCAGCTGTGTGTGCGGGTTTTGTGATCCTGTTGGTTTGTTCTCCTTTGTTACGTTGAGAACTGCCTAAACATTTTTAATGACAATTTCACCCATCCTGACATAGCAGCTTGGGAAGTTTTGTTTTGTTTTAATGAGAGGCTCATAAAAAGGGTGCTTTGGGATCCTTTGACCCTTGGTGCTAATTCATACGTTACTGACTTTTTTTTTCCTTCCAAAATATTACTATGCTGTGAGCACTATAACAAAAATCTATACTCTTATGCCGTAATAGTAATTTGCATTTGCCTCCCTACCAAGGATTGCAAGAAATTTTGAGGAGCAAAAAGGTCAAAGTTAATACCCTAGCTACAATGTGGAATACTCTAACCTCTTGCCTAAATAAACTACATAATTTAAAATATGGTTTGTATGATATCTAACAACTAGGGACAAGACTGAAAGAGCTACTATAAGACTGCAATCCTTTGCACACATATCTGGGAGTAATTCCACTGAACTCAGTGCAACTTAACTTCTGAGCAAGCACACATAAGCATCCTAGGTGTACCCAGCAAAATGTTTGACTTTGTTATTTTGGATTGCAGACTCTCATCCATACCACAAATTGCTTATTACATTCCAAAAAAGGGGTGATTGTATGGGAAGATAGATATTGAATAAATATAAGAACAAACTTCCATAGGGCACACAGAATATGTTGTACATTTCTCTGGCTCCAGGTGCACTAATCTTCATTTCAACTGAGAGAGTATTTACCTATTACAGTAGACAACCAACACTTTATACAAAAGACAGGTCCTTTAAAGGATTTATCAGCTTTGTGTAAATCACTTTCAAATTTAGGATTTGTCAGAATTGTCAGTGAAAATATATTCAGGACATTTTACCTTGCTGTTAACAACATAGAACCTGGTTTCTCAGATGTGGCCAATGTGGCTACATAATGGCAGCTGGAACGTTTCAGTGTGGCTGCCTAGGCGCAGAGATAGAAGACAAAAAGGAGTGTAAATAGAGGGGAAGGACCTGCAAAGAGGGAAGAGCGATGAAGGGTGCCTACAGGGAAAACTGAGAACAAACTGAAGAACATTGGCAGTCGGGAGGCAGGTGGGGGGGGCAAACTTGCACCTGCCCTAGGCTTTTGAGATAAGTGTCCAGGGCAGATGCTGAAGTGTGTAAAATCACACAATTGGCTTTCATTATTGCCACCCCTTCCCTTTGTTTGGTGTAAGCCAATGGAATCTAGTCACTCTATTTGCTTGTCTGGCAAAAGGGGCAGAATAAAGTCAGACGAATGACTGATGGAGAGGTTACATTGATGTAGATGTATGCAGTCATAGTTAAAAATCAGTTTGAGGCCCACAGAAAGAGCTTCTGGTTTGGTTTATCCCTTCCTTTTGCAGCATGGGAGCTACCTTACCATGGCTTCTTTCTTCAGTGCTTAGGCACTTGGAAAAAATGTGGATGCGGCCAAAACTGAGTTTTATACCCATCCAAACATCAGCCTTCCTCCTAGCTAGAGCTCATTCCATAGGCTTTCATTGGACCCATACTCATCTTTCTAAGATGCATGTGTTACAGAGTGGCATGAAAGAGGTTTTGGGGAATAGGTTTCAAATGCTTCTGAGGCAAAGATGAAACTGGCGCTATCTGAGCACATGCCTGGTGTGGAGGGAGAAAAATTTACGTAAAGAATTAATAATTTGTAGGGTCACTTTTTTCATGTGTTGTGTGGGGGGCAACACTGCTTAATCAAGCAGTGCTGCTGTCTTTATTAACTGTATGATATTGCAATATGGTAATATTTTAATGGATTGGTCAGTTGGTAGGATGATGGCATTACTGATAATTTGTGCTGCAGAGGTTATTTTCAGCCTCTGCAGCGAGGGGGGTGGCGGCGCTTACACCATAAAAGGATTTTGAACCCTTCTAGCAATGCCACTACATAGCAGTTCTGTCTGTCTGTCTGTCTGTCAGACTTTGCTGATGGCCCAAAGTACTGGATCCCAAATTTACCAAGGTCATGGCACCGGTGAAGCATCTTCTTCCAGATTGAACCAGGCACTTCCATCTTGGATCTTGTGAAGTCTTGAGAGATCCAAGATAGAGACACCCAAGTCTCAAGACATCTCACAAGATCCAAGGTGACAGCGCCTGGGAGAGCCAGTAGGTGGGGCAAACAGGGACATTCCTTGATGCACAGTTTGGGAACCACTGGGTCAAAGTATAAAAGCAAACGAGTTAAATGGCAGTTTGGGGCACTAAACAATGCTGTCATGGAAAGCCAGATTACATTGAGCAAGAACGTCTCATTGCCAAACGCTTTAACAGCTTGTATCACAGGAGCTGGGAAGCAAAATATAGGCACTCTATTTCTATGGCAACCTTCAAAACAGCCAAGCAGCTCCTGTGATGGCCTGGTTTTATTCACTGGATATATTTTGTTACAGGTGAGCTGTGTGAAGAGAAGCTGGATTTCTGCACCCAGGACCTGAACCCATGTCAGCATGATTCAAAGTGTATCCTGACACCTAAAGGATACAAGTAAGCCCCATATCTTTATAGTCTCCCCTAGTTTGTGTGTTTAATCACTGCTTTGTTCTCCTGAATGGGTGCCAGCTTTGTTTTTCATGGGGGTATTTGTGCTGTCAGTCTTTAGTCACAGGAGTTGTGATCACAGGATAATGGCTCAATAGAGTTTTCCTTGAGTTTGCATCGAACCCCATGTAATAACATGAAGATTCTCTGTTGAGTAACCGGTTTCCTAGCAGTATGGATTAAGAAGGAACAATGAGGAATGGAGAGTTTTTATTCTCTGACAATCCACACCAAATCCTTTTGGTGACTTGGAATAGGAAGTGAATAATTATGTTAAACTAAAGCTGGATTATGACGCTGTAATTACAAGATAGGTTATTAGCAAGACACATTGGAAACCATTATGCAATAAGGAGATTCATCACCAGGAAGGCTAATCTTTAATTAAATGACATCCTTATTCTCATTAATTAGTATGCACACTTGAAAAGTGATGTTTAATGGACTTTAGATGAGTAGATTTAGGAAACGTGCTGCTCTGATCTGCACCTGTTTTAGGTGCTAGGTTTTGTTGTGCCAAAACTAGATTAGGGCAATTGTGAGTTGTCGTTCTAAACTCGCATTTAAATACCAGTTTTTCTTTTGAATTGCCAGCCTTAGCTTGTTAATTTGCGCATGTGTGTGTGAACACATACTCATCAAGTTAAACTAGTATTGTGATAACGTTTGAGAAACATGGTTTTTTCTCTCTCATTTTTATTGATTTGTTCCTTTTATTTGAGGCATTGGACACTAGATGTGAAAAAACACAAGTGAGAGGACTGATGCTGAATCAGTACGCCTTTCAAGGTAGTGGTTCCCAAACTGTGTTGCAATGTCATGAGGCATTGTGGGATGCCTGCTGCCCAGCAAGAAGACAACACCGCTCCAAATAGCAGTTGGAGGCTAGGAAGAGCTCCAGCCCTGGAAAGCCCTTCCACCCTTCCTGGCTTCCTTACCTGCATTTCTAACTGCATTTTTGGATCTCTGAACCAGGAAGTAACTGCCTATGACATCATCGCCAGTCACTTCCAGGAGCCGCACACTGCATTTGCAGCAGGGGTGTGTGTTTCGGGTCCTGGGAGTTTGGGAACCACTGCCTTCAAGGGATTAGACCTGTTTCTGCTGCCTGCCTGTGACAATAAAAACAAGGGGTGTTATCAGCCACCGGCAAGGCACAATGCATTGTTGTTGGTCTGCACTTGATTTGGTAGGTCACAAGTTATGCAGGGATTGTATTGTGAGAAATGCATAGGGAATGCACCTATAAGTTATTCCCATATGGAAATTTTAATTTGTGAGTAACATTTATCTGTGTCTCATGACTCAGTCCCAGGCATCTGAGCCAGTGATTTTCAAGCGTAATTCAGACTCATCCATAACTTATTAATGACTCCATTCCCATGACTTAAGCTTGTGGCATTTGGGATACTCTTGGCTGGATGATACAGCTTTTCTGAACATGTGTTATAGGCCTCAATAAGAATACTTAAATTGTTGCTTGGAGAAATACAAACATGTTTGTATCCTCTTCACCTTACCAGTTTTTTTGAAGGTGGCTTGATTGAGGAAGAAAGGACTTGCTAAGGCAGGTACATAGTTGAGACGAAGCTCAAGTTCAGAGCAGTCAAATAAGATCAGGCAATCCAGGGGCAGAACTAGATCAGGCAGGTGGACAGTTTCCAGAAAGAAGAAAACGGACAGTAAAGCAAGGCAAGCCTCCTCTCTGAGAATCAAACTTAAAAACAACACATCGAGCCAGCTGGATTCTATTGGCCCAGGGGACAAGGTTGAGATGTGGCCAGTAGGCCACATCCAAGCCTCCGTCCCCAGGCTACACAGCCCTGATTTGGGCTGCGCAGCTTCCTCAGTTCTGCGCCTGCTTTTCAGCAGGTGCAGATCCAAGGAAACCAATGGGGAGGCTGGAACCTCCCCTGGGATGAGGGTGCAAATGTACCCTTGTCCTGGGGAGGCTCCATAGTGCACCGAAGCTGCGCTGGATTTGGCACAGGCCCGCCAGCCTTGCCATTCCAGCGCTGCTTAGGATTGCGCTCTTAGTATGTCTTACACTTGCTCTGTCTTCCACCCACTAATACAAGAAATATGCTCCTTCTTTTACTGTGTTGTGGAGTGGTGCTGGGTGTCAGTGTGGAAGCATGATTTACTTGGCAGGCCCACTGATTCCCTGTAGTCAGTCCCACACAGTAGTGTAGCTACAGGGGAAGCAGCACAGTAAATACTGCAAGCGCTGCAACACGCCATGTAAGCAACCCCTCCCACTCGCCGTAGGAGCTGTTCTGAGCAAGAGACCTACGCATAGCCTTCACTGCCAGGAATGGCTCCAACAGCGAGTGGGAGGGACCGCCTGCGGTACTCACCGCCACTGAGGGATGGTGTCAGTGGTGTCATTCAAATGATTTAGGAACAGGAACTCATTTTTGAGTTCAAATTCAAATGTTGGGGGAAAAAAAAAACCCGGAAGCAGCCACAGAGCCTGTTAGGATCCAGAATGCCCGTTCTGGTCCGTTCCCCCTGAATGACATGGTGGTGTTCCTGGGGGGGGGGATGCTAAGTTTTGCAGAACTTTGAACTCCTGTGTAACACTGTCCCTTTCCTCCAGAGCCATTTGCAGCTTGGAGAGCTGGCTTGGAGGCTTGGCTCTCGCAGTGTAAATGGCTCTGAAGATGAGGGGCAGAGGCACTGTACACAGGTGCTCTGGTTCCAGCAAAACTTAGCATCCCCCCCCCGCATAGGAACACCACTGCTGGTAGCTGTGCTACTGGTACCACATGAACCCTGATTCATGTCTTTTCCTTCCGTACGTCTTCCTCCCAATCAAGGGATAGGTGTGAAGAAATACCCATATTTATTTTTGCATCTGCTGGGTGGGAAGGGAAGAACTCAAATAGACTCCTATTGACTGAGACAAAGTTACAACATCCTGGTATAGAAAAAATGGTTGTGAATAGTAACTCTGCCTCACTTCTGTAAGCTGAACTAGAGCTCATTTAGAGTTTATGCTGTTATTTGTGGGAATAACTGTTGTGAGAGTCATTGTAGACTCTGTGTACCCACTAACGAAGAAAAGTCTATTTCAGTAATGTGCAGACCTCACCAATAGTAAAATCGATATCCTAAAATTAAAAGTTTGGATTCCAGGTGAGACATGAGCATCAGTGAATCCATTTCATTACTGGATAACTAGGCATGAGTGATTTTTATATCTGTTATTCTTCCTAATAATGTCGCAGCCAAATCAGTTCTTTGGTAGCATCCATTCTCTTCCAGTGTTAGAATGTGATGATCCTGTAAAAAGACTTGCACTTTGTTGCATGGTTCATCATTGTTCCAGATAATTTTTTTTTTATAATGCCGAATACACTCAGCTTTTTGTGGTATGTATGTATTTAAAGGCCAATCAGCCGCCGCCATGACTCAAAGGTGCATGCTGCATTATATGCTGGGGTGGGAACGATCTGACAGCTTGTAGGAGATACATAAGCATGTTTTGGTCTTGCCTCCTCATAGGCTGCCCAGTTGCCAGCAGGTCTCCTTAGACTTGCACCACCTATGTCTGAGGAAATGAAAGGGCAGAAGGTTTTAAAATGAGGGGATAAGTTCCAGTGTGCACAATGGCTACTCGATCCACCTCTTCCCACCTCCTCCTCACCCCAGTTCCCTCCTCCTGCCCAGAAACGCCCCTGTTTCTTCTGGTTCCTCCCACTTCCCACCCCTCTCAGCTTCTTTAACTGCCCTGATGGATGGTGATCTTGACATGCACCAGGATCCAGACACTTCCTCCTGAATACTTCTGCTTCCACTGACACCCATTCCACCAGCAAAGGCTGGGGGATAGGATTGGACTACTCGACACACATGTTCTAAAATAACTAATTTAAGGAGTGGGCTCTTGAAACTAACTGGAGAGTTTTTACTTCTCTTTTAATACAATTTACTTTTTAAAAGATATAAAATGTTATAACTGCCATTCAAAGGAAGATTTCATTGGCATGCCCAAGCCCATCTTTTGATCCAACTCAGAAGTCAGAATCTTATTATCGTCTTGTAACATAAAAAAGATTCTGAAATGTCGTCATTTCCCTCATAATTTAGGAAGGAACAAGCTCTGTTGACCCCAGTAGCTGATGATGGGTGGACCCACCCTGTGCTTGTAGAAAAAGGAAAGACCATGTCAGACAATTCCGCCCCCCCTTCGCACTTTTTCTAGGATCTGACAAACTTCCAGACCATGAAGTTGATAAAATAACCTTGACAGCATTATTTTTTAAAATGTGGCGTTAAAACTTCATTTTTATTTATTGCCCACGTTTTTATTCTGCCTTTCCTTCCTCCAAGTTGCTCAGTACATGCTTCCTTCCCTCCTTTTGTCCTCACAGCAGCCTTGTGAGGTAGGTGAGGCAGCGAGCTAGTGACTGACCCAAGGTCATCCAGGCAGCTTCATGACTGAGTGAAGATTTGGATCTTCCAGGTCGAAGTCCAGTTCCTAAACTGCTACATCAGTGGTTCCCAAACTCTGTGCCATGGAGAGAAGCCATGGAAACCAGTCAGGGGAACTGAAACCTCACAAAAAAAAAACCCCTTTATAATGTATAGGATTGTTGCCCTAATGAGGAACTGCAGCCAGTGCCCCAGTAGGTCAAGAGTAGCCAGTAAAAATTTGGGAACCACTGTCTGTGCCACACCATTCTAGCCATCTTTATCAGTACTTCGTTATTAGTTACAGAAGTGAACCTCCTGCTTCAGTTTTCATCTTTGTTACAATGAAAAATGAATTTCTGAGCGTACTAATTTGATGCAAATTGTAGTGCTCAGTGTTTCGAAGTAAAATTGTATGATCCCTAAAGCCAAAGTCTTGAAATATTTGTCTTAGTCATTCGAACTAGAATTCATATATTTGCTAATTTTGAAGAAAAAAAAATGTGTAACTCAAGTTCCAAGGAGAGTTGTCAGAATGATTAATGGGAGCCCTCAAGATGTACGGTCTGAATATTTGATATAATGTCAGATAATCAGACAGAACAGCAAACAAGACAAAACCTACATATGTTAAATTGTGGTCTCTCATGCAGAGCAAGGTCTTCAATCACTATATGAGCTTTCAACACCAAGCTCTAAAATGTTTTGTTTAACGTGCAGTGTGGAAAATGAAAGGTTCCTATTTTTTTCCCTAAATACCAGTGCATTTTGTGGTGTGGTTGTTTCAAATATCATAGTCACCTTTTTAAAAATTAAGCCTGCTGCTTAATAGTTAAGCATTACATATAAGGTTTTTATTTTCCATTCTATAGGTGCGATTGCACACCTGGCTATATAGGCAACCACTGTGATGTTGACTTTGATGACTGTCAAGACAACAAGTGTAAAAATGGAGCACAATGTACTGATGCAGTGAATGGTTACACATGCATATGCCCTGAAGGCTACAGGTAAGAGCAGTTTGGAAAAACATGACGAAATAACTAATCACATTTGAAGAATGACTTCTTTAACAAAATGGTGTGTCTGTTTCCATCTAGTGGACTTTTCTGCGAGTTTTCACCACCAATGGTATTGCCTCGCACCAGCCCATGTGATAATTACGAGTGTCAAAATGGAGCTCAATGCATCATCAAAGCCAGTGAGCCAATCTGTCAGTGCTTGTCAGGTTACCAGGGTGACAAATGTGAAAAACTGGTCAGCATAAACTTTGTGAACAAAGAATCTTACCTGCAAATTCCCTCAGCAAAGATTCATCCTCAGACCAATATCACTCTTCAGGTAAGGAGCTCTAAAACAAGCTGATCATAAAATGCCTGGTCATGAAAAGCCAGATTCATGCATGTGAAATAATGGAAAAGAAGTAACTTTTTTTGAGCCCGTCCATATTCCTAACCGTGTTCAGGCCAGGATCACTTTGCACATGCTAGACTCAGGGACAAACCAAATGCTTGGTTTCTAAGATGGGTCTGAAGACCCAAGCCACAGCTTCTACAATGCAAGGTGGAGCAGCGCTCTCCAAACCCCAGCCCATGGGGCGGATCCAGGTTTTAGAGAAACCCTTCTACCCTGTTAGTGACACTTACGGTTCTGTTGAAGCGCCCTGCTTCACATGCTGCTACTGTCCTGCTGCATAGCCTTCTGGGATGCCGGGCATGGACACAACTGCCCTGAGTGTCCCTGCCACCAGTTCAGCTTGAAAATGGAGCAGCAAATATTAATTTGATTAAGCAAATATATGGGGAGGTATTCATTTTTGTGTCTCCTGGTGCCAGATGCCTTAGCCTGCACCACTGGTGTGTGTGTGTGGGGGGGGGACAGTTTTCATGGTTGAAGTGGCAAATGAAGGGAATTTAACCTTTAAAAAAAATTTTTGCATTTCCCCAGCTGTCCCCTCCCCCCCCACCCCAGCTGAAGTTCCCAAATGTCTTTGCCATGGCAGGTGTAGATAAGTGGCTGCATGAGGAGAATCAGGGGAAAACCAGTGTTTGGGGGAAGAGTTATACTTGTGAGGAAGCCACGATTGGCTGCAGTACCCTCTTGAGTGTGCATTTAGTGGCAAATTTGATTTTTCTTCCTCCAAGATGTATAAAAGGCTTAAGAACATAAGAAGAGCCTCACTGGATCAGGCCAAAGACCCATCTAGTCCAGCTTCCTGTATCTCACGGTGGCCCACCAGATGCCTCAGGGAACACAACTCAGGCATACAGCTCAGTAGCACTAATAGTTACTAGTGGTATAGATAAGTCGTTACTCTCTAATGCAGAGATTTTCAACCTTTGTGTTGTGAAAGTTTGGAGCACGGTGGTTGAAAATAGCTGGAAAAAAACTCTTCCAGGTTCTGCAGCTCTGTTTGTAGGGCAACTGTATGTAGTCTGTCCCTCTTTCTCTGCTGGGTCTAAGGACAATTCATTACTACAAACAGTTGCCCTAGAAACAGAGCTGCAGAACCTAGAAGAAACTCTCAGAAGTGACATTACAAGAGGCAAAGACCATAGAGAAGACCATAGAGTTCAGTGTGCTGTGAGAAGTAAAACATTTACAGAAACGTTTTATAGCTGCTCTAATGTTTTGAGAGCTTGTCATGTAAAATTGTTATATTACTGTGTTACAATTGATGGCACTAGAAATGAAGTATCTGGGCAAGCCAATTGGCGTTAAGTTGAAGATGGAAATAACTGTAGTAGGTGGGTTTTTTAAGTTTGAATATATTTAAAGTGAAATATGTGTATTTGATTTCATTGTCCTCTAATATTTTTCAAAAATTGTCACAAGATTGCTACAGATGAAGACAGTGGAATCCTGTTATATAAAGGTGACCAAGACCATATCGCAGTGGAACTGTATCGTGGACGAGTGAGAGTAAGCTATGATACAGGATCATACCCAGCCTCTGCTATTTACAGGTATACACAATAAAACAAACATTTAAGAGAGTTTATGCAATGATCCGAATTTTAGTGGGAGTTCTGGGTTTTATTCCTTAAATAAAAAGGTAAAAGGTTTCCCCACGACTGCATGGTCTAGTCATGATCGACTGTAGGGGCGGTGCTCATCTCCGTTTCTAAGCTGAAGAGCCGAAGTTTGTCTGAGGACCAGTTTCTGTGGTCATGTGGCCAGAATGACTATACGCCAAGGCTCACGGAACACTCTTACCTTCCCACTGAAGTGGTACCTACTTCAGTGTACCTACTTTATCAACTTGCATTTTTACGTGCTTTTGAACAGCTAGGTTGGCAGGAGCTGGGACAAGCAACGGGAGCTCACTCTGTCATGCGGTCTTGAACTACCAACCTTCCAGTCAGCAAGTTCAGCAGCAGCAGTTTAACCCACAGTGCCATCAAGTAGCTTCCTTAAATAGCTACTTGCAAAAGAGCCGGTTGTCTAAGGATATATTATTAGAAAATCACCATCAAACTTTTTATATTGCTTTACTTTCTAATGAGACGTGCCCATTACAGGAAAAGTGTGCCAAAAGTCCAGGTGTAGCTCCTAGCAGTTAACAATGACCCTTTTGCCCATGTTCTCCCACTCCACTTTTATTACTTGTCAGACTGAAATTGAACTGTTTACCTCTTCGTTGCCACCATCCAAGGCCAGGAATCTCAGACAGAAAGAGATAAGGGGGAGAAGTTGCAGGAAGGGGAGCAGGGAAAAATAGAAGGAACTGAAACCGTCTTTCCACCATCATGCATGCTTGCCTTAAGGATGCACACTGTAGCTATTATGGGTGCTTATTGATCTGCTTATTTGAAATACACATGTCAAATAATTCCTCTCAAAATAGAATTAAAAGCACAAAAATCATTCTGGGGGGGGGGGAAATAATGCTAAACTTTGTTCAGCAATAATACCAATGGGCCCAGATGTTCCTAGATGGTTAAAAAAAAATCATATGAATTTCAGGAGAAATGCGTTCCTATAAAAATTTAGTATTATCTATACAATACAGGCAACCTTTTAACATTCCTTTTACAAAGCATTTTAAAATACTCTGTTCATCTTTATGATGACTTGTTTATAGTTCTGAAAAAGAACCATAATTGTGTGACCAATAGATTCTTTTCCACATGCTTGCATTTAATTACAGTGTATACAGGGTTACTGTATACAAAAGAACTGACATTAGCGTTAAAGCACAGTACAGGAATTTATTTATAGACACCTACATACACATTAGCTAAATAAAACTTTGAATATTATTCTCACTATATCTTAGAAAAGATTACAATACTATCCTTTTATTTGGAAAACTCAAAAGGTTCAAGGATTATTCCACATGGATCTATATTGTGTTCTTGCTTCTGCCAGCTATTTTCTGAAAAGCAATGAAAAGCAATCAAAGCGCTACTTCTGTCTTTCTGTATTCCAGCTTCCTTAATCCATTTCAGCCATCTCTTGTGTTTCTTTTTTTCTCCTAATCAACTTTGAAAATTAAATGTGAAGTTCTTTCCATTATATTCTTCTACCTTGTTACTTCCATAAAAGGCTAGAGATGTCACTGTAAATGCTGGAATGTCTGAAGCCCCTCCCCATTCACAGCCTCATGCAACCAGACAAGAGACTTCCAAAACTTGGTGGGGAGGAACAGCACACACTTTAAGCAGTCTCTGGTGCAGAATAAAAATCCGCAGTAGGAAAAGGAAACTGGAGAAAGCCCTGTATGTAAGAGGGCGTGCAAGTGCATGCAATCTCAGCCAGAGAGTCTTAGCCGTTTCTCGAGGTTTTAGGGGTTCATGGTAGCTCTGAAGAAAGGTAATCTGAAAATGTGCTTTTGGAGTTACTAGGAGAAAGATATTGGACTAACCACATAGATAAGACTCCCACAAGAGAGATCTGAGTTTCAAAGGACCAGTTGTAGTAAAATACCTTCATTCAGAGATTAGTCCTTGGTAGAAAACAAGAATAGTTTATCTTAGCAACACTGATGATTCAGCAGTAAAAGACTGGAAGTGTCCATGTCTGAATCGATATACACCTACAAAGGCATAATTGGCAATCAACAATCTGCCAATACTCTGCACATGGTTCCAGGTATACAATTTTGAGAAGGCAGGTAAGGGGCTGTTTGCTCCCAAACTCCACACGTTCACCCGTACAAACGCTCACACATGCTGTATTTTAGTGTGATTTCTCCTCAGGAACATCCACATAGCTTATCGTTTTTATTAGTCATAAAAAGCAGCTACAACCATCATTCCTAAAATGCTGTGCTTTTTGGCATCATTCTTTGTTTCATGCTGTGAATCTTCCCAATCCTCCTCAAAACCAAAAACTCTGGTCAGTCCCTCTCTTTTTCTGTTCTGTACGGACTGCTACTAATGCTATAACACAGTGACTCTAAAACTGTGGTCTGGGAACCAATGGATCATGACCCAATTTTTGGAGGTTTGCAGAATGGCAGATTAGGCTATGTTCATCAAGGGTTAAACAGACTGTTACTTGAGGGGAGTGCTGCTGCCCAGTCACCTTTATAGCCAGACCTCTTGGCATTTATAAATCAGAGTGCAGTCTCCATGGCTTCTAAAAACTTTGGGAACCACTTCTCTAATACAATGGTTCTCAAATTGTGGAGCGCAACCCAATTTTTCATGGATCGTGGGGCTGGGGCAACCTGGAAGCAGCCAGCATGGCATCTGGATTACAGTGGCATGCAATCCACTTTGAAGGCCACGTCGAGCCCCAGAATGCATAACAGTGTGTGTAGGGTTTTCTAGCATATTTCTCTCTCTAAACAAGACATCAGTAATACTTTGCACAGGAATCTCCAGGGAAAGCACAGTGTGTGGATGATCTACTCCAGAACAATGCAGCAGAAATTCTAGAAGTACCTTGGGCTGGGTAGGTGGTCCAAAAATGTGTTTAAGGCGACTGCTTGTCAAACACACTTCCTAGACTCACTTGATCTCTTCCCAGAATGACCTTTTATTCTGGGACTTTCTGGGGAGGGGGAGTCTAGAGGCTTGTTGTCATGACCCAAACCATCAGCAGCACTAATATTAAATGAAGTCCTCAAGACTTCCATGTCCACCAGTAAGATGGTATCAGGCTCTTCCTGCACCTGGCTCGAGTGCTGCTTAAAAGCAAGGAAGGAAGTTGCACATTTCGGCATTGAAGTCTGTAGTGTAACACATCCGTCAGTTGAAGCTCCACACAATTTTGAATAACAGACCAAGAGTTGGGGCTGTAGGTACCCTGCTTTGATTTTTTTTAATTGCTAGTTGACTTCTTCAGCTTCTGGAATGTTGAATTCAGCCAAGGAGTTGTAGTCCCTTAGGATTCCAGAAATCATTATATATAGTGCCCAGAGAATCTTGCCAAGAATCCACCTCTGTTTATAGCAAAAAAAATTAAAAAGGAAACATGCAGCTGACGATTGCTGACAGGTTGGAGTTTTTTTGTGTTCACCAAGCAAATTTTATCAGTCTACCTCTTCCTTGCGGTTTTCCAAATGGTGAATACCTGATGGAATCTGGCTATGTACCAAAATGTGTTTAAGAACAAAAGCCTAGAAGAACCTCAAGTGTCTCAAATATTTTTGAAGTTAAACACCATGTATTCTTCTTTCAGTGTTGAGACAATCAATGATGGGAACTTCCATATAGTTGAGTTACTGGCCATGGATCAGATTCTGTCCTTGTCGATTGATGGAGGCAGTCCCAAGATCATCACCAACTTGTCTAAACAATCCACTTTGAATTTTGATTCCCCACTCTATGTAGGCGGTAAGGAAACGTTGCTTTGTGGTATAGATACACATTATATGTGGAGCTTAGGAAAACACAAATTATCATATTGCCACTTATATTCCATGTGAAATATCTGAACTTTTTTAAAAATTTATGTCCCGCTTTTCAACACAGTAGTTCATAAAGCAGTTTACATAAAAATAATGATTTTGCAGTGGCTCATTATGCAAGTATTCAGAATCATGTATATTAACTGTGCCCAAGCACTGATTAGCACCTGCTGAATTAAAGGATGCAATCCTAACCTGGAGTTAGACCGGCACAAGGAACTTGTGCCAGCCCAGCAGTGTCACAAACCTACAATAAAGCACGTTCAGACCACTCTCAGAGTCAGGGAGAATGGCACATGTCCAGAATGATGCAAATGTGCTTTATGGTGCATTTGCAATACTCCTGGGCCGGCATAAGTTCCTTGAACTGAGCCCTAAATCCATAAAATCTGATAATCTTTTTTTCAATGAAAAACAATTACTTTTACAGACACTGCCCTGTGGCATCTTCTTAGAAACAGGTTCTAAAAATAATCCAGTATGTGATAAACTGAGTAATTATGTAAGTAGCAAGAACATACTATGATTGCCAGTTAAGCGTAGTCAATATGTTATATTAGTACAGTCATGTGACTGAAAAAGTTGCTGTGTGAGGTGGAGAACTAATCCTGTAATCCTGTAATCCAGGGACAATTCCCATTGACTAGTATGATATTTACTTTCATAGGATTCATAGGATTGAGCTGTAAATCCACCTATTGTCTAAATATACCTTTAGAAATTAGGCTAGTAGCATCCTGTTCTATAACAAAAATGTTGTTTATAGTTAATAATTTGGAATAGACAATAATCATCTTCAAGTAATACGTGAATTCATTTCAAGTCATGAGTTGACGTCTTGTTTGTCTTTAGGCATGCCTCTGAAGAACAATGTTGCTGCTCTTCGCCAATCCCCAGGTCAAAATGGCACCAGCTTCCATGGTTGTATCCGTAATCTGTACATCAATAGTGAACTGCAAGATTTTAGGAATGTTCCACTACAAGTTGGGATTCTCCCAGGCTGTGAGCCTTGTCATAAGAAGGTGTGTGTCCATGGAACCTGCCATGTAACTAGCCAATCGGGCTTTACTTGTGAGTGTGATGGAGGATGGACTGGCCCACTTTGTGATCAGCAAACCAATGATCCATGTCTAGGAAATAAGTAAGTCCTTGTTCCATACCATTTTCTAATGTTGCATGTTAGCATTTAGACATGGGAAAAGATCGGGCTTTAGAAAGCAGTCATATGAACTTTTGAAGGTCTTAATTTTAAGACAACCAGTGAACATACTGCACCCATCTTAAATGTTATAGAGCACACAGACAAGTCAGGGCTGTAAGTAGGAAAAGAAGTTTGTTTGAAGGATCCTGCATGCAGAATGTTGAGGAACAAACTCTGTTTGAGAACTCCAGCCTGCTGAGGTTCTGTCACAGTGAGACAAAACAACCCAATCTTATCCAGGATAGCCACTTCATTCCTTATTGGATAGATTGAGCAATTATCCTAAATTAGAATACAAAGATATTCTTTGTGCATCTGCGCTGCGCTTCTTCTGTGCCAGCAGAAGCCAGCTGGTGCAGAGGAGGGACAGTGCGGGCGGGAGGGAGGGAGTGGGCGGAGGAAGGGTGTTTCAAGGCAGGTGGTGGGCAGGCCTGGGAGGAAGGCACAGACACAAGGAGTCCATAGGGGAGGCTCCAGCCTCCCAAAAGCATCATTGGATACAGTGCAGGCCTGCTGGCCTGCCTGATCCAATGCTGTTTAGGATTGGGCTGTAAGTCAGTGATTCCCAAACGTTTAGCACCTGAAGTGTCACTTTACCAGCCACTGAAGCCTTTGCGGCTATAATGGTGGATAGCAGAGCTCCCCCAAGTAGCAGGTTGTTTAACCCTTGATGCACATAGCCTAATCTACCCCTTTAGTTTTGCAAACCATCAAAAATTGTGTCATGAACCACTGGGAACAGCTGGCATTTGTTATATGCTTTAATTGCAATACCATGATAATATGAATAGCTCGATAGAGATTTGCTTATCCAGGATGCTGAAATGGAGGAAGAGTGCTGCAAAGATCACCCTTCTTGCAACAACTTACACTCAATGGTCCATAAAGAGATGAACCTGAACACTCATGCTTCATGTATATATAAATTGCCTAATTACAATATAATTGCCTAATTTTTATAGGGTCACCTGTAAGACTAATTAGGCACACTCATCTAAATCATCTAAAAAAAATTAGTCCTTGGCTGATAATTAGGGGTGGGAGTGGGTTGTTAAATATGCATAAAAACACACAGCACTGCCTAGGTGTTTAAAATATCTGAATAAAAACACCACATTTTGGTGTTTAAAATATTATCGAGAAATTTTGGTGTTTAAAATATTATCCAGAAACTGGAAAGAAACTGGTTAGAAATACAGGTTGATTATCCAGACTGTTTGGGATGGGAAGGTGTCCAGATTTTGGATTTTATCATAATTGCATCAATATAGTGAGAAATGCTTCCTCTTGCTTTTTTCACTATGACCCATTTGGGTGTCTTCTGGCCTCTTTGACGTTTTTCAGCGGTCTGTATAGGCACACACCACAGAGCAGAGAGTAGAATTTACAGCTTATAGTACATGAGAATGAGTACAAAATCTTCTTTCTACAGAAATTTTTTTAAAAGTACTGGACAAAGATGTCTGGATTTCAGAATAGTTTGGATTTCAGATAAGAGATTGTTTCCCCTGTAGTACTGTGGCTGCATCTGCTTAATAAAAATGTGAACTTGGAATGAGAACGTAGAATAAAAATGCTTAACGCCTTTCAAATCACAAAATCTGTGAAAAAATAACACCATTTTCAAACACCCCTACTGACAACCTGTGACTCTACATTGTGCCAACACGCAGGTTCCATTAAAATGAAACAACCTTGTGAAGAAGCTAATTAACTTCTTGATGGAAAGACATCACTTTATTCTTGATGCCTTCTGTTGATCTGTAGTTTGATCTTGAATTTAAATGTCATCTTTCCTTTGGTCAAAGTTCAAAATGGCTTCCTCAGGAGATATCAGTCCTTCATGTTAGAAAGATAATTTATTAGATGTTGTGCTCTGTCTAGACACCATTGCAGACTCGCTTGAACTCAAAGGCCTTTTCTATTGTGAAATAAGTTACAACTCTGTTGGAGGAGATTCATTAAAGACAGAAATGGACAACTTGGGCCATGCTACAAATGCCATGAGTAATTGCCAAAACCCATGGCATTTCTCTGTGCCCTAGCATCTCAGTGGGTAATACAGAAAGTGCTATTTTCTGCTGAACATTAAATTGTTTTTAATAGCAACATCTGTTCAAGTACCAGGGTTGGGTGGTTTGGGGGAGGTGAGTCAAAATGAACAGGTAAGGCATGCATTGTTTTCCTTGTTTTAACTACGCGATCAAGTTGAGTAATATTGGGCCAGATTATGCATTCCTTTCCAACAACAATAAAAGCCCTATTTGCTTGAGGAATGCAGAATTTGGTTGTTGTGTCTGTTCAGGTCTTCCATAACACATCTACAGTGGCAATATTCCAGCACTAACAGAATAAATGACCTATGTGCTTGCACTAACCTTGCATACCAATTAGCCTGGTACAAACTGCCTCGCCATGCTTTCTTGAAAAAGTGCATTCTAAAAAGACCGGGAAAGGGGGGGGGGGGGAGAAAAGCAATTTCCTTTTTGAGTAGAGTCCAAAGCATTTATAGTCAATGTCGTTTAGCCTCAGGTTGGATGAATAATTTATTTTTATTCTCTTGGGCTTGTCTCCCCCTGTAGATGTGTGCATGGTACCTGCTTGCCAATCAATGCATTTTCATACAGTTGTAAATGCCTGCAGGGACATGGGGGAGTCCTCTGTGATGAAGATGAAGAACTGTTTAACCCCTGCGAGTCCATCAGATGTAAACATGGTAAATGCAGGCTTTCAGGCCTTGGGAAACCGTATTGCGAGTGCAGCAGCGGGTACACTGGGGACAGCTGCGATAAAGGTAAACAGCCAATCAGTTTATCTTCACTTCATGTAATGGAAAAAAAAATGTTCTTTTTATTGCCAAAACCTAAGATTAAAATAAAAACATTTCAAGCTTGCACACACACCATACATTTTTCTTTGGGCTCTTTTTAAAATTTCTTTTTTCCCTTTATTCCCCCATTATACTTTATTCCCCATTATACTGAGCTTGTCCCAATATAATAAGAAAAAAAAACTTTTGTTTTTTTTTAAATTTAAACTTGAATTATTTTACGATGAAGAAAGCAAACCATTCTTTTATTAAATAGTCCTTTAATTTAATAGTAACACTTGGAAGATTTTTTTTTCTTCAAATATTTTGATATGAAAACTTTTTTCTTTATTCAGAAGAGACTTTTTGCTATATTTAAAACTGCACCTTTTACCTGCTGTATCTTTCTGTATTTATTGTTTCTCTACCTTCTGCAACTGCGAAGCCAAATCCAATGATTCTGCTCCTAGTTTTATCACAAACTCTACTTTTGACCTCTCATCTTCAACTGATTTATCACAGCGAATTATACAGGTGAGATGGATGAAAACAGGATGATTTTTTCCCCTCCACTGTCTTGTTCTTTTCTCTTCCTGTCTATCAAGACTCTTTCACTCTCTTCTCCCCGCCCCTTGAGTTGACATTTATTTATCTTATATTTGCATCAGTGCGACTAGAATAGAATATAGGGACTGAACCGTTAAACCAGATGTCTCCTATTTAAACTGTTTTTATGTCTCAGTAATTTATGAAGTTAGTGGAATGTAACTTCTATTAAATAACAGATTGAATAATATTTAACTCCAGGTCTAATAAATGAAATTGCATGCTGTCTCAAAGCACTTCCCAACAGTAAAAGAAACCAGCTGGCTGTGTTGTTAAGAATAGATGGTGTGTATTTTTGTAATAAAGTAAAAGATTTAAATTTCCAATGTTCTTGTCAGTGTAATAATACTGTATTTATGGTTTAGTTATAAATCTTTGTGGAAAGTAAGCTGATCTGAAGAAGTGCAATCCAGTTTTAATCCTGCAAATCAAACCCATTATTTCTCCAAGTTTTAAAACAAAATGTAAAAAAAAAAAAAACCTATATGTAGCAATATTATATCCTCTTCGTAATAACCATTTTAGGGCTGATATCGCTAAAAGGTGTGCCATTTAGCAGGTGTTCTTTTTTATGTTGCAGAAATCTCTTGTCGAGGGGAACGAATCAGAGATTACTTCCAAAAGCAGCAAGGCTATGCCGCGTGCCAGACGACCAAGAAGGTATCGAGACTAGAATGCAGAGGAGGGTGCTCAAATGGGCAGTGCTGCGGGCCGTTGAGGAGCAAGAGGCGGAAATACTCATTTGAATGCTCTGATGGGTCCTCATTTGTGGACGAGGTTGAGAAGGTGGTGAAGTGTGGCTGTACAAAGTGCCCCTCCTAAACGTGCCCCGTTTGCTCCACTTGTCCTTTTTTGGAAAACGTTGTATACTTATTGACCATGTCGGACTAATAAATGCTTCATAGTGGAAATATTTGAAATATATTGTAAAATACAGAACAGACTTATTTTTATTATGAAAATAAAGACTTTTTTCTTCAGTTGCAACAAAAATCAAGTGCTTGAACTGATACTTCTTGTAACCAAGAGGAACTTTGAAGAAAATAAAAATAAAGACCTGGTAACGCTTCAACAGTTATGGAAAATTTTAACTGCTTTTAACACGAATCCTTCTTTATAACATGCTGAAGATAAACAGGCACTTCCAATGCGACCATCTTATTGGTGAGAAGTCAACCAGAATCTGAGGCTTCTTGGTTGTTTTTGTAACTTCCTTAACAGTAGACTTTCCCCCCTCTCTTTCCCTTGACAAGATCATATCAAACTTTTCCAGGAAGTGGGAGGAAGAGTGGCAGGTAAAAAAAGAATCAATTTCTGAAAACCTTAACAAATGACAATGTGATGCATTTTGTATGGCGTAAATAATCAAGTCGGGAACACAGAAAAGGCTCCCAGAGTCTGGACAAGGATACACCACAGTCCTCAAATTTCCTGATGTATACTTTTGTGTCAGCATGTTAGCAAAAGAAGAAATCACTTAAGTGTTTATCTACCCTTTTCCAGTATTAATTTTTTTTTGTAATATAAATATTAAGGGGATGATAAAAAGAATAGATTATTGTTGGGAAAATTAGGTATAATATGGAGTTTTTTGTTTCTATGAGTTCTGAACAGCTCTATACAGTATTCAGTTTATTGAGAAATATTTATTGTATCTAAGTACATTGTACTTAACATTTTAGGCCACCCCTTTTACTGTTTTTTTTCAATGTTTTTAATATATATTAATTTATATTTGTCCTGATATTTTTGTATTTCCTTTTTTTTAAAGACTTAAAATCAGGATATTTGCAATAGGACTAACATAGTGTGTTCTCATGGGGTAAATAGATTTGGTCTGGGTGCTTTATTATTATTTTTTTCTTTAGCAATCCTTCACCTGGTGTCACTGACATAACCAGATGCTGAAAGCAACAACAACTTGTAGTTTTCATGACAGCAAAGAATCAGGGCACCTCTCAACTTCTTGTAATATGTAAAGAAAAAAAAATGTCTTTACGGTAGATGGCAAGTGTGTAGAAGTGAACATTTCCCTAAGTATACATTACAGAAAATGAAAATGATGTGTAGAAAATGACACTATAAAGTAGACCTTTACAGACTAATATGCCCTTGGAGTTCCTTGCCTTTAAAATGAAAAAAGAGAGAAGCTGTATTACCAAGAACTGTGACTTTCTCCCAATATTAAAACTACTTTATTGCCCTAATGTTTCCCTTTGTTAACATGTTGCTGCTAAATCACAATATAGAATTGGTAATAATTCTTCATAGTAGGTTGTGTTCTTATTTTTCAGTAAATCTCGGGGGGACCCTGTAAAAAGGGTTTTTTCAAATTTTTTAAAAAAGGAAAAAGTTAGATGTACATGTGTAATATCCGTGTTGCTTTGTCTTATTTGGACTGATATCAGTATCTTTACTGATGTTTGTAAATTAAACAGATATTTACTTCGGTGCCAGCTCTTGTGTTCTTGTGACAAAATTAACATGCTTTAAACAAATACTCACCAGTGATACAGTTCTTTTAAAAAAGTAAATGTGGCAAACTGTTGCAATAGAAATGCACTCGAGGTATGACAGCAAAGGGGGAATAGCCGCTGATGTATGGCAGATGCAGAACTGCAACCCAGTATTATCTTCAGAGGAGGAAAGTAGTGCTCACAGGGTGATGCATGCAGTTTTTGGAGTTAGTATTTGAGTATCTCTTGGAAAAGAATTGCAAATTCTGTGCTGTGTTTTAATTCCAAATGTACAAAAATATTGCACTTGTATAGTATATCATGCAACCCAGATTTTCAAAAATGTTTTGCATGTGTATGGATACAGAATATGTATCACATATATCTATTCATCTGTATATGTATACAGAAATGGGGTAGGAAGGAAAGAACACAACCATTTCTCATGGTGTCAACCAAGAATGCTTGGAAATGTAATATCAGCATATTGTTAGGGGACGGGCTGTATCATACTATACTAGCGTTTTGTGACCCGGCGTTGCCCGGGGGCAGAAATCATCCCCAGGCTCTATTGGGAGGAGGAATGAGTGTGTTCTGCAGTGCACCCCCACCTCTGGGGGCGTATGGGGGGCCCTACCCCCACAGCATATCTGTCCAGATCGTAAGGAAGGAGTGCACCACGTGTGGTGCACATCGTTCCAGGCGTTCCAGAGGAATGGTGGAACATACACACAAAAATGCAAACCTCCCTCAAAAGCATGACATAGTGAGATCCATATGTAGACATATAGAACCCGTCCCTGAAATAAAACAGTATTGATGACCTGGAACCCACAATGCACACTATCACTGTGAAATGAATGAGGAAACAGGGACAGCATCAACTAAGAGAGCAACATGAAGGTCCCATTTACTGTCTGCAGGTCCAGCCCTCACGTATGAGAAACAGGCAGAGGTGGCCTGTGAGCTCCCTGGACATAGGCCCCTCTCAGATCCGACTGGCTGCTGGAACTCTGTGGATCCTGCTCTTTCCTCCCTGGCCCACTCAGGCCACCCAGGCGAAGCACTTTAGTTTCACTTTCTGTTCTGCTCAGTTTCAGCTGAGCTGCTGCAGAATCGTCTGTGACCACAGGGTGGCAGCAGACCTGTAGCCCCATGCAATCCCCTTGGTTCCTGACGATCCGGCCCCCTCCCTGAAAAACGGGGGGCTGTAGGGGGGTCTGACCCCCGCAGTGATTCCTTCCAGGCTGCAAGGAACGTGTGTGCCAAGTTTCGTGGCCGTGGGTCAAGGCATGGAGACGTGTATAAGGAACATACATACATACATACATACACACACACAAACGTCCATTTTTATATATATAGATATCAGGAGTAGCCAAGCTTGCTTAATGTAAAAGCCACATACAATAAACTTCAGGTGCAATATTTAAGAAACATTTAAATTCTTAAATATAGGTTCCGCTCCAGACTCCTCCACGGATACCTGAAATTGCGGGTACTGGGGACGTCTAAAGATAAGAGAACATCAGTAGGTTTGCTGCAACAAGATTAAAAAGATTTATCTATCTTTTTAAAGGCATCTGTACCTATAATTTACCATGGACATTAAACATTTAATGTCCTTTTAAACATGACGCTTTAATCCAATGGACTCAGTTTATACTTGGTCAATAATCATAAAGCTTGAAAATTTCTTATTTACCTTTTATATTAATTGTGTTATAAAAAGGAGTTCAGCCAATATACTTCCAAGAGGCACTCATTCAGTGATGTCATTCGGGGGAACGGACCCGAACGGGCGTTCCGGATCCTAACGGGCTCCGTGGCTGGTTCCGGATTCCCGACAAGTGCCAATCAAAAGTGAGTTCCTGTTCCTAAATCATTTGAATGACACCACTGCACTCATTACATGTCAAAGAGCTACATGTGGCTCACGAGTCATGGTTTAGCCACTCCTGCAAATGACTGAACACACAAAACTCCCAATTGTTCCAAGCAAGAACTAGCACAACTCAAGCGGATGAACTCAGTTGATGCATTAAGCTCAATGTGTTACACATATGCAGCGTATTATTAAGAAATAGGCACTTGGGAGTCAGTCTACAAAATACTTTTTCATTTTACAGGCTGAGAGTCAATCCAAAATTCAGGAAACATGGGACTAGCAGTCTGCAGCTATTGTGCCTTGGTATCCCTGTCATTGAGTCCACCAGAAGTGTAACTAGGATGAAACCTGAGGGGCATACGCTCCAGGCACTACACCTGGACACCATGAAGACACCAATGCCTCCTCTTCCTCCATGGAGATCATGGAAATGACTGCTTTGCACCTGTTACAATTCTTCTGGAGGAGGGGGTGCTCACTGAGGTAGCTTCACGCCCCTCGTTCTTCTCCTGTAGAGCCTCCCCTTTGAAAGGCCATCAACACTTCTTCCAGGGAGAACCAGAAAGTGACTTCACAATGTCATGTGATATTGTGACAGCACTGTGACCAACTCCAGGACTTCTAGTTACATTTCTGGAGTCCACTAGTATCCAAGAGTCAGAGAAGGCTGCCTCCAAGGTAGCATGAGTGAGTGAGTGAGTGTGTGTTTCTGTGTGTGTGTGTGTGTGATTGCTCTAAAATAAAAATGCATCTTTCACCTAGGTTTGTGGGAACTGAGGTTCCTTTTTTAAAAATTTCACAGTTATACCACCCTTCCTCCAAGGAGCTAAGGGTGATCTATATTTCCTCCTCCTGTCCTCACAACAACCCTGTGGTGTAGGTGAAGCTGACAGAGTGTGACTGGCCCAAGCTCACCAGGTAACTTCCAGGCTGGTCAGGGATTTGAACCTCAATCTTCCAGGTCTACCTCCAAGACCTACTACCACCACTCCACCATCCTGCCATCATTCCAACTTTAAGTCATGGAGTCATGGTATCCTGGCAGTTCATGCTTCACATATTCAATAAAAGAAATAAAAAGGTCAGGCAGCAGCACTGGTCTGTAGCCTTCATTGCACAAAAACATGGATGTGATTCGGTCACAGAAATACAATACAGGCATGCCCCGGTGTTCACTGGACACCAAAGATAGGGGAACATTAAACAAATCCTTTTTTACCTGGTTGCAGCAAAATCACTAATGCTCCTCTATATTTAAAAAGGCGTCCCCTGTATCCATGGTTTTTAGGTATATACGGTGGAGTCTGGAACAGAACCTCAGGGGATGCCGGGGCATGCCTGTATTGAAAGCTTCAGGGTGAGGTAGAGTGCATAATAGTCTTGGATTATCAGGTTAACTGACTTGGAGAAAGAAAAAAGGCAGGAATTTGGACAAAGAAGGATTTGAGCATGTTTAGGCAAACATCCAAAATGTTAGGTTCTGAATGGCTGGGACTTCGTTCACTATTCAAGGAAATGAGCATATTTGAACAAAAGACGAATCTTTGAATCTGAAAATTCACACTTGACCTTTTCTTTGAGAGTCACAGAAAAGCTTGGTTTCATGAGGGCCCTTCAAAAGCACCCCAGGTGGTGTCCAGCCCCCCCCCCCCAAGTATTCAGTCTTTTTCATTAATTAGGAATGTGGCAGTGCTTGAGCCTGCCCATCTTATCAAGAGAAGACTAGCACATATTCACCCGTCTCAGAGTCCTCACTTGAGAGATGCCAGCATCTTATCTTTTAAGGAAATGTTTAAATGGGGTTGTATTTCTACCTTATTTAAAATCCTTGGAGCGGCAATAATGAAACTTGTTGGCTGCTAGGATTATCGCAAGGTTTTCAAGAGTTGTGTCTTTTGGGCTAATAAGTACATTATTTGTTTTGCACTAGGGCAAAACTATATGTGGCTTTCAATTTACTTCCCATTCTTTAAAAACAAAACTGAGAGACGGAGACTGATCTGGATTGGGGCCATGGCATGAGGAGAAATGGAGCAGTGTAATCCTTTGCTCCCCCCCCCCACACTATGCTATGGTTGCAACAAAAATTGTCTCTTGAATCCATTAAGAATGTGACGGTACTTGAACCTGTCTATCTTAGCAAGAATATCGCACATATTCACATGTCTCCAACAGCCCAATCGTACTGGCTGATCGCCCAGGAGTGCAGACAAAATAGGAAAAAAAGTCCCCTTTCTCCACGGTAACGGCGTAGGGCAGGCAACGGGTCTACTCGCTTTTCTGCTGGCTATTTACCTGGCCAGATGTGAGGCCCTCTGAGTATCACCAGCGAGCGATGAACTCAGCATTCGCCGGCAACTGGTGTCCCCCCCCGCCCCGGGGCACGTAGCCAGCATTGCCATGGAGCCGCCAACGTTGGAAACACTTTATGGCGCCATGAGCTACAGTTGCCTGGGTGGTCCAAGCATACTGTAGTGGGAGCCTTGGGATTGGGCTCTTAGTCATCACTAGAGGCACGTCAACAGCTCATCTTTTAAAGAGACATTATTACACATAAGTAGAGAAGGGAGGGCGGCTGTCATATCAAGGTTGTCTGCCACTTACAGAGTATCTAGTTGATTCATCAATCAGTCTTTTCTTTATATCAATTAACTAGCTGGTCCTTACCTGGCGTTGCCCGGGTATTTATTCATCCCAAGCTTCTATTAGAAAGGAAAAGGAATGAATTCTATCTATAGTGTAAAATCGAAGTAATGTTATGTACAGGTAATTAAAAATATAAGTACAGTATAAAAATTAGAAAGTGAAATCTTTTTACAAATTCACTATATTAACTCAAAACTTGATTATAAACAACATTTTTAGTTTCACCTCCAGGAGCAAGAAAGTAAATTCTTGGGTGAACCCACCCTTGAGCAACCACATAAAGGTGTCCGTGGGAGAAACATGATGATCTCAAATCCACTCTGCAGTACTTAATAGACTGCCCCTGCGACTTGCTGATGGTGATCGAGAATGCAAGTCTCACTGGAAACTGCAGTCTATAATTTCCCCTCAGATCTGGTATCAATATTTTTTTAACCCTGCTCTACGAAGGACAAACAAGTATCTCAGACCCATTAGATTTGATACCAATCGTTTTCGAGTATTTTTACATGGCATTCCCTTCGCACCCCCACCCCTAGGGATGCTAGGGGTGTCTTACCCCCACAACATTTCTAGAAGTGAGATGAGTTGTGAGATCTGAAATCAAATGGGGTCCTCTACACCACCATCAGTGTGCTGCAGATATTCTATTTCCAAGCACTGTATCTTGCACCCTTTCTCACCCCCCATGCCAAGGGGGGGCAAATGTGGATGTAAACGGCATCGGGAGCATCACCGTTCATCTCGGTGACCCCGAAAACTGGATTCGACACCAATCTCGGCCGTTTTCAATTATTTTTACATGGCACCCCCTTTGCACCCCCACCCCTAGGGGTGCTAAGGGTGTCTTACCCCCGCAGAATTTCTTTCCAGATCGTAAGGCATATGTGTACCAAGTTTGGTGTAAATCACTCCAGGCGTTCCAGAGTTATGCTGGAACATACACACAAACATACGAACACATCCTTTTATACATATATAGATTTACAGCTAATTTGGCCCATTACTAAAACCTTTGAATTTGTGGTTATTAGCGAAGATCCTCAGCTACTTTCAGAGCTGGATTCAGCACAATAAAGTAGCTTCTTGTTTGCTTTGCCTCAAACATGTTCTTCCCTTAAAGATGCTTAGTTCTATATTTTGCAAAAGGAGAAATAGATTCTTCCCTGGTTAGAACACTGTATACCTGTATTTCTTGATGATACATCATGTTTGCAGTTTGTTGATAGTGAGTAAATAAGTAACCTTTATTGGCATAAAAATATACATACAAACTACTCCCATAAGGAGTAGGCAGGCTTGTTATAATCATCAACATTGACTTCATCTAGCCAGGAACAACTTCTTCACCACCAATAGGATTTTAATGACTTTCCTAATAACTTCAGGGGGGCCTTCACTAAGAAGGAAGCTCAGTTTCTTGGAGTCAGGGAGTTCTGATCTATTTTTAAAAACTGGATCCAAATAAATAACTACCACATCAGTTCTGCAATGGAAGAGAATGTGAGATTGAGCCTCCACTGCACCTATGTCACAAGGACAGCAGCAATCAGGGAATGGGATATTGCAGTATCTTCCCAAAGAGATATTACATCTAGTGCAAGATACCACCTGGAGCTTCCTCGGGTCGGTCAAAAAGACAAGTAAGGTGATAGTAAGGTGGAGGGATGTTGTGGGGCTATCGTGATAGATACACGCCTGGTTCTTGGTGACTGGACCTGCCATACAAGTGAGAGTAGCTCACACCAATGGTGTCCTCAGAATGTAGCAGCTGCCATTAATTTCCTACAGGGAGAGGGAGCAAAGTCATGTATTTAGAAATATCATAGCAGGAAAGCAAAGAAAGCTCATTCTGAATAGTTCACCACCACCCCTGGGCACCTAGCCCTCTCTCTTCCCCCCGCCACACAAATACACACAAACCCACCCCCTCCCAACCAAGCGATGAGCATTTTGAAAAATGATATAGAATCTCCCACACAACACAATGGTGCAATTTTCCAAGGACAACTGTGTCCTGTCTCAAAAGCAAATGTGTACAGAAAGGGGACAAATACAATCTGAACGAGAGCAACTGATTGGGAAAAAAGAATTGCCTGTTCGCTCATTGCCCAAGGTCAGCCTCCCCATATAAGTGGACTGACAGATCTCCAGG
The DNA here is from genome assembly GCA_029204185.1 of Lerista edwardsae. Lineage (NCBI taxonomy): Eukaryota > Metazoa > Chordata > Lepidosauria > Squamata > Scincidae > Lerista > Lerista edwardsae. The sequence goes on along the minus strand of JAJKFI010000056.1, from coordinate 5,298,117 downwards.
GTAACATAAAACCATTAAGTTGTTCTTTGATCTCACACCTTCTGCAGAACCTTTAAATCAATTAACCATGGAGCTACTCAGCTTCTCTTCTTTAAAGCACATAAAACTACTTTGGTGTGACTGACACATTACTACATTATAGATCAAAGCTAGTGGGCTTCTTCAGATCCAAGCAAGATATTTATGAGGCATATTCTTCCCCTCCCTGCCTTGGAAAAGAGGGGGGGGGAAACCCACACAACTTGATATATACAGTATATTTACACCCCTGGAATGGAAGAGAATGGCATTTTGATCTAGATTTAAACGAAAAGCTTCATTAGTATTTAATAGAAAGTGAGCATTGATTTGGACGAGAGCACAGTCTATCAAGCTACAAAAATGTGAATGCTAATAATACTTTGTACAAGCTAATGCAGTGATTTTCAACCACTGTGGCATGGCGCACTGGTGTGCTGCAAATAGTCTGCAGCTGTGCCGCAAGAGTTTGGGGGAGGGTAATATATTAGTAGAGGCATTGGGGGGGGGTGAGCCCCCGGCTCTGTATTGTCTATGCTCCCTGTCGGTGCCTCTCCCAAGTTTTAGGCAAAGATCCTCCCCAGCTCTGGAGATGCCCGCTATTAAACCCAGAATGTCTGCATGCAAAGTATGGGTTCTATTACTCATTTATGGCCATCCCGATGCAACAATGAATTTCAGTTGAGGCAAATCAAGGTCCAAGGTCTTGGATACACATAAGCTGAAATCTGCAGCATAGCTCACTCATGCTTACAGCAATGTCAACACATTTTTATTTATTTTGCCAAATGAATCAACGCCTTCAACATGCGCTACAAGTACAAAGTAGTGGTGGGCCTGCACTGCAGTGTGGGATAGTGTCAGCAATGGGTGCCGTTTGAGGGGAGGGGCACAAGCATGTGCTCTCCAATTGCTTTCCCACTGGGGAAGCAATTGGCCTTCATGTGCCCTCTCAGCCAAGGCTGGGGTGAAATCGCCCCGATCGCCCTGCAGAAGCCCGCACATTCCCCTCGGAATGGGGAATGTGCCCCCCTAAGGCTTCCTGTCCGGTGTAATGGCTTCCCTGCACCCCGATTAGTTACGCAGCAGCAATAGTGTGCAGCAATAGTGCAGCGTGCAGCAATAGTGAGCCGGCCAGAGGAATATCACTGGAGAGCACCCCCCTGCCTGCACTGCCTACCTGAGCAACCTTTTTGAAATATGCAGTTGCTACAAAAGGTACCAGATGTCTCTAGTACTTTTTCATTCACAGCTCAGCCTTGCTTGGAGCATGAAACAATTCATGTGTTCTAAAGAATGCAAAATTTCATGTTTTCCTGTTGTTAGGGGAAAACATATTTTTCTTTGTTCACAATTTTCCTTTTTGTTCTCACAAAGGAAATACAAGTCCATAACGCTTGCACTTGCATTTAGCATTCCGTGTGCTGTGCCCCCCCCCCCGACCTGCTGGGATAAAGCAGGTAAAAATGACTCAAGCTAGCAAACTATGCATCAGAGCTAGACAATACATCTTTGCAGCTGACATGTTATCCAATATTTCAGATATGGAAATTAATTTTTTGGGTAATCCTGTTTCTTTTTGAAATTCTCTAACCTGCCAGAAGCAGTAGAGCAATGGCCAAGGAGTTACACTGATCAGTATTGGGGGGGGGGGAAGAAGGGGAATTAGATCCGTGTGCCAGCACTACCATCAAGTGGACAAAATATAAAATGGAAGAAAAAGCCCAAGGAGCTTTCATAGCTTCCCTCCCTTCTGCTTGCATTTCTGCCAAAGTTGATTTTCACACTTGAGGCTTAAATGGGTTACTTCCTAACCTAATGCTGCGCTGCTTGGGATGCTCATTCAGGTCCTCTTCAAATTCTTTTCCACGCTTGTGGTCCAATCTGACCTAAATCACCGTGCTGCTGTCGTGGTGCTGGTACAGGCCACCATACGCCAACAAATAAATAGTATCTGCTTTTCCCCAGTGCAGGAGATGAAGGGCAAACATCCTCTCCCCCCCCCCCAAACACAATATTTTCCAGTTATTTTCCTGAAGAAGCTATTTGTTGCAGATGGACTGAAGGATGGTGGGCCACTTTAAACACTGGGGGAGAGCCGGGTCTCATTGCAGAGTCCCAGTTTGCAGCTTTGACAGCGACATGCAGTGCAGGGGTGGAAGCTGAGGCAGAACCACCCCACTGGAGTTCTTTGAAAAGGGTGGCCATCACTGTGGTGCCACAGCAGTGATGGTGGTAGCACTTTCACCGGTGGAGCAGTCGCTGAGCTTTGAAGTGGCACCAAGAAAGATGGAAGTCAGAACTTCTACAGTTCCAAAACGAACACCATTTTGCCATCCACATATTTTTATATGTTGACTTGGACTATTAAAGACTAATTTTTAAAATTATCAAATTAAATCAGGATGTGATGGCACATTCAACCTGACACAAAGGCACATTCAACCTGACACAACCTGGCCCTTCTTTTTTGGTCTGTGTTCCTACACATCTTCCACAAATTTTCCACATTTGATGACCAGCAGGGTAGCCAATGCCACAAACAAATAACCACCCCACCTTTCCCCACTGCTTAAAACTTGAAGTAACACACTCAGGGCGCAATCCTAACCTGCAGTTAGGCCAGTACAAGTCTCTTGTGCCAGCCCAGGAGTGTTGCAAATGTGCCGTAAAGCGCATTTGCACCACTCTCAGAATTATTCTCCCTGATTCCGAGAGTGGTCCAAACATGCTTTATGGTGCAAGACAATGCCCTCAGGCAGAGATCCTATGCATAATGAACTCAAGGGGACCTACTGCTGAGCCAGGAGATCTGGAAGATCCAGGTTCAAATCCCTGCTCAGCCATGAAGCTTCCTGGGTGACCTTGGGCCTGTCATTATTTTTTCAGCCTCACCTACCTCACAGGGTTGTTGTGAGGAATAATATACACCATCCTGAGATCCTTGGAGCAAGAGCAGTATAAAAAAAACTGACAAGCCTAGAACTGCATTTCTTAATGACCATCAATCAAGGCATGTGCAAAGCGTTGACAACTCTCCAAAGTGCAGTTACTTGGCAGCTCGCTTGGATCCCCATTCAGGATGTGTGGTGGGAACATTCCTGGGAAATGCACACAGAGGAGTCCCTTTGCACTTCTGCTGCAATCCCATCCACAGTAAGCACTATTGGGACTTATGTCTGAGTATACATGCATAAGATGGCGCTCTCGGCCAGCAATCCAATCCACACTTACCTGGGAATAAGCCCCATTGACTGTAATGGGCTTACTTCCGAGTAGACATACCAAGCTTGCGTTCTCAATGTGCTAAGGCAGGAGTGGCCAGCCTTTCCACTTTGGGCTCCTTTAACAATGATGTGCGAGCGAGAATTTCAGCAGGTGCAGCTTGTCATGACAAGCTGCACCTGCTGGAATTCCCTCCGCTACACAAGGGTTAAAGGTCCAGGAGCCCTTTCCAGGAGAAGTAGCAAGGTTGGCCACCCCTGTGTTAACGTGGTGCGCATTTTGCCCCACTCAACGGTCTGGGGAGGAGGCGACGCGGAGCTTTTTTTGCAGTCTCTTGACAATCGGGCTCCCGGACAGGCACCACCCCACGTCACGCGCTGGCAGCACTGCTGGGCTCCCAGCCACTCCTCTTTCCATCCCCCCTCCTAGCGTACACGTGTTGCTTCGAGTACCTTCGGAGGAATTTGGGCCTCGCCGCCACCCGTAGCTTCCTTAGCAACCGGCTACTGAAGCTGCGCCTTACCGAGAAGCTCGCGCTGCGTCGCCCCTCCTCCGCGAAGGGGCAGAAAAGAGGGATTGGACTCGGCCTCTTCCTTTGCGAGGACTTGGTAAGTAACGCGGGGGGGGAGAGAGGGGGGCTGAATGAATGTCGGCGTCCTAATGATATGAATAAGAGACCACCGAGTCCTTCTGCCGCTATTCCCTTCCCTATCCTATAATAGGCTCGGATGCGTCATCCTCCCCGCCCCCCCATTTAATTTTGTCTAACGTACTGTGTTAACACACGTGGGATCTTCCCAGGAAACCAGGACCGCCCTGGGGCAAATTTCTATACTCATCCTGCAATTACCCTGTGAAACTTCTCGTCACAGGATGTAGTTGATGGAGTCTGGCCTGGATGCCTTAAAACAGATTAATGGAGGAATACTCCATAACAGGTTACAAGTCATGATGGGTATGTACAACCTCCTGCTTTTTAGAAGTAGGCTACCTCAGAATGCCCGGTGCAAGGAAGTAGCAACAGGGTACAGATGTCTTGTGTGCCCCTGGATGCATCTAGTGTACCACGTTGAGATACAGGAAGCTGGACTACATGGGGCCTCTCATATGTTCTTATGGTCCACTTCTCTCTCCTTGCTGTATTATATAACCACAGCCAGCCCTTTAGGGCACATGCAATAGGGGAAAGCAGGATGACAGAATTCCAGTGAAGGAGAGGGTACTGTTTTCAAGCTGGCTTGCACCTTGGCAGATCTTAGGGGTGTAAACCTGATCCACTTACTCCAGGTGTGACTTAATTCTTTCCACATTTTGGGACAAAAGGGGTGCAGAAAGTGGTGTTAATGCATTTCTTTTCCAAGGGGGGGGAACTTTTATTAATTATAAATTAGAGTTGCTTTTAAAATGTACTCAGGAGGCAGTGCAGTGTTAGCAGATTCAGCCAAAGTCATTACCTGTGCACCCCCCCCACCAACCAGCCTACAATGACCAATATATAGAGCACGGGTGTTGAACTCATTTCATACAATGGGCTAAATAACATTCATGGTGCCTGCTGAGGGCAGGAAGTGATGTCATTAAGCAGGAAGATGTCATAAAAAAGGTGATGACCAGAAATAAGCACTTTTTCCACGTAGAACTCATTAGATGCAAATGACAGAAGAGAAAATACACAAATCTTGATAATATTTTCAAGATATGGAGTTGCCCTTTGAGCAGTGACACCTCAGTGCAGCGCAGCAGCCAGTGGTTGTGCTGGGAGAGCCTGAGGGCCAAATAAAGAGCTTCAGAGGGCTGCATCCAGCCTTACGTTTGACACCCATGGCATAGAGGGTTTTTTCAGATTTTATTTTTACAGAAAATGAGAAGTGTAGAAAGCGGTGTTATGTAGAAAGCGGTTTTATTTTATTATTACCAGAAAATTACAAACCTGTCCATAGTAAGTTCCCCTGAGTTCATTAAACTTGCTTCCGTAAGAAGAATCCTCCCAGATGACTGGTGGGTCACTCTACTCCAGCATCCTGTTTCCCACAGCAGTTCACCAGTTCTTTCTGGGAAGCCCGCAAACAGATTATGGAAACAACAATCTCTTCGCCCCACCCCACCTCATGATATGGCCCAAGCCTCTGGTATTCAAAGGTAAACTGCTCAATGGAACTTCTGTGCTCAAAGGCAGTAATGGCTAACCTAGTCAGTATTAGTTGACCCGTCCTCCATGAATTTCTTTTACAGATAATCTAAGAATGCCATCCTAACCAATATTCTAGCACCAGAGTAAGGGCAATGCAGCTCCAAGTTAAGGTAACAAACATTCCCTTAGCTAAAAGAGGCCTTTGTGACTACTACTCCGCTGCAGGATGCAGCACATGCCCCATTGGCACAGCTATGTCAGAGCTGGAAAGTTGGTTAGGATAGCGCCCTAAGCCAGTTTGTGGTAATGCATTTTGTAAGTTTAATCCTTTGTTGCTTTGTCTGTTTGCTGCCCAGTAATTTTACTGCAGAACTTTTGAGTTTCACTGTAAGGAAGAGGGAGGGAAAAAAAACGTTCCACCCTGTGTAAATGTACACAGATTACAGCACAAACATAGGCACTGTTTACGCTTCTGTGGTCAGACAGTTCTGTGCTGCAGAGAAGTGTTGTACAGACCCATGTGCCAGTGATGTTTCCGTTGTGTAAACCCTATGTGGATTCTCTCGAAGTTCCACAACACTTCTGAGATAGATTATCATGTAGGCTCCTATGCTCTTATAACTTTCAGTTCAAATTCTGTTTTCAGAAGTTTTGCTGCCATAGTAAGGAAAGCAAAGTGAAACCAGCCTCTGGCAATTTTCTTGCTGCGGGTGCCTCTATAAAGAATCCTACAGAGGCATGCAGGAAACAAAGACCTGTGAAGACAGGCAGTTGAAATATGGAGCCTCTGGTATGTGACTTCACTCTCCAAATGTTTGTCTAGTTATATTCTGTTTACTTTCTTCTATGCCATAGTGTTTCATTATCTAGAAGGAATAATATAAATCCTATCTTCCATCTGTGGGATAGTGATGTGCTGGGAGGGCCAAGACTGGGGAAGCACAGTTTGCAGAACTTCTGTGTGATGTCATGCTGCAAAGCATTTTGGGGGGCTACCCAGAAGCCCCAGCACCTGCACAATCACAGTGGAGGCTAAACTGCTGCTGCTGCTATAAGCTCTAGTCTCTTGGAGAGACTCGGACCATCTCAGAGACTGGAGGAAACCTTTGTAAATCCACTGCACCCAGTTTCTGGGTGGTTGAATGATCACCAGTTAAGCTGAGCTGCTGCAAACTCTAGTCTCTTGGAGAGACTTGTACAGTCTCTGAGAGTCTAGAGCAGTGATGGTAAACCTATGACGTGTGTGCCAAAGGTGATGCATCACAACGGTTTGGGTGGCATGGGACTGTTCACCACCACCCGATCAACAACTGAGTTTTACTCATATTTTCTGTAAATATTTGAAGTTTCTATATATAATGCACCACACCACAAGTTTGGACTTATTTTTAAAAATAAGTATGTAACGATTGTTTCTCTTTGGGGGGGGAGCAGGGGGGCAGTGACATTCCAGCAGAGTCAGGTTAGGCATTTTCTGAATTGCCCAGTCCAAAAGGTTCACCATCACTGGTCTAGCTTGCGGCAGCTCAGCCTCCCCTCTGATCATGCAGCTACTCAAAAACTGGGTGGTGTGTGTGCGCAATAGCAGGGGAGGCTGAGCCAATAGGACAAGGAAGGCTCTGACTTCCTTGACCGCTCGTTTCTGCAGTAGGGCTAACTTTTTTTTTTTTTTTTTTTTTGGCTTTCCAGGAAGTGGTAGTAAAAGAGTATCTTCAGGCTGTCAGATGAAAGAGAAGCCTGTGACACAGAAGAGAAAGACATTGTCCACTTCGTCTCCTTCTCCTGAATCTGTGATGAAGCCGCAGCCTAAGCCTAGTGACAGACTTAATCCTAAAACAATTGATCCGGTATGTGCTAAAGATTCAGTTCAGGAGCCTGTATAATCTTGGGGTAAAGACAGTATCCCAACATTATCCTTAACGCTGTCTCTTCTGGTTGTGATGCATGAAGACAAAGTCAGGTGAGTGTTAAAAGCCTGAAGTGGGGAGCACCTGATAAGGACAGTCCTGGATGCATTCAAATAGTAAAAGCAGCGGAATTGTAGAGAGAATTTCAGTACCCTGTCCCTTCATTTTCCTCCATGTCCTACAATTGCTTCCTAAAAGCTAAGTAGAGTCCGCCAGTCCAAGGAGCAAAAACATATTTTGGAGATGACGCAAGAACAGATGCGGCTACATCTGTAGCACAGTGATCTCGGCTTAGTACTGTACAGTACTCAATACAGTACAGTACTGTACAGGGCTGTCTTTATCCACAGGCTCAGTGTTTGAATATCAGTGGATGTTTGAGCCTATGGCTGAAGGGCCTCAGAGGACATCCCAGACATGACCAAAAATGGCTTCTGGTCATTTCCAGGAGGAGATCCAAGGCACAGGGAGGCCTCCAAATGCCTGAGAAAGCCTCCCAGATGCTAGTGCCATACTGTATGCGCTGCTCCCCTCCCGGCTGTATTATTGGGATCAGACCTAGAACCCAATCCTATCCAACTTTCCAGCGCTGATAGCCATGCCAATGGGGTATGCATTGCATCCCACAGTGGAGGGTGCAGGTCAGGGAGACCTCCTCATGTATTACCTTACTTTGAGGATGCATTGCGGCTACACTGGTGCTGGAAAATTGGATAGCATTGAGACCTTAGTCTGGCACGCTTCTAAATAACACACTTTCACTTTTTCTTCCTAGTTTGGTGTTCAGTCAAGAAGTCCTTCTGCCTTTGCTGCCATTTATTCCAAAGGGGGGCATTCCTTGCAGGTAACGCTTGGGGGCCAGAGGTGGGTAAGCAGAATGAAATTACTTAAGCAACGGTCTTTATGTAATCAGGAAGGCATTTTGAACGGATGTTTATTTTTTGATTGTGCTGCAATGAATGTACAATATTCAGTTAGCAAGCATTGCCACTGTTGTTGAGACTCTATGTCAGCGCAGTCCTATACCCCCCTTAGCGCCGGTGCTGCACTCTTGCACCGGCCGAACGCCATCACAAACATACCATAAAGTACGTCGGTGCTATGGCGCTCAGCTGAAGCAAGAGTGCAGTGCTGGCGCTCGGGTGCTGCCACAACCGTCGGCAGCGCCAGCTGTGCGCCAGTCAAGTGCCAGTGTCGCTCGGTCGGTGTAGGGCCTCCACAAGGGCGTTCCGGGGGTGTAACTGGGCAGCGCAGTGGGCAGAGACAGGGGTTGTGACACAGGACAGTTGTAGTGCAAATCCTAACGCCTGTTCCTGGCCAGGGCGGCCCCGATTTGGGCCACTCCTGTCTACATTCCTCTGCGCCTGCAAAAATGCAGGTGCAGATCCGAGCAGGCCCATAGTGGGACCGGGGCTTACGTGGGTACAAGGGGAAAACCTCCCCTTGTCCTGCATGTTGCGGCTACTGCCTCCTAATGGGCCTTGGGATATGGCCTTGCTATGTTGGCCTTACTAGGCCGAAGAGCTTAATCCCTAAGAGCGCAATCCTAACCTGGTGTTAGGTCTGCCTAGTTAGCCAGTAAAGTTTGGATGAATCAGGTTTCAAAATGCCTTGTGAAGCCCTCTGCTTTCTATGTACTATAAGCTCTGCATTATCTGAGGAAAATTAATTCTTAATCCCCCTATGATTTTGAAGAACGTTCTTATGTTCCTTGTGAGTTATGTGCTACTTTTACAATAGGAGGCCCTTTTGCTTCCATGTTGCTTAGTAAAGGCTGATATCATGGTTAATATCAGAAGCTTGATGAAGGTCATTGTTTACTAGTAATTTACATTTTGAGAGGTTGTTTTGTATTGTTTAATACAAAATAGATTACAGTATTTTGTGCTACATAAAACAGAGGTGTTCACAGTGGAGCAATAACACTACTGTTCAAGTTTGGTTTTATAATTTGGAACACAAATTCTGTCCCTCTGAAGGGACAAAAGTATATGAATCTGAAAAGGTTTCTGTAACCACCACTCCCCTCCTCCCGATCCATAGGTCAGACAAACAATATGCTCAATGGTTCATCATGCTCAATTGTAACATTGCCTCAGCCACCTAGCAAAATGTTAGTCTTCGCATGTAGGTTTGTAGCTCTAAGTATTTCTCATTTTCAAGCTAGAATACTCTTTGCTTTATATATCAAAGTTAATAACAAAGGGAACATAAGAAGAGCCATCCTAGATCAGACCAAAGGCCTATCTAGTCCAGTTGCCTGTATCCCACAGTGGCCCACCAGGTACCTCAGGGAGCACCCAAGACAACAAGATGCTTGCATCCTGTTGCTACTCCTCTGCCTCTGGCATTCCGAAGTAGCCTACTTCTAAAGTAAAGAGATTACACCACCCATTATGGCCTGTAGCTTGCGATGGAGTTTTCCTACAGAAATCTGTCCAATCCTCTCTTATTAGGCTCTGACAGCTAGGGTTACAGCCCAAGGAAGATTTCCACTGCAGTGTTCCAACCCTTCCTCTCAACAGCGGAATGCAATTGCAGTCAGCTGAATCCTGTGCAAACGGGCCAGGCAACTGTGGAACTACCACTGGTGCTTCCATGCTCCCAGCTGAACAAAAGTTTTAATGGCGTAGGCGAGTTCCTTGGTATCATTCCAATCCGTAGGCATTTTGAATTATTTTATGTGCAGTTATGCAAGCGTACACCAAAGAAAATGTGCAACAATGAAGGCCTGACAATTCTATGTGCAGCATCTTTCAGGGTACCGCACGCGGGGAAAGTCAAGTCAGAATTCCATTTGGATTTATGTGCACAAGAGTTTCATGTCAGTGCTGTGCGTAACAAACAAAAACTTTTTATCCAAGCAAAGGAATAACATAAGAGAGAACCCAGGGCCCAATCCAATGACCCAAAAAGTGGGTGTTATGTTAGTACGGCCAAGGCAAGTGTAGTGCAAGGCACTATAAAGCATCTCCAATGCTCAGTAAGCCGTAACGCTGGCGCTAGGGTGGCACCATGGCGACAGCAGCCATGGGTGCCCTGGAGGGAGCCCTACTCACCAGCAATGCGGCCGTTCTGGGCAGGATGAAGGGCCTTCCAGGGTGTGGGGAAGGGTGGAGCAGTTGCTACGGGTTCATGGGCTCCAGATAAGGCCACGTGGCCTTACTCGGAGGCCCTCGCTTCTGCGCTGGCTAAATAGCTGGTGCAGAAGTGAGGCGACATGTTGGTTGCCCTGCGCTCTTACCGCGGGGAAAGGAAACAAACATCCCCTTTCCCTGCAGAGCCTCCTGGGGTTGCGTGGCTGCCACAGGATTCAGCAGTAGCCACCTGGCTACCTCTGTGTTTCTGGGTTGCCAGGCAGTTCTGGATTGAGCTCCCAGTGTGGGTAATTCCTGCAGAAATATTTTCAGGATTGTGAAAGCATTTTCAGATCGTCGCACCTATTCCAATTGATCATATCAAGAAAAGACCATCGTTAACATGAATACAATAATACTTTTTGTGTTAGTAGACATGTGAATGTTTGATATTTCATTAAACGTAGGAGTAGTAAATACTGAAAGAAATCAATGTATTTAACTGTTAGCTATAAAACATCCAGACAGAAGGAGATACTAAAGATGATATAATTATAACTTTTCGTTTTTTCATGGTTGTTGGCAAAACCTAGTAACAACTGTTCTGTTTGGATGCTATAGTAATGTTTTGATAAAAATGCCCCCAATGGGTTTGCAGGTTAACAGGTAGAAGCTTATACTGAGGGTGCTCACACAGGCTTTAGTAATTTTAGAAAGGTATTGTGGAATCTTTAATGAAGTATCAGCACCATTGTGTTCTATTATTGATACGTTAACATTTTGCTTTTGTTTCAGGTTGGTTCATGGCTCTGTAAAACACAAATTACAGTGGAATTGTCATCCTGAAACACTTCAATTTGATCCACTTCTTATAACTTTAGCAGAGGTAAAAAAAAACCAACCAACCACCTTTCTATTTCTTTAGCTAATCCTTTTTTCTTCTTGTGTAAGGCCCACGTTATAGAACTTGACAATATTTACTTTTGAAAGATGTGGGTCAGCCCAAATCCTCTGTTTTTGCTGGAAGACAAAACATGCAGTGGGAGATGGGCACTAACAAAAAAAGAGTAAATTACTGAAAAACGGTTAAGCCTCTTTTATAATAGGACACTGCTGAAACTGTGCAATAATATTTTGAGGGGAGGATGTGATTATATTTAAGTCAGTGGAAATTGGCATCTAGTAACCTGGGATTATTGTAATGTTGTATAAATGCATTTCTGACACATGTGGATAAACGGTGAATAGGTGACTAAATATTGTAACACTTAAGCCGTCCCCATGGCCTATTTATCTGCCTTTTCAGAAGGACTCCTGCAGAATGAACTCAAAGCTAGCTATTCCAGGAAGGTGGAATAGTGTTCTGAAACAACTAAAAAAAGCCTTCTGAACCACATCAGAATTTCACAGGGGAGTGCTAGATCCATGTTAGTGCAAAGGGTTTCTAGATGCCACATGCTTTATGGTATGTTTGTGACACCTTCAGTCGGTGCAGGGAGGACTGTGCCCATGGAGGCTCAATTTAGGATTGCACTGTAAAGGTTTTCCAATAAACTACTATAAGGGTTTATTAGTAGTTACCCAATCCTGAACCACTCCAAAGCGAGCAGTACGAGTGTACTGCTTGCGCTCATGTTGTAAATATGCCATAAAGCATGGGCAACGCAACTGTTAAGGGCTTACTGCCCACACTCCCGCACCACCAGCCCCTCACCGTCCCGATGCAGCGATGCAACGCCAGCAAGAGGTGAGTTTACTCCTTGCTGACGTTGTGCTTCTTCTGGGTGGCCCAGGGGGGCTTTCCTGGGTGGGGCTTCCCTGGCAGAGGCCCTTGACTTTTATCTTAAAAGTCATAAAACCACTAAATACGTTTGGTGTTAAAATACCCAAATAAAAACACAAAACACTGCAGAATTTCTGGAAATTAAAAAAAAAGCTTACTTTCCCAATTAGAAATAATACTGTGGCTGCATCTACTTGACACTATATCACCTACCTAATACACTTTAAAGCATTTAAAATTAATAAAAAATGAGAACTAGGAATGAGAACTCAGAATGAAAACACATAACACTACTTTCTGCCTTTCAAATCACAAAATCTGTGAAAAAATAACACCATATTCAACCACTCTTAACTATGGGACAGAAGCCTCTTTCAGTGTTGAGTAATAGAAGGGCTACCACAACCAGCTCCTCCCTAATCTCATACTGTTAATGAAGCCTTATACCTACATAAAAGTTGAGTCAAGGTGGCAAAACTGTTCTTATCTGTCTTTCTCAGACTAATGTTGCCATAATTTCAGCACAGTCAGAGGGCTTGGATGTTATCCTGATTATAGTTTCTGAATAAATGTCAATTGTTTGGTACAAATAATTGTACCAATGTCAGAAAATAAGCCTGTTGTGGATGGTACAAATGTCAGAAAATAAGCATGTTGATAAAGTGTACTGTTTGGTGGCTACTTGGAAGGATCAGATATATAAACAAAAAGGCTTGCTACCTAATCTTGCATTTGATGGAACCACAAGGTGGCGCAAATGTGTTTTGAATACCCATAATGAAATGAGTAATCTGTATGTTGCTTAACAGTTTGAGATGTGATGTTTATTGTACTTGTAAATGTTCTGTTGTGTGTTAACTACTTTGGCAGGGGCTAAGAGAGACAAGGCATCCATATACATTTGTATCCAAGGAGGGCTTTAAAGAATTGCTCTTGGTGGAAAATGCTGCTAAGAAAGCTATTCCCTTGCTACCTCGGCTTGTTCCAGTGTTAAAAGCTGCTTTGGTATGTCTGTTTTGTGAAATTGAAAACAGATTATCGTGTACTATAACGATTTGGGTTTGATGGTGTTGTCCAACAGTTTTCCACTGATGTGCACAAATTCTGCATGAAAGTTTGCGCATGGTGGATCAATCTCTGATCCAAAGGATCAACTATCTTTATCCACCTGGATTTTAATCCTGCTCAGCAGATTACACAGAGGCTCCCATCAGCTTCCAGTAAATATATACCTTGCCAAAGAAATTTTCTGCAATTCCAAATAGAACTAAAAGCTCTGGTCATTAGACATCCTAGTTCCAACTAGACCATACTGTGTCTATTGATACAGCAGTTCCTAGATTTTACTAGTTAGAACTAGAATTTCTGAAGACAATACAGAATTTCTAGTTTTTACAAGTTGGAACTAGTTCTAACAGGATTGGGGGGGGGTTACTGTAACGTATGTTGTTGTTCAGTTGTTAAGTCGTGTCCGACTCTTTGCGACCCCATGGACCACAGCACGCCAGGCCTCCCTGTCCACACTAGCTTCCTGAACTGTAACATATACAATGAAATATAAAATGAGAAAAATCCCTTGCCCCTTCCCTCTTCCTACCAGTTCCTGCTCTTATTTCTCTTGTCTGGAAGGTGAGCACTTCTTTCTGTGTCAGGATTAGATTGTGCACCCTGGGGGTGAGCAGTTGAATGTCTATCTGGACTGGAATAATCATAGTCATTGTCCTATTCATAGAAGCGTATCTAGTGTACAGGGTCCTGCAGAATGTGGAGTTAGTGGGTAGGACCTGTAGTCTCGATGAAAGGATGAGACACAAGTGGAAACAACTTCGTGGGAGGGTTTTTAAAAGTGTTCACTTTCAAGTGCAAGAACAAAAATTTCCAAACCTAACAGAATGCAGTAGTGTTCCCTACCGTGCTTTATGCAGATGATGTGATCTGCACAATAGGTTGCTGAGCAGAGATAGAAGTGACTAGGTGCTGCAGTGAATGCATGCTTTTGATGCTGGAGGGAGAATTAGTGCTTTGCAGCTTGCCTAGCCACAAAGGGAGATTGGGGAAAGACAAGATCTCCTTGGGACAGAGATCAGATGGGGCTTTTGTATTCTATTCTGGGTGTTGGGGTGCAGATGGGGTGCAGAGCGGAGCTCCTGCCTTCCTACTGGATCCCCACCAGTCCAAAAAAGAGGTTGCCTATTGAAGGCCATTGGAGCCCTGCCCTGCTAGACTGTTTCCTTATATCCCCCTCCCCATGGGCCTTGGTTCTTCATTTTCTCCCATGGGCCTCAGAGCAGAGGCAGGAAGGGGGTTTACACCACCCTACTCCTCCTCCGCCTCAGGGCTTTTGCCAGTCTCACAGGTTCTGGAGCTGGGTTCTGGGTTCCAGACCTTCTCTCCTAAAAGGCGGAGAGTTTTCTGTGGACATTGGCAGCAAGTTGCTGCTCCTCATCTGCTTTGTCAGTGCATGTGTGCAGGCCAGCAGTCCACACCATGTCTTGTTGAGGCTTTTCTGGCTTGCACCCAGCCCTGTGCCTGCTTGGCAGGCCACTCCCCAGTGGGTAGGTCCCGCCCCAGGCATAAAGCATCAACATCTGGAGCAGGTCGCTGGCTGTGGCAGTAGGCTGTTACTGCTGTTTTCAGTGATACATCCAAAATGGCTGCCAGTGGCATGCTGTATGCACTCTGTGTGACCAGTTAGGACAGACGAACTCTGTTCTGCTGTCATAACAATCCTGATAGGATTGGGCTATTAATTTCTTTTAAGCCTTCATATAGTTGCAGTAATACAATACAGTATTTGTACGGAGAAGTGGGCTACTATTTTTGTACATGTTGTTTTTTTTGCAGAAGTTACGTTATTGCTGAATTTATGTATTAATAATTCTATTGTATTTCTGTTCAGGTAATTTTCCCTAGCGTAACTGAAAAACAAAGCCACACATCAACTGATCTTTGAAAATGTTTCATTTGAATTGAACTCTTCCTGCTAACGGCTAACATTTTGTCAGTAATGTTCTGACATACCAAATTTATTCTTAATTCAGCTAAAGTTTTAGAACTTGATGAGGCAATATAATTCTATATTATATAGAATTCTGTATTGATCTACATTCTATTGGGTATCAGCAATATTTAATTATTTAAAATAGATACAAAAGAGGCCTTTTGCCACTTCTAATGTGATATCTTCAGCAGAAGTTAATTGAAACATATGTAAATATTTGACACAAATCAGTGGCCTTTCTCAGTGAATATATAAGCAGAATTGTTCTATCAGTTTTAGTGGAAACAAACTAAAGCTTGGTGTGTGCTTTGGCATCATTCTAAAATGCCTGCAGTTTGCAGTCTTAACCTGGCTGAGCATTGGGTTAAATTTTTCCCTGCTTTTTAAAAGGCCCATTCAGATGGTGAAGTATTTGAAAGAGGACTAAATGCTTTGGTACAGCTGAGTGCTGTTGTTGGCGCTTCCCTCAATGACCACCTGAAGCATCTTCTTTCAAGTGTGAGTACAACAATGTTTGGTAGCTGCTGACTTGCATGGGGATGGGGTGGGGGGGTTGAGAAGCATTTAACTTTTGCTCATGACACATTATAATGTGGATTGCATGCGCTACAGTGAAGGAAAAAAACAACTATTGGATCCCCTGCTGATTTTGTACGTTTGCCCACTGACAAAGAAATGATCAGTCCATAATTGTAATGGTAGGTTTATTGTAACTGGGAGAGACAGAATAACAACACAATCCAGAAAATGTGAAAACACATTTCAAAAAAGTTATAAAATGATGTGCATTTCAATGAGTGAAATAAGTATGTGAACCCTTCACAAAACATGACTTAGTACTTTTATTTGTGGCAAAACCCTTGTTGGCAATCAGAGGTCAGACGTTTCTTGTAGTTGGCCATCAGGTTTGCGCACATCTCAGGAGGGATTTTGGCCCACTCCTCTTTGCAAATCCTCTCCAAGTCATTAAGGTTTCGAGGCTGACGTTCGGCAGCTTGAACCTTCAGCTCCTTCCACAGATTTTCTTTGGGATTAAGGTCTGAAGACTGGCTAGGCCACTCCAGGACCTTAATGTGCTTCTTCTTGAGTCACTCCTTCGTTGCCTTGGCTGTGTGTTTTGGGTCATTGTCATGCTGGAATACCCATCCATGACCCATTTTCAATGCCCTGGCTGAGGGTAGGAGGTTCTCACCCAAGATTTGACGGAACATGGTCCCGTCCATAGTCCTTTTGATACGGTGAAGTTGTCCTATCCTGTCCCCTTAGCAGAAAAACACTCCTAAAGCAAAATGTTTCCACCTCCATTTTTGACAGTGGGGGTGGTGTTCTTGGGGTAATTTCTCCTCCTCCAAACACGGCGTGTTGAGTTGATGTCAAAGAGCTCGATTTGGGTCTCATCTGACCACAACACTTTCACCCAGTTCTCCTCTGAATCATTCAGATGTTCATTGGCAAACTTCAGACAGGCCTGTACATGTGCTTTCTTGAGCAGGGGGACCTTGCGGGCACTGCAGAATTTCAATCCTTCACAGTGTAGTGTGTTACTAATTGTTCTCTTGGTGAATATGGTCCCAGCTGCCTTGAGATCATTGACAAGATCCTCCCATATAGTTCTGGGCTGCTTCCTCACAGTTCTCATGATCATTGAAACTCCACGAGGTGAGATCTTGCATGGAGCCCCAGACCGAGGGAGATTGACAGTTACTTTGTGTTTCTTCCATTTGTGAATAATCACGCCAACTGTTATCACCTTCTCACCAAGTTGCTTGGTGTCTTGTAGCCCATTCCAGGTCTACAATCTTGACCCTGACACTCTTGGACAGCTCTTTGGTCTTGGCCATGGTGGAGAGTTTGGTATCTGATAGATTGCTTTTGTGGACAGGTGTCTTTTATACTGATAAGTTGAGATTAGGAGCACTACCTTTAAGAGGGTGCTCCTAATCTCAGCTCGTTACCTGTATACAGTAAAAGACACCTGGGAGCCAGAGATCTTGCTGATTGATAGGGGATTGAATACTTATTTCACTCATTGAAATGCACATCAATTTATAGCTTTTTTGAAATGTGTTTTTCTGGATTGTTTTGTTGTTGTTTTGTCTCTCACAGTTACAATAAACCTACCATTACAATTATGGACTGATCATTTCTTTGTCAGTGGGCAAACGTACAAAATCAGCCTGGGGTCAAATAGTTCTTTCCCTCACTATAAGCCTTTAAACACAAATTTGCATTTAGAATGGGGATGGTGAACTTTTTTGAGAGTATGTGCCCAAATTGGTGACAATATTCTTTAAAATTTATCTAATGTGTCCATTTTTTAGTTTGAACAGCAGATTATCATTATTTAAAAGATTTATACAGTATACCACTTTTCCTAAGCTAGTGTACAATATACAAAACAGTTGATAATGTAAAAATACAATTTAGTAACAGTTGACAACAATACAGGAGAAGATAAACTGAAATACAATTAGCAATAAAAACGGAACAAAGTAATACATTCTATGCAAGTGGATTAAAAAAACGTCTCTGGGATCATCCTTCCTCCTCAAAGGTCAAGCAAAATTGTGTTTAAACACTACTGGAAACTAGAGACTGTCTTAGTTCTTCCGGAAGTTGATTCCAAAGATGTGGTGCCATAACAGAGGAGGCCATGCATCTTGCTGCCGTTCCCTTGGTTTCAGACGGTGGCAGTATCTTAATCAGGGCCCTATCCAGTGATCATAGGGGACCGTGCAGGATGGCAGTCTTTGAGATACCCATTCCCATGCCATATAAGGCTTTAAAGCAGTGGTTCCCAACCTGGGGGTTCACAACCCCCTAGGGAAACCAGAACCACTGTATACCCCTTTAAGGGGAATAGATGAAGCAGTGACAGCAGCAACAGCCTCACAAGGATTGTGCTGCCACTGCTGCTACAAAGAGTTCTGTTAAGGTACCTGGGGGGTTAGCATGGCCATCCTGAGGGGGCGGAGCGGCAATCCCCTCTGCGGGCCACTCTGCTGCCCTAAATGGCTACCTGCAGCAATCTGACCCATGTCTGGGCTTGCCCAGACCTTGAAGTCTGTGTGATCGTCGCAGAGAGCTATTTGGGGCAGCAATGCGGCCTGCAGAGGGGATTGCCGTTCCCTGCCCACCTCTGGATGGCCGCCCTATCCCCCAGGTACCTTAACAGAGCGCTTTGTGGCAGCAGCGGTGTGATCCTTGTGAGGCTGTCCCTGCTGTCACCGCCCTCCCCCGCAAGGACTTACAGTGTTCCCTACCTTCATGTAAAGGTTGGGAGCCATTGCTTTGAAGAGTGATAATAAACGCTATGAATTGGGCTCAGAATTGAATGGGCAGACCAGAGGAACTGCGTGGCAGGCTCAACCTACTGAGCCCCAATGACCAGCCAAGCTGCTGCATTCTGCTAACTAATGCCTCTGGACTGTCTTCAAGGGTGCCACCATGCAGAGTGCATTGCAGTAGTCTAAACATAGACTAATGTCAGTGAGGCATGGACCACTGAAGCCAGGTCCAGCTGACTCTGGTACTGCCTTGGCTTTTTGAACTTGGATATTTTATTTGTTTTATAAATTTTTTAAATGGAGAAAGACTAAGAATGCTTTTGAGCATTTTGTTCTAACATTTGCACATCCCCATCCTTTTACTTACGAGGAGCACAATCTGCAGTCTGCCTGGCACATGCTGCTTCTCTTTGAAATAGCAGTGATACAGTTTGAGTTCTTGGCTCTGCTCATATCAAGCAGAAGTTGCATGGACCATGTAGGCTGCAGGTCACATTCCATGTAAATAAACTAAATGGAAAGGGGGCAGGTTCCAAAATTCACTGTCCCTGACTACTAGTGTAATGTACAAGCAGATCTGGATAAGGATTATTTGTTATCAGATAGGGGGATTTTGCTTTAAAAGAAGGATTTGTGTTTTGGTTTTGGGCATGGGTAGCTGTCAAGTATTGTTTGACATCTGAGAACTGTCGGTGGTAATGGTTGATTGGTTTGGGCTGTGTTTGGGAGGGGGACAGAGCCCTGCCTGTTAACTACGGGTCCTGATTGGTTAATTAAAACTTGGGAGTAATTGAGACTGACAGAAAGAAGTACAGAAACCCTATAAGAAGCAAGTAAGGGAAAAGATTAGAGGGGGGAGTTAGGGAAAGGGCTATGTTTGAAACTAGGAATTGTTCTTGAGCATTTTAAGGCTGACCAGGGAAAGTTCTGTACTGAGAGACAAGTTTGTAACCTGCAGAAAGACTGAGACTCTGGCAGGGGGGAGCTTGCATCTAGTGTTTTGGGAAGCTACAGTAAGTTTAGAGGTAAAGCCTATGTATGCTAGGAGAAAGTAAGGAAAGTAAAGAAGTGCTCTTTTCTGTTCTGTCTTTGGAACTTGTGTATCTGCTGAAGTGATTTTTATTTTGAGTGTGTTATTTTAATAAATTTGGTTTTTATTCCCCTACAATTTGGATTATGATTTATGCTTGTATCTATATTATTCAATACAAAAGAACCAACAAAAATAGGAGAGAGAAACTGTAATTGTAATAATATCTGCTTGTGTAAATACTGAGAAAAACCAAGGCCATCTGTTTGCTTTAGTTAGCAAAGATTGCCTTGGACCTTAGTACTGTAAAGCTAAATATTTCTCCCTCCTAAGAAAGAGATTCCCCACTTGGCAGCAAGAGGCTTGTGTAGCTGGCTGACCAGGGTAAAAAAGTGTCCAAGTATTTTTGGGCTGTGGGACGTAACAACTAGTAGGCTGGGAAAAGTGCTCTGCAGCACAACAGTCTTCTTCACTCCCCCACGCCTTCTGGAAGAGTGGGGGGAAACTCCTTACATCTACACTGTGCTCAAGTTGCTATGTGTGGGAACATGTCCCTTTAAATGCTGTACAAGCATGGAGTGAAGTGCTCCTTCCTCATGTAGCATTTAAAGTGTAAAAGATGCATTTCCTTTAAGTCTCATGTGAGAATGGAGGATGAGAAGATCCAATTCTTCTGTGTCGGCCAACAAAATCTTCTCATGTGCCATCTTGGGCATGCATGCCGTAGTTTTGCCACCCCTGATCTAGAGCCACGCCAGGCCTGCACAACTTGTGGCCTGCCAAAGTGAGCATAGCTGCTAGGCATGTTCTGTGGCTTGAATCTGTGAAATAAACACTGTCTCTTATCAGCCAATGTCACCCAGGTCGTAAAAACAGAAAAGCCCCATTGGATAAGGTCAAGACCCATCTAGTCCAGCTTCCTGTAACTCACAGTGGCCCACCAGATGCCTCTGGGAGCATACAAGACAACAAAATATTTGCATCTCCTTGTCACTCCCCTGCATTTGGAGATTGCATCACCCATCATGGCCTATAGCTTGAAATGGAGATTTCCTCCAGAAATCTGTCCAGTCCCTTTTTAAAGGCACCTAGTCCAGATGCCATCACCACCTCCTGTGGCAAGGAGTTCCACAGATTAATTACCCGCTGAGTAAAAAAAATCCTTTGTTCTGACTCTCCCAACACTCAATTTTAGTGGATGTCCCCTGGTTCTGGTGTTGTGAGAGAGGGGAAAAAAACAACCCTCTATCCATCCCACACATAATTTTGTACGGCTCAATCAAATCCCTCCTTAGACATGTGTCCCCCCCCACCTCAGTCTTTTTTTCTAGACTGAAGCGCCCCAAATGCTCTTTCCTCATAAGGGAGGTGCCTTATGTCTTGTTTCTGGTAAACTGTTTTGCAAATCTAATACAGAAGATTTGTATTACAGAAGATTTGAACAGTTCCAAAACTTAGGACAGTTTTAAAAATCAAACCCATGTTGTATTTTGCTTTTATAACAGCTTTCAAAGAGACAGATGAGCAAGAAGTTCAAAGAACAGACTACAGATGCTTTGCAAAAGCTGGAACAGTATGGTGGGAAGGTAGGCTAAGCTGCTACCACAGCAAACTGTGGTATGTGTTTTTCCCACTGCCTAGCAGCATTAAGTTCATCTCATATAGTCATGATAACAGACTGTGAAGCTGGAGTGGGCCTGCAGAGCCAGACAAAGGTGTATCTAGTCAGTATCGCATCTCATTGCTTCTGGTTTTCCTGATCCAATGAACTTATTATATATAAACAGGCGTCCACCTACTTCCTGGAAGCAATGTGATTATTACTAGATGCGTGGAATTCAGATGAGTGCTTTCCACCCTCTTCCTAACTAAGATACTTGGAAGTGTGGCTCTGCAAAGATCTTTTTTTATTTGCAAACGGAAGGAGACAAGGATGTTCCTAAGAGGGGGGTGCACTGATGTCTCCCACCAGTTCCATTACATTCACACCAAAATTGGCACATCCATTACACCCTGGTAATAGCGTGCTTGGGAACACACACTCAACCACTAACTTAATTCCATACTGCACTTGTACTGTATAGTTTTATTTTTAAGGGAAATAAGGGAAAATGGAGGCACTGTTTGTGCATGTGCCAAAACGTCTCCCATTGAATTCTCTCAATTCTGAGAGACTGGAAGTCTGGGTTATAGGACCAAGTATGGGCTAGTTCATACCTGTGCATGCGTAATTTCCTTGCACTTGATTTTTGAATACCAGATAATCGAATGCATAAAGCAGCTCATTCAAAAATGATTTCATGGGAGTAGATATGTGTATTCTGTCTAATCTTGGAGCAGCCAAATCAGTGCATATAGTGTACTTTTTCAAAAATGGAAATTCATTGAATTCCATTGAACCCCTGCTAACTGGGCAAGAGGCACTTTTTCAAGTGGTGTCCTCTTATATTTAGCAGGGGGAGAGCAATTGTCCCTCTTCACCCCAGCACAGTGTCTTTCTCGTGGCTGTTGCTGGTGGTGTTCTCCATTCTTTTAGATTGTGAGCCCTTTTGGGACAGGGAGCCATTTAACTATAATGTTATTTGCCTGTAAACCGCTTTATGAACTTTGTGTTGAAAAGCGGTATATAAATACTAGTGATTGATTGAATGGGGAAGCAGTACGTGGGGCTGAATTCTCTCGCTATAGAAGATTGTGAGGATTTTAGCTTTTACAAAAGTGCTCCATGCACAAAGGCTTCAGCTCACCGAGAACTGCCATGTCTTGCATATGTGATTTTTTTTTTTCCTGCTCATGGTAGATTCACAACTCCTAGACCAGCCATTTTCAACCAGTGTGCCACGGCACACTGTGCTGCTATTTGAGGGAAGGTCATTTATGAGTAGAGCCAATGTGAAAAGAGATGTGAGCCCCCTCCCCCCCCCATTTGCAGCATGGTGCACCTTATCAGTTGTCAAAAAACTGATGGTGTGCCTTGACAATTTTAGTACCTTCTCAGTGAGCCATGAGATGAAAAAGGTTGAAAATGGCTCAGTAGTGTTGCACCTATGGAAGTCCATTCAAGTCATGACTTCATGTTGCAAGTGATAGACATGCATTGTAAACCATGGCAGTTTGGAGAGAGCATCATACTTATAATTACATCATACTTATAATAATTTTCTTCACCTACTCCAGTCTGTTATGGGTGATGAGGTAATTTTTTGGGATGGTTTTCACTGGTCACTTCGTAGTAGGTAGGTAGTGTGCTGGGGTGGGGAGTAGGAAAGATTTACATATTGGTGTACATATTCTGCGGCAGCTTGGGCAGGTAACAGCCAGGGCTGCTCATATGTTGCTTACCCGGTGAGACGGTTGGGCTCACCCTAGCCAAAGGTTACCCTTTGGCTCGACTGGCATGCCATAATCATGCTGCCTTGACCCTTGTGGTCAACTGTGATGATGGTCATCTTGTCCACTACGAGCTGGAGTCTGGAGTTGTATGCCCATCTGATCATCCAGATCTCCTGGGGGAGGAAAACAACTAGAGCTGTTTCTCCCAATCAGATCCCAGACATTGTAGGGTTCGCTAGTTATGGCCCATCTGCAAGTTAATGTATTGTTATATTAATAAAGTGGCCCTTGGTCCTGTATGCTTATTGGGTGTGTGTGCTGGTAATGTTCCAGTTTTTACATGCTTGTTTTATATTGATTGTGGCTTCAAATGAAGTTTATTTTAACACAGACATAGTTACCATGTTTAATTCTCATTTTCTCAACAGGAAAGTCTGACGGTTATAAAATCTAAAATTCCAACATATTGCTCAATTTCCTCCTGAGGAGAGACATGGACCTGAACTCTTTTCAAACTGTGTTTTGTCATTTGTTTCCATGGTGCATTGTTTTGTAAGCCCTCAGGGGAAACACGGGATTAAAAATTAAGACGTAAGGTAAGAGTACATATTCTCAATGCACTTAATTATGGCGAGTGGTAATATCATTGTTGTTCCAGTACTTCTAGCAGGAACAGCAGATCAGTTTGTTATATTAAATAATGGGCTCATCCATCTTTTTCAAATGTCTAACTATAAAGAAAGTAGGGACATGACATTTGCTGTGTATCCTACATTTTTAAAAAAAAATTGGTATGTTTATGAAATGTGATTTGGGAATTGAGGGCGCAGTCCAGCCAAAGGGAGGCACTATTAAGCCCCACTAATATAGGTGGGAGACAGTTACAGATGTGCTGTAACAACCTTTCTCGTTGACGACAACTAGACTAGAGAGTGTGTAAAGCTACATGGCTTCTGCCATGATTAATTTATTTTTAAGCAGAAATAAATTTCTTGCCAAGTCACAGAAAAATCTATTTTTGTACTGTCAAGTTAGGGAAAGAAATTTTGCCCTAACAGTTCTGGACAGGAAAAAAATATAACTTGTGTTTCAAGAAAGTGAGACCTGTCTTAGATCAAACAATTGACATGCTTCAATTGCTATACCCTTGCATTGAAAACATAGTGAATTGTTGAGTATTATAAAGATTAAAGTGTCCAGTGTTAAATGTTTACGTAAAACCTTGTTTGACTCCACTTAAAATCCTTTAAAACAAACCAATTGATGAGACAGTCTGTGTTTTTCATTTTATTATAAAATGTGCACACTTAATTTTCACAAACGTACTACAGCAAATTTCAGGTGTACATGTATTGTACTACTCGTATTCCTACACTGGTGATAGCAGAGCAGCCTTCAATGTGCCTCTGTATTCCATCTCTACACCAGAATGGATGCCTGCTTTATTTTTGGAAAACCAGTTTGCAGTATTTTTTGTCCTTCTGTAAGCTTTTCAGTTCTTTTATGCAGAAATGTCACAACTAAGGTTGGCATATGTCCTGCATCAGTAGTAAAAGGCAGGAGTTAATGTTTTGAATGTGCTGGGGAATTGTGAATCCTCATTTGTAATTAGGTGCATGGATGACGGGGGAAGAAGGGCAATGACCAGGCCAGCTTATACACCCTCCTCTTTCCCTTGCTGTCCCATTTTGGCCCTTATGCTTCATCCCTAGAAATGTCCGAAGGTGCATGTCTGCATGCTAAACCATTCCTGCTCCTAATGCAAATTGCTTGCATGTGGTTCAGTCATTCTGACCAATCTCCTTCTGCTCCTTCAATGACCATTAAGCCCTTATCCTTCCTGCTTTCTGTCCTCCAATGACAGAACTTTTCCTTGTTGTCTTTCCTGCACAATGGCAAGGGATTGTAGCCATTTTTTAAAAAATCAATAAAAGTAATTACACCTTTTGCAAACCTGCTTTTACCATAGCTTCTGAGTAATTGCTAAATAAATGTAATATCTCAGAGTAACATGGGCATATGCAACAAAGAGAAAAAGAATGTGAAGATGGGTTCCCCCTAGGCTCAGTGATGTTCGGTAAGACGATAAACTCTTGATAATCCTGGGAAGGGCAGGCTGGAAAGTTAAGAACATGGGTCCTTTTCCCTCAGTTAATTAGCAGACCAGACTTATACTTAAAGTAATATTATTAGTAGTATTAAAATAGTTTCTAGCTTTTATTTTGGTGTCTAATACTTTATGTATAATTCTGGCTGGATTTAAGTAAACAGGAAGTCTTGAGGACAGAAGATTGCCACATGCAATTAGCCCAAGCACTTCATGAACATTTACTATTAAAAAAGAACCTTCTATAAAATGAGTAGGTCATGAAACAAATTGCACTTGTACCAACATCCAGCAAATACAATTCTTTCCCTGCATTTTGGGCTCTCCATATATCTTTCCCCTTCTTGCCAGGCCAGTCCATTAAGAGAATTGGGTGACTTGTGCATGTTTCCCCACTCCCTATTATCCACCTCTACATTTCCTCAAGGACTGAGGAACACTGGATGGGAGGTACACTCAAACCTCCCATTTCCTATAACAACCTGTTGGGATAACAGTTCACAGGCGGAGTAGGAAGAAACAGATGAAGTGACACTTTTGTTATGCCCTTCAAAGATTGTGCCCAAAACATGGGTGGCTGCAATAGTCTTTAACTTGGAATTCTGTTCAATTATGTCAGTACAAAAGGGTGAAAGGTATGAAATGGAACAATTTTGCATTTTAGAGATAAGTAACTGATCCTGTTTACATCGCTCTTGGTTTCTATCAATGTTTGGATGACAATAAAGCAGTTTTCATACTAAGTTGATTTCCTTTGGATTGTTTTTTGAATCCAATGAGGTTTTAAGAACAACTACACAAGCATTGTTTAAGAGGACTGTTTTACCTCTACTAGTGGAAAAATACAGTCTCGGTAGGAAGGCTTTAATTAAACAAAGCTTAGTTGCATTATACACATCTTGGTGTAAAGCTGAGCAATCCTGTTTTATGGTAGAAGTGGCAACGGCTCTATGGATTTGTTGCTGCAGAACTGTTCACATTGTCCTTTAATTGGCCTGCGTGAGGTTAAATCACATTTTCGAAGAGCTGCATGGAACGCATTATGTTTTCATCCTGTAAGAAAAAAACAACTCATGTTATCTCAATGATAAAGTAATACCTGAAAGTGGAAAAAAAAGTTAAGAATATTTTAATGCAGACAGCTTGTCACGCTGAAAAGGAATGCAAATGCATTTGGAATGCAAAGAGTCCTTTTAGGAGTGCCCCAAAATGTGAGTGTAAGCAGTTGGGTTTTGGATTATTTTTCTCTTGGACTAATAGACCTATCCTCCCTACCCTGCAAATGGCTTCTGACATGTTTTCAAAGGTGTTTGGTTCCTGCAACCTGGAGTGCACAGCCTGACAAACGATTCTGCAGTTCCGCTCGTAAGGCCTGATTTGTATATGTGAGCAATGGACAAGTGGTCTTTGCCTGTCCCATAACAATTAACCACATGTTTTGTCCTCAATAGAGGTAGCACAAACATGGCAACAATGCAGATGGCTAGCAATTACATTTTAATATTTAAGATGCTACCAGGATGTGAACAGAGAGTGAAACTATATGCAATGCTTCCTGCCCATGTTTTCAAAATCTGGTTGAATTATTTTTTTAGATTGGTTGAATTTATTCCTCTGTATAGGAGAAAACGTGTGTGTGTGTGTGTGTGTGTGTGTGTGTGTGTCTGAAATTGCCCTTCCTCCAAAACTGCACTGGGGTACATGTTGAAAGACCAACACCTGCTCCATCTGCTAATAGCATTTGTGGCTTATAGGCTACCACAAATTACCCCAGAAATCATTGTGGGGCTGTGAGGTTACATTTGGCTGCACTACATAGTTAAGAACTTTGATGACAAAAAATAATTGGATCTGTTCCCTGACCTGCTATGGACACACAAACCTGTGGATAAGTACATCTGTGGGTCAGGTCCAATAGGATTTCTAGACACAGCTGGAGGTGTTCTGAATCCTCTGGAGGTTTTGGTAAGGCACTTCATAAAAAACTGGAACTTCCTTTCTGACACCTGGGGTCATTCTGAGGAACACAGCCTCTGAGAGCCTCAGAAGGGACCCCAGATGCGACTGGAGAACACCTCCAGTTGTGTCCAGGAGATTAGGTCAGGCCCTCTACTGTGGATTCTGAACCCATACTGACCTGTACTCCACTTACACTGTACCCTTTCATTAGAGATGGTTGAAACCGTTGCGTGATAAACATGAAAGTAACAAAGAAAAGAGCAGCTTAGGAGCTGGCAGTCCCCATAGGATGGGCCACATACTCCCACCCACGGGACACTGTGACTTTTACAGGGAGTACATAGAGCCCACATAGAGGTTTTGTATGCGGGACCAGCTCCAGGGCGCTGCAATGGAAGTTGTGTGGGACTCCAAGTTCAGCTGTGTCGCTTTGTGGGAAGGCTGCTCCCAACCACAAAAGTAGTCAACCTGCTTTTCTTGTTTGTCTTAAACAGTTGCACAGACAAAAACAGTAAATGAATAATCAAAAGTATCCTAAAGGGTTTAGGGGGCAATCACCTTGTGGTAGTCGTACAGTGGTACATGTATAAATATTAAGGACGCAATCCTAACCCGGACTTAGGCCGGCACAGTTAGGCAAGCAAAGTTTGGCCAGCACAAGCGACATTGTAAAGTATGTTTGGACCACGCTCGGAGTCATGGAGGCCAGCACACAGATGTGCACCATCCTCCCTGACTCCCAGAGTGTCCAAATGTGCTTTACGGTGGACCGTGTGGCCAAACCTTGCTGGCCTAACTGTGCCAGCCTAACTCCAGGTTAGGATTGCACTCTAAATAAAATACTAAATTGTGTTTTTAAACTTAGGAGGAGTTTGTGAAAGATTGCATACATGGAGTTTTCGTACCATAGTTTAGGCCTCAACTTTACACTTTTCCACACAGGCAACATCAGTTAACAGCAACAGCTATTATATAACATTTCCACTGGTTACTCACTTTTTGGCAACTTTCAATGAATTCGTCTATGGTAACTACACCGTCCTTATTCTTGTCCATTTTCTGCCGAATGAAGAAATGTTGATTAAGTAATGTTGGCCTCTAGTTAAAGCCAACCTCTTTTATTACTGTTTGAAACAAAGAGTATGCATGCATGCACGGTAACATACATCAGTCAGAGTTGTTAACTACTCTGACATGTGCTGAAATTGTATGTTTCCTTTGACAAATCGTAGGCTTCTCGATTAAAACTTGTGTGTCTCAACCATGTGGGAGGTCTGGTACAGGTGAAACAAAAACATGAATGGGAGGGGGAGTGAGGAAGAGTCACCATTCAGGCTGAAACCTCAAACATTATGGGCAGCCCAAACCTCATGCCTGCTGGAATAGGGAGGCCGGCCGGCCCCAAAACCAGTGTGTGGTTGGGCTGCGTGTGCCATAACTTGGAGTAAGGGGAATTTATTCCCCTTTCCGCATGTTGCACTGCAGCAATCCCAATAAGGCCACTCGGAGCTGTGTCTGTGCAATTGTTGATGCAACACCAAGTATCCCATGTAAGGCTGGCCATGCCAGGGAGGGGCGTAAGGATCTGGCGTAAGTGCCAGAGGCCTATCTCACCCCCCCCATGCCTGTCCATGCATAGGCCCATCTTCCTCCTAACCCAATCTGCCTTCTCCAGCCTCTCCCGTTCCCTTCCCCGCCAGTCAAAGTATTGGTGAATCCTACCTGGAAAAACGTTTCCACATGTTGCCTTGGAACATCATCTCTGAGAACAGGATATGTGCATTTCCCCATCATATCATATATAGCTTTCATAATATCCAACATTTCCTATAGAGAACCAAAGGCGTGAGCAGAAATAGTATGCATTGATTACAAAGAAGCCACAGTTAGTAAAAAGATTTTTATTTGCACAATAGAAGCCCTGCTAGTCCAGAACTGAAAATGTGACAAACTGTCATGGATATAATTTTGTTTTGAAACACGTAAGAGCTAGCTCATGGTAGCTGAAGAATTCAAAAGCTAGCAGCAATCAACACTGCCAGATGTTTTTCTGTACCCCAAGCTGCCTTTTGCACTGGAAAGGGAACTGATCTGCATGTGGAAACCAATAGGGCAAATGTTCCGAGATCTGCAAATTGGCAGTTGTCCCCAACAGCTTTCAAAAACAATATGAGAGAAAGGGCTGTCGGGAACAGCAAACCAGGAAAAATAAGAAAAGAGCCTGCATTTTAAAATCATAATTACAAACCCTTCATCTTACTTGAAGCTCAATTAATTACTACACATTTAAAGTTTTAAATGTTTGGTTTTTTTAAAATACCCCCTTACATTTGTGACAGGACAGCGTTCCTTAAATGCAAGTTTCCTTGGAAAGGAAAGGAGCTTGTCATGAAATGTCCCCATAGCTGTGCCCCAAACTAAATAAAATCAACTTTTCATTTCTTCATGCTTCTCATCTTTTTTTTTTTTTTTCATTTTT
The DNA here is from genome assembly GCA_029204185.1 of Lerista edwardsae. NCBI lineage: Eukaryota > Metazoa > Chordata > Lepidosauria > Squamata > Scincidae > Lerista > Lerista edwardsae. The sequence continues at coordinate 5,268,780 of JAJKFI010000056.1, read as the reverse complement.
GGTCTCAGTTCCAGTTGTTGTCCTTGACATCTTGTACCTTGTCTTGTGGGTGATTTTGTTTTTATTACTATACAGCTTGTTTTAAATGGCATTGTTAGATGTTCTGATGTTCTGATGTTCCATTTGGGGAAAGAAGATGTGGGATATAAATATTTTAAATAAATTATAAAAGGTATTTTGGAGTGCAGTCCTATACATGTTTGTTCAGAAAGAAGATCCAGTCCACTGCCTATTTTTCCTAGGCACCTCTCATCCAATGAAACGTTGCAACCATGCGCCCAGTTCCTCAGGGCATGATAAAGGGTTACCTTCTCCCCTCCTTCCATCCAGCTCCCCCTTACAGTGCCCTCTCTCTCCATTCATTATTCATAGGCACATGGGCCAAGGCAGAGGAGTTCTTGTGCCTCAAGGCACATTTCTCAGTTTTCCTGGTCCTTTAAAAAGGTTCCAAAAGCAGAATGCTATTGTTACAGAGAAGTCCCAGCATTGGGCTGCCATGCACACGTGTGCGCACACACAATCCCCCCTCACTATAATCCAGCTGTCTTGTGGGTTCAGTCCCTCTCATGCTGCTTCACCACCACCACCATTTGCAGGGGGTTTTCTTTGTGGGGAAGCATTCAAACTTAGTGCACGTGCACACGCACACACATACACGGTACAATCCAGAAAAATTCTACTGATTTCATGGCCCAGTTTGTGAGACTATGGATGGGGGCTGTGTGAACAGAGGTAGCTTGACTGCAGGTGCTTGCAGTAGTGATATCTTCAAAGATACCAAAGATGGAATCGGTGATAGTTTGCACTACAGAGCCTCTTTTTACTGGAGCAGGGGCTGCTGTGCATTGTCTGAGACCTGTATCCTCTACACAAGAGATCCTGGGAATAACTCGGAATAACTGGGAATAACTCGGGACCAAAAGACACCAGTGCAAAAGACATTAAATGCAACTGCTTGCAGACCAAATGTCTCTGATCTGGCTTCCAGCTGTGGAACAAGCACACAAAGCCCTGGTGTATGGTTAGTGACAAGACAGCTTCCACTGATGGAAATGAACTTACCTCTTTAGTTATATAGCCGTCCTTATTGATGTCATACAAATTAAAAGCCCAGTTGAGTTTTTCTTCTACTGTCCCCCGGAGCAAAATTGAAAGCCCCATAACAAAGTCCTGCAAGAAAGAATATTATTTACTTGGTTTTTTTAAAATAATAATAATAATCTGGCATCAATTTGTTTTTGAAAATTGGAGAAACAAGATGAAGCCAAAGGAAAAAGACAGGAGTAAAACTTTATGCCACAACACGGAATGGCAGCTTTTTTTTTAGAAGACTCATTAAAAGTGACGCCAAAATGAGGTTCCAAAGCCCCCATGCTAGATAGCTTAGCATGTATTTAACTCGTCCATTGAAATCAGTGAGGCCTAAAGGTAATTAACTTTGGACAGCTCATGCTTACTGAGCTTTAATGAAATAAATGCAGCTTTGACTTGGGCTGGACCATGCCAAATCATTTCATTGGCCTCTATCATTGAAGCTAGTGGGACTTCACCAGTGAAAATTAGCTCAAAGATTATGGTGGTTGCAAGCCAAAACAAACTTGCCAAACCAGCCATGTCTTGCGCCCTGCTCCTAACTGGCACCAAATGGATATTGGCTGTTCTTAAAGCACTGCTGAAGGCAACAAACGGTCATCAAAGCAATGTATCTAGCTTTGTCTGACAGCAGATTAGGTTTCTTGTGCACTTTTGCATTAGTCTACAAGCAATAAAATCAATTACTTTTTAGTAATAAAAATGTGTTGTCCTAGGGGGGATCGATCAGAGAGTGCCTGGGAATGCATATCTCATATTGCATAACTAGGGGTGTTTGTTGTTGTTAACACATACAAAAACAAAACACCACCTTTTTGATGTTAAAATATTTGAATAAAAACACAAAGCACCACATTTTCCAGAAATTAAAATGGACCACTTTTCCAATTAGAAATAATACCATGGTTGCATCTGCTTACACTATATCATCTACCTAGTACACTTTTAAAGCATTTAAAATTTAAAAAAATTGAGAACTTGGAATGATAACCTAGAATAAAAAAACAGCACTACTTTTTACCTTTCACATCACAAAATCTGCAAAAAAACAATTTTAAAACATCCCTACTTACAACAAAGCAAAGTTTTAATTACAGTCCTCAGTTGCCCAATAGTAGTTTTGTAACAGTTAAATATGTACGCGTGCCTTTAAGTTTGGTAGGTCTTTAAGATGGTAAGGCCACATCTAGAGTATTGCGTACTCCTTTGAGATTAAATTTGAGTGCCTTTAATTTCTTATTGGTCTGTGAAACAAAATCACCTGATTCTTACGCACAGGATTGGCAAATGATGCTGAATCAGGCCCACTAACTGCAGTGGGAGAGAAGATGCAAGCATCTACCAAGAGGAACACTGTCCTTAATAGAATTGAAACAGGCATAGGATAAATAAGCGCCCATTGCTATTTTAGCATAAATTTAGATTCTGGTTGAAGTCCTTTGGAAAGAGCTAATTGCATTCAATAGTCTGGAGTTGCCTGGGGAGTTCTGAAATTCTTAAGAAAAGTTAACTTACAGAAGCAAATCATCGTTATGCTTTTTATTTCTCAAATAGCATCCTCACCCCATGCTTCTGTCACATATCAAATGCCTTTTGGAAATACAGTCTTTCAAAATACAGTGTACTCTAGCGAGTCCTGTCCACAACGAAGTGCAGTGTCTGCGACAAAGTGCCTGGTGAGACACCCGAGTTTAGCATCTGGGCGAGTTAAGCAGCAGGGCGAGGAAGCCAAGGCTCTTTAAGAACATTAGAACTTAAAAACAAACATAGCCATGCAGTCAGTTAGCCAGCAGGTGGGTGGGAGCTATCCACTGTTTTGCACAGAGTACCACATGTATGATTATATGCCTCTGGGGCATAGGTCATGGGTGTGTCCTCGGTGCAAGGAGCTCCAGGGACTCAGGGAATGTGTCTGCTCCCTTGAGGCCTTGGTTGCAGACCTGGAGAAGCAGAGGCAGGCAGAGAGGGACCACGATGAGACTTCTGGGGACTTGCAGGCTTTGTCCCACCCTCAGAGAGGCAGCTCATCAGCTGCCAGGGAAGTTGGGGGATGGGCAGCAAAATGGCAGATGCGTTTCAATGTAGACAAGTATAAAGTGGAGCAAAAACATTGGGGCAAAAAATCAAAACTTCACCTATAGGCTAATGGGTTCTGAGTTGTCTGTGACAGCGCAGGAGAGAGATCTTGAGGTGCTGGTGGACAACTTGATGACGGTGCTGACCCAGTGTGTGGCAGCAATTAAGAAGGCCAATTCCATGCTTGGGGTAATTAAAAAAGGGGTTGAGAATAAAACAGCCAATATTATCATGCCATTGTACAAATCGATGGTAAGGCCACATCTAGAGTATTGTGTACAGTTCTGGTCACCACATCTCAAAAAGGACATACTGAAACTGGAAAAGGTGCAGAAGAGAGTGACAAAAATGATTATGGGGCTGGGGCACCTCTCTTATGAAGAAAGACTGCAGCGTTTGGGGCTCTTTAGTATGGAAAAAAGGTGCCTGAAGGGGGACATGGTCGAGACATACAAAATTATGTACGGGAGGGATAGAGTCAATAGAGGGATGTTCTTTTCCCTCTCTCACAACACCAGAACCAGGGGACAGCCACTGAAATTGAGGTTGGGAGAGTTAAAACAGATAAAAGGAAATACTTTTTTACCCAGCGGGTAGTTAAGCTACAGAATTCCTTGCCACAGGAGGTGGTGATGGCATCTGGCCTAGACTGGACAGATTTCTGGAGGACAAGTCCATCGTGGGCTATATGCCATGATGGGTGGTGCAACCTCTTTACATTAATAGTAGACTACTTCAGAATGCCAGGTGCAGGGGAGAGGCAACAGGATGCAAGCATCTGGTTGTCTACTGAGCTCCCTTAGGCACCTGGTGGGCCACTGTGAGATTCAGGAAACTGAACTAGATGGGCCTTTGGCCTGATCCAGCAGGGCTCTTTCTTTTATTAGAAACAGTTGCCATTTACCATTGATATAATAAAAACAAGGTGGTTAGCATTGTATGAGCCTCAACAGTGCTTTGGATCCTGGCTGTTGTAGTTTCTTAGGGATTTTTCCCAATGTAACTGAGAACTTAAAGAAAGAGAAAAAGAAAAGAAAGACTTCTCACAAGGTAGGGAACATTGTTGTTGTCTGCTGATTACGGCAGTCCGCAGCTGGAAATGTGGCACCTTAGGGGACATAATATTGATGTTTGTTTTCTGCTCAGCACAAGCCCTTTGTACACTGGTTTGTAGAAAAGCAAAAATAAAAATAAAAATGATGAGGTTGGATCTGATTTTCTTATCCATTCAGTATTTTATCTCTTTTGAAAGACCATATCATCAATACAGGAGGTCTTCTGTTGTGGTTCTTCAGCATAGTTCTTTGGGGAAAAGTCCAGACTGTTACTACACAACTCAGGGCACATTCATACCAAAGTACTCAGGGCACATTCATAACAAAGTAGGCTGGCACACTGTAAAGTGTGTTTGGACCATTCTTGGAGTCAGGGAGGCCAGCACACAGATGTGCGCTGTCCTCCTTGACTCCAAGCATGGTCTGAATGTGCTTTACCATTGCCCTTGTGCCGGCCAAACTTTGCTGGCCTAATTGTGCCAGCCTAACTCCAAGTTAGGATTGCGCTCTCAATCTTTGCTAGAAAGTTTTGAATCTATTACTGTTGAAGTGAACAACTGGTTACCAATACTTTTGGCTTTCTAATGTGGATTTGAAATATTTATGCAAATGTTGAATAGCAGCATTGAAGCCAATAGAAGCAGATACCAAGATCTTGGGAATGATCCAACTACTTTAGAACGTTCAAAACAAATTCATTTCAACAAGGTAGAATTACTTACATGCTGAATATTCCTAGTGGAATCAAAAGGCTTAATCAGTGCTTAACTTTGGTTCTTCTAAAGCACTGATTTTCAACCTTTTTCATCCCATGGCACACTGACAAGGCACCAACATTTTCCAGGCACATCATCAGTTTTTTTCACAATTGACACACTGCAGGCGGGGAGCTCACATCCCCCAGCGAGCCTAATAAATGACCATCTGCCAAACTCCCAGGGCACACCTGCAGACCATTTGCAGCACACCAATGTGCCACAAAGCACCAGTTGAAAATTGCTGTTCAAAAGCCACCTGCCTTGTGCCACTTTCCATATTGAACTGGTAAAGTCTGGTCCTCCTGCCTTCCCCAATATGTGGTTATCTAGAACACTGGTTCCCAACCTAGGGGTCAGGACCCCCAAGGAAGTTTTGAACTGATTTTCAGGGGGTTGCGAAGTGCTTGAGGCAGCCATCTTTAAAAGCTGGGTACCGTCTTGGAAGCTTCATTTTGGCTAGGGAACTGCTACTTCCTCAATGCTTCCTCAAGAGAAATAGCCTTGTTATGGGCTCGTTTTGGCATGTGTGTATGTGTGTGATGAAGTATCTCTGGGGTCTCTTTCTAAGTGGGCATGTCACACCTTCCATGTGCATGCATAGGTGAGTCTTAGCACATGGGGAAGAGGAGAGTAAATACTCTGAAGACTGTCTAAAATTTGGCTTTACTGCCTTGATCAGGAATACCATAGAAAAGCACTGTGCAATGTTGTCATAGCTGATTCAATCACTGAACTGAAAACTCGAACGCCACTTAGATACAAAGCATTCAGAACATTCTAAAAAGGATGTGGAATCTTTTCGACTTCCAAAAAGTATGAATCATTTAATACAATGACTTCACTTCCTGCTTAATGACATCACTTCCGGCTCTAGGTATTAGTATAGGGAGGTTCTGACAAGTTGTCATACACAAAAAGGTTGGGAGCCACTGATCTAGAAGGACCTTCCTGAGATCCTTCACCTCATTGTTGCCATCTCCAATATTTATTATTTACAGATTTATCCTGCCCTTCTCCACATTGACCTAAGGCAGTCATCACATTCTAAAAAACAACAGAAACACAAGTACTTTACTATCCAGAACAAGTAACATAATATCCTGGACAGCAAAGCTGCAACAAAACAAGCAATATCTAGTTTGGATGGAATCAGCAAGCAAAATCATGGCTGGGGATCATCCAATATCATAGCATTGTTGAAGATAAGTGGGTATAGATAGGATCCCTAGATGTCCCTTGATGAAAGATCAGTGGGAGATGCAGGTGCTTTGATCTTTATAAAGAAAGAAAATGTTGGAATATAATAATAAAAATGTTAGGCACCATCTACTCAAAGTTAAGCAATGGGATTTACTCCTAGGTAAGTGCATAGGATTAAAGCTTCACTGAAGTCAACAGGCCTGAAATATGCTCAATTATGGCTGGGTTCTGCGAAGTATTTGTACTGGCTGCAGCTCACCTATATCAATTCAGAAAGTCCCACCTTACGTGCGTCTGTACTTCTCTAGCTACATACCCAAGGTCCTGAAGCATGCAAGCCTCATAAAACTATGTGAGTGTAGATTTTATTTAGCAACAACAACTTAACTATTCAGGAATGAGGCTAGAAAGGGAAAGCATCAAGTGCAGAAACAAAAAGGAAGAAGACCTCAAGGTGCTGTGGTGTCACTCTCCTGCAGACTGCCCGAATGCTTACTTCACCCACCTCCTCCACCCCACCCCACCCCGTGTTTGGTTTGCAGCACAGGGAGAGGGAGCTGCCGCCTCTTCAGGAGCTGCTCACAGTAGCCTCTCTGACCTAATCACAGGCTTCTCTTTTATCTTGCCCCAAGGCCTGATTAGGCCCAATAAACCACCCCACTCAGTTGGCCACCTCACCGCCTACCGGCCAGCAGTTTCCCTGGACATGCCTGCTCCTTACTTCTGTGGGCTGCTATCAGCCTACTCCCCTTCTCCAGCAGCAGAGCCAGCAGCTTGTCGGCTTCCATTGTCTGCTCTAGGGGAGGTGCTGCCCTTCCTCCGGTGCTCATATCAGACGCTGCCTCCCTTGCCCATCATCCGTGCCAATGAGCAGCATTCCTGCCACTCTGGGCGATGCGGCTGCTTCTCAATCTAGCCAGGTGGCCCACCAGCGCATGCTGGGCTATCATAGCTGACAGGTTCTTGGGGTAGGAGTGGACAGCCAGACCCTAGGAAGGTGAGTCCAACACTGGACAGGTACAAAGAGGAGGGGTTGTTGCCCAATATATTCTAACTTTTGTAACTCTTCATCAGAAGCTACTCTAATTCAGGTGAGGAGGTGAGGAGGGCAGTTGTGGTTTCTCTTTTCTTTGAAAGAACTGAATGCTTGAAATGCATTCCCACAAGATAGAGAAGGGCTACTCAGTAACTGGCAATATTCAGAAAATGATTTTCACTCATAATCGCAACAGCAAAGATTTACAAAGAAATTCATTGAAATTGTGAACGCCTTATGATGCATTCATATATTCTGTTAAATTGGTTGCTATAGTACATCGTTTTAAAGGCATTCGCTCAAGAGCCTTCCTGCTTTTCAAGTGCTGCTTCTGTTGTGATGTGATAGGAAACAACAACAGAACCTTGTTGTTCTGGCCTAATAAGGCTGCATCTAAAAATAGCTCTTTTTTGTAAGAAATACAGTACATCTGTTTTTCTCCATGCCTTTTCTTAGAGGAGATTCTCATTCCCAGGTTGAAATCCCTTGCTCTCGACATGCAAGCACTGAAACATCCTTTGAGCTATTTAAAAAAAAAAATGACAAACAACCCATTCCCACCCTTAGATATTGCTCCAGACACAAAAAACGGAAAAAATCTGCAAACTGGGCATAGAAAGATTTAGAGGATATGTTTTTGAGCTCTGGTGCCCCTATCATTTCTCTAGGCTGCCTTCTGCCATTCTGAGATTAGAAAGAAAAGATGTCCCAAGGTTGACAAAAAGACCACCATCCTTCAGCTGGTTGGCAACATTCCAAGCCTGCCCAAAACTGTTTTGACATGAGCGTCAACTCTCACCCACCTAGAAAGGCCTGGAAATTGCCCGTTAAGTCTTCCAGTATAAACCTTGGAATACGTTTCACAGAAATGCGCTTGAATCTACCTGAAAAAGGATTTGTAAACAAAAGCTCAGCAGAGGAAAGCTGCACCAAGGTAAACGAATTTCACTGTCATTCTCAGGAGGCTTAACAAACATTGTGCTAGCCCAGTATTGAGTATAGTTATGTCATTGTTCTGAGGTAAATATGGGATTATTTATTTACCGCGAGCAAAACAGCAGATATATGTCTGATCCTAAAGACGTTTGCCTCAGAAGCAAGTCCCACTGGTGTCACCAGGGTGACTGGGCTGTGGAATACAGGGTTTATTGACGCACTATCAGCACAACTCAATGTTTGGCTACTATTTCTTGCAGGAATTAATGTTACTTTTTTAAAGCATTGGTTCTCTGAAGTGGAAAATGTCTCATTTTTGGTTCATTAAGGGCCTGTTTACAGAATTAACCTTTAAGAGGTTGGCAACCACTTAATGTTGCCTCAGCCTTGGGGCAAATGTCAATTGGAAGGTGAAGGAAGTTGAGGGAAGAACCAGGCTTGGTTAATTAGTCCCCCGACCCTTTTGCTTGCTTGCTTTTCCTCTCATTTAATGTTTATCTCATGTTAAAACCCATTTTATCCTTTTCAAAATTGATTGTAATCCATTGGGGACTATTATTTGAGTAGATGAGCAAGCGCTTTACTTGAGAAATCAGGATTTGTGAGAACTAATCTTTTCTTGGCTCCAATTGTACTCTTGAAACCCTTTTTAATCTCCAATAAAATATGAATAACAAAAAAAACTAGAATTAGTTTCACTTCAGATTTATTTTAAGGTAAGTGACCACATTAAAAAACAGACACACAGCCACATATTGTGAGTATTGAAAATGGGCTTGCATTTAATATCAGCTCCCTGTAATTCATTTGCTAAATGAAAAGCTGGTCTGCATTCAGGTGAGTGAAAACCAATTTGATTTGAATCTAGAAAGTTAGGTTCTTTTGGAAACTGCTATTTAGTTTGCCTCAAGGCGCAATCCTAGCCTGGAGGGATATGTGCCAGCCCAGGAGTGTTGCAAATGCACTGTAAAGCGCACTTGGACCACTCTCGAACCAAGGGAGGATGGTGCATGTCTGTATGCCAGCCTCCCTGACTCCAGGTTAGGATTGCGCCCTCAGGTGAATGCAATACGTTCTTCCTGAAGGATGAACATCATGTAACCCCCTGCTTAGTTCTCTGCATGTTGAATCCCTCAGCAGACCGACCAGTGACCAGGGAGAGGAGTCATCATGCCCCTTAGCATTATAATGTTGCATTACATGCAACAAAAGCCCCATTAGTACTTTTCCTAAGAAACAGCCACTTCAAAAGGAGATAGTTGGAGTAGAGAAGCCGTTGAACACTTTCCTCTATGACGCCCTGCTCCAAATTATAGTTCCCCAGTTCCTTTTTCTCCCTCAGGGTAGACAACAGGAAATAAGAGCAGAAACCCAAATCAAGCCTTACCTCAAAACTCACACATCCGTTGTGGTCTGTGTCAAATGCATTGAACAGAAAATGTGCGTATGTGGTGGAATCTGCAATTTAAATTACAACGTTATTTATTATTAACAATCTGTCTTGTAAGTAACTGTCATTGTTCCACCATGAATTTTTCTTGTCCTTTTTGAATAAATATTCATTTATTTAAGGACTCGCCGACACTGATCAAGTGGCATTAAGTAAGGTGTTGGCTATTCTCATTTTTTTTACGATAAACATTGTTTCATCCACAGATGGATGAAAAGCATCCACGGATCTGTCCATAAGCATTGTATCCACAGATCTGGATCTGTGGGGAACATCTGTGCGTGTGTGCGCGCGCGCACACACACACCACACACACACTACTTTTGTTTTTGTTTAGCAGTGGTTTTTTCTTGCTTAACAAGGAACATTATTGCTGAACTAGAATAGAATATGCATTGTTAAGCAAGATGCACCCATGCTTCTATTGCTGCCAAACAAAAACAAAGGGCACAGGGGCTGCCATTTATACATGGTTTGCCCATATTCATGGCTTCCATATCTGTTTCCCCCCCCCCTGAATTAAACCCCCATAGTTATGGGGGGGTGCCTGTACATCTATCTATCTGAAGCTTAGAATTTGTTCATCAATGGAAGAGCTGCTGAAGATTTGGAATGCTCCCCAGCAACTTTTTGTTTGGGGTGGTGGGGTGGGAATTGATATATGCCTCAAATTCCTCTGCTATGCAAAAAGCTTTTCAATAATTCCCTTGAAAATGAAGTCTGCCTTCTCCAAAAGAGAAAAGGAATGTACACCTTGATCAAGCCTTACCATGGGTATGAATGGTGCAGCCCACGTGTGCTTCTACCCACATGGGATCTCTGGATTGTGGCATGTGTTGTGCAGTGACATTCTATGCTAATGAGGCACAGAACATCATGAAGCCCAGTGACCTAGAAGTGATGTAACACTTCCAGGGCACTAGGCCTTGTTCCAGTAGCGACCAGAACCTTTCTATGGGCCTCAGAAAGGCCTCTGGAGGTGCTAGAACAGCACTTACCAGTTTTTGTAAAAACCAGAAGTGACCTTATAGCACCCCGGCGGCCTTTCTATAGTTCCTGAATGGGACCACAGATAATCTCTTGTTGTGTCCAGGAGCTCAGGTGAGACTCAGCCTCCTCTGCTGCCTCTGACTGCATGTCCCTGGTGTCTACTACTGTGGAACAGCAACAATCTGATACAGCACTGGTGAACTTGTTTAAAAAGACTCATCAGAGCACAAACCAAACACAACTGTCTTACAGGAACTCACTTTGAATATTGAACAACTCCCGCAATAGCTTGCTATATCAACTGAAAAGCAAGAAATAAGTTTCCTTTTTTTAAGGTATTTGGTATGCAAACTTAGTGAACAAGTTAAATGCATTTCCATAACAAAAGTCACTCCATGTGTTTGTTAGAGATAGAAGTTTTCCTAATAAATATTCACATTAGGTTATTATTATCATTACAATTACTATGCAATCATGGCCACAAACCAGACAAAGTGTAGGTAATATGTCTGACAAGCTTTTTGTGTGCCAATAATTTCAGTAGAAGGGAGTTAAGTACATGTTGGACACTGAAATCAGTGAGACATAAAAGTGTTAAGCTTTGGCTAGATTTAAAATAATATTTTCAGGGTTCACCGTGTGCTTTCTGAAATCATTTCTTATGTTACGGGTAATATGGTCAGATGTATTTGTAGCGGGGCATCATCTTGAGGTCCGCTTGTAAACATTCCAGGTTTACATTCAAGTCAATCAGGGCACAATCTTAACCAACTTTCCAGCACTGACATAGCTGTGGGCACATTCTGCATTCTGCAGTGGAGTAGTAGTCTCAGAAACCTACTTGAGGTAAGAGTATACCTTGGAGCTGCATTGCCCATATCCTGGTGCTGGAAAATTGGTTAGGATTGTGCCCTAAGTGTATTTGAAGAGTACCTAAATTCTACTTCGTAAATTTATACCAATGTGATCAACGCCCTGTTTTGAACAAAAAGCTTTGGTTATATGTTTGACCTGTGTCCCAAAGACCCTGTAAAGGAGCCAAAGATGTGGCCAAAAATGTAGCTCGTCCATGAGAAATAATCATATGGTATGGGAAGCATAGCAGAAGACTGACCATTCACTATCCCTAAATTTTGCTGCTGATATGCTGGAATTTGAATGTGTTATTCTATAGTGTAAAGAGCAAAAGAAGGCTAGGCCATGGTTTGACTCCATTTTGTCAACATGACTCCATTTCATGGGAAAGAGCTGAAGCTGCTAAAATACCAGCTGGTGGTAATCAGCTCACTTCCGACGTAATCAGGAGGGTAATTTCCTATGTGCCTTGCTTTCTTCAGGGAGGTGTGAGGTCATAGCTGGGGTCAGGGACACTGAACCACCAGATTGCCATCAGGAAGGTTCCATCCAGCTAGTGCTGCAATCAGGAAGATTCCGCACAGCTGAGACCCATCACTTAAGTTGTTTATGTAACTTTTTCTGACCATTCTGTGACCTCCGAACGTTCCATCACCCCTATCAGGAAATAGCCAATCTTTATCCTGATTGTGCTAGAGGGGTATAAATATACCCAGTTCTGGGGTACAAAGCAGCCCACATACCATCAAGACACATCAAGACACCATCAGACCTTCAAACCTACAGATGACCTTCTCCAAGCCTGTCCAAGATGCCCAGCATGGACCTGCTGCCTGCTTGGACCAAGAAGGAGGTGAACCAGCAAGGCTAGCAACCTTGCAGGTACTAGGACCTAGTTTAGAGTTAGGCATATAGTTGTCTTGTTGTTTTAAGGTGTATCTTAGTTAAGTCTCTGATAGTTCTTTTAAGCATTTCCTAGTTTTGGTAACTGCTTGTTTTCTTAATAAATTATAGTTAATCTATAAGCTTTATTTGTGGTTACTTGGAACCAGACTAAATTCAGTTTTGCTGCTTGGGCACTCTGTCAGTTTAAGTTAAACTTTATAGCTTCGGGATAGATCCCTGTAGTTGGGGCTAGTTTAGCCTGTGGATTTAAACGTTAAGAGTTTGTTCATAGCTCTTTGAGGCTGTAACTCTTAGCTGTGGTCCCAGGCTGGTAGCAGAGGATGTGTGCCATGCTGCCTTGGCTTGTAAGTGCTTAAGGACACACTCTGCTGAATGTTCACAACTCATATGGGCCCTGGGCAGATTATAGGGCATATGAGCCTGTGAATTATATATAGCAATGCAAATTAAACAAGCTGGCTGTTTGGCAATCATTTCTTGTCCTTCCTATTTATTCATATTTGGTACTGTTTGAATTTTTTTTTTAAAAACTGCATCATCATCATTATCATCATGGAGGAGGACAGAGGCATCATCCTACCGGAACGGGGCGGTACCCCGTTCGGTGGTTCCAGGGAGAGCGGGAACGGAGCAGCAGCGTGCAGCAGACTCCGCGCGCTGTTTTTGCCCTCCCACCCACCCCTGCGCCTGGATCGCTCTGTAAGAGAGTTCTTCCAGGCGCAGGGAGGCATTGCCGGGTGCCGCAAGGGGGCGGGGAGCTACAGCTCACCCGTCCGTCCCCGCAGCGTTCCGGATCCTGGCGCCAGCAGCGTTCCAGTTGCTGGCGCCAGTGAATGACGTCACTGGAGGAGGGGGAGAAATGTGTTAAAGGTTCTTCTTCTTTATTCTGCTTATTCTGAATACCAAAAGTTTTCAACAGCACCTTATACAAATCAATAAAGAATACCAGCTTTACCAGACTTGACTTCTAGGGTGACTTTTAGCACACTTCGGATAATGCCAGTGTTTTCACTGTCTTTGTTCACAGTAAAACATCCGAGACAAAGAAGACAATTGTGATTAAGCATAAGCTGAAGGGTGAGGGCCTTAAGCTTTTAATTAGAACTGCTTAATGTGATTTCTTTCCCACTAAGTCTGGAATATAAATCAGCAGAGAGAAAGGTTGAGAGTTTGGTTTCCTAATGAAATATGGCTTCTCTTCAGCACCGAGTAATCATAACTATTATGATACATTAACAGTCTGACAGGTGGCAGCAGGAAGCAAGACTCTTGGAGACGGAGTCTGTGGAACCAAAGGGATTTGACAGCTCTGATATCAACTCATTATTAGCATATCCAGACAGCAGCCACAAATTTAGCAAGCCAGTCCAGCAGATTTAATACAGAAAGCCTAGTCAGATGTCACCCAGAGAAGGGTCAGAACTGTGAACAAGTAGCAATGGACAAATGGTGATAAAAGGCCCTTGAAAGAAAGCATTCTTTCTGTACTAAAACTTGGTCCATGTTGTGGGGTCATCATATAATGTACTCCCTCATCACACAATCCACATCATACTGTATCTTTTTTGTTCAAGAAGGCTATTGGATTGAGACAAATCCATGGAATAGAGATCTAGAAACAGTTATGAATCATGATAGTAAATTAAAGATCCATGATAGATGCATACTGTGTACAAAATGCTGGCATGGGAAGAGCAAAGATGGCCTCTCCTTGCATTCAATGTATGGGAATGTATACAGGCGTGCCCCAGTATCCACTGATTCAGTATCCATGGTTTCAGTTATTCACGGATACCATGGATACTGGGATGCCTATTAAAAAGATAGGGGAACATCAGTGGTTTTGCTGCAACAGGTAGAAAGATTTATTTAATGTTCCCCTATCTTTAAAAAGTTGTCCCCAGTATCCATGGTTTCAAGTATCCACGGGGGGGGGGCAGTGGATAGCAGGGCATGCCTGTATAAAGAGAAGGACAGACTATAGCAGTGGTTTAACTATTTAGCATTGGGACTCACTTTTTAGAATGATAATTTGTTGAGACCAACTGGAAATGATGTCATTAACCTGGATGTAATGTCATGGCCGGAAGTGACATCATCAAGCAGGAAAAATTTTAATACCCCCATGCAACAAAATCAAATCAATCAATCAAGTAAGTAAATAAAAAGTTTATGATCAGTATACATTTTAAAATGTATTAAAAATAAAGAACCCTCCTAAACCTCCCAAGCAGTTGTTGATCTGTTTGAAAAAAATTCCCCAAACTTCCCAAAGGCTGCAATCCTATCTACGCTTACCCAGGAGTAAGCCCTATTGACTATGATTCTTTAAAGCATATACATAGTAGCCTCTTAAAAGTACAGATCTGTAACATTTCCCTAAATGAAGCCACATACCATCATAGCATCAAGTTTAATATATTAAAAATAACATACACATTGACATGAATGGGGGAACACCTGAAATTGGATCGCAAACCCACCAAGTGGGTCACAACCCACAGTTTGAGAAATGCTGAACTATAGGATAAGAATTAGAGGTGTGCTCAAAACAGGGCTGGTTGTTGAGACTTATGTGTTACAGGTCCTGTAGTGGTAAGTTATTTCTGATGGGGGCGGGGGGATCGGTTGTCGCTTGAAGGGATGCTCACAGAAGTAAGAAATCATTTGGAGGAAGAAAACTTATGTGCCTTTCTGTATAGCAATGATAAATTTTGGGGAAAGCTTTGCTCTGCAGGCATGGGATATGGCAGGAAAATTTCTGCTTGTTACTTGGCTGAGGAAGACAAGGATCCCTATGTGGACAAAAAAACAAAACAAAACTCTGTTACAGTCCAATCCTGGGCATGTCTATTCAGAGGTAAGCCTCATTGTAGTAAATGGAGCTGACTCCCAGATAAGTGTGGATAGGATTGCATTTTGTATCTGGGGAAAAAAAAAACCTGCTTTAAGGGGCTAAAATTAGTTTAGCCTGTGAAGAAAGCTGAAATTTAGAAGACTGAATCACAAGAGAGTCACCAACTTATTTGACAGGCTCTTAGTGGTCCTCAATAGTCACTTTAACTGGGGGAGGGTTCTTAGTTGTAATTTGTTATTTTGAATCTAAATAAGAACTTACTACTTTTTTACTATCTACAATTTCTGTTAAAATTTTAAATAAAATAAAAGGGGCAGGAGGCATTGAAAATTCAGGGCGCAGTTGTAGCCAACTTTTCCAGCAATAGGGTAAGGGCAATGCAACTCCAAGGTAAGGGAACAAATATTCCCTTACCTTGAGGAGGCCTCCATGACTACTACTCCATTGCACAGAAGCTCACACAGAAGAACCTCCCCAAGGATTGTTCCCCAAGAACAATAATGATTACAGACAATTATACCCTGGCTGTATGCTTCATATACATGATACTGTAGAAATAAAGCAGAAAGAAGAAATAGGGAGGCTCATTTTTGCAGGGGAAAACAGAGGAGAAGCAGGAAGAAAAATGCTAACAAAAATAAAAAGAATGACATAATGGCGATTGAAATTTGTAAGATCCAGAACCAACTGCAGCAGAACCAGTGAGCTGAAAAATAATATATTTGGGCCCAGTCTGAAACTCAGGAATCTGCCATTCTCTAACAGTGCTTGAAGGAAGACCCTGATAGAAGAAGAATGTTAAGCTATAGTAGGGCAAAGTCCAAGCCTGAGAATAGTTTTTTTATTTTTTATTTTTTAAATGTTGCAAGATTCTACCTACCTGGCTGAAATTTGAGCTCAGGGTTAAGTTTTGAAGAGGTAGGTAAGTTTGACAGAACAGGGTTAATGCTTGTGGATGGGGCAGTTTCTAAATCTTAACAAACTGCAGATTGTGCTTGTTGATACAAAAAGGTTGGTACTGGCAGGCTTGCTCACTCTTTAATTAAAGCCTCCAAGTACTTCTGTCCAGCCATTAAGAACAATAAAAGACTTCATTAGCTAGAACAACAGCCTATTCAGTCCACATTCTCAAGCAATTACAATGGCAATTGACTGTGCATGCAAACAAGACTAATTATCCACAGAGTACTCACCTCCCTGTGGGAAGAACTGAGAGTAAATCTCTTTGAAGTTCTCTTCATTAACAATCCCACTGGGACATTCCTACAGAAAATGGCAAAGAACACACATAACCAACATGCCTATGTACACAGCTGTAGAATCAGACTAATATTCATGCCAAATTATGATCCTTAAAAAAAGTATAAATATTCAGGTATATTTATTCAGAGACATCAAAAATGTGGTATGCTCAAGAAATTATTGGCCATAGTACAGACATTGAATTTATTCTGACTTTTGATGGACCAATTGTATAGCTGGGCCAGTTGGTGCCTGGGGCTGGGATGACACAATGGCTCACGTACCTGCTCTGTCACCCCCTTTCCCATGCATGTGGGGCCCTAGCCCCAGAAACTGCTCCATTTGGAGCTGCATGGAGATGAGGGCAGGAGAACCACCTCTGCCACATGACCATAGTAAGCACTCTCACTGCTTCCCACCCCCAGGTGGATATGGCAGAAAGTTACCACCCCGCTGTGGCTCCAGTTTAGCTACACCACTGTGGTGCACTCCCCCTCCATTGTTGGAAACAACGAAGAAACTTTTTTCTAGAAGGACTATTGCATTCAATCAAGGGGTCTGTGTAAGTATGCAATGCTTCTTCTGTGAGTGGAAGGAACATCTGACAACATACCGCTGGGTACAAGTTGATTTCCCTTCCCCATCTCTCTTTCCAAAAGGCTCTTATTTGTAATGTACCTCATGCATTCCAGGAGAATGTCAATCTTCTCAGACACCCACCCTCCCCAAAATATGTTTTCAGTTATTCTACTTATTCTTCCTGAAATTGCATTGAACGTACACAGCAAAAAGTGGAACTTTAAAAACAACAACAACAACAATTTTAGTCATTGAAAAAAAAGTTTATATAAACTTTTGTACATGAAGTATATAAACTATTAACTTTATATATAGATGCCAGGAACGCTCAGAGCTAATTGTGTGAGTGTCATGAAGTTGGTCACTGTTTTGTTGTTGGCTACTGATTTGTTTGGTGACCTGACCTATATTTGTTTGGTGACCTGACCTGTACCTATATTACAATTAATACTATATATACTCATGTATAAGTTGAAAAATTTATGCATTAAAATTGCCCAGAAATCCTGACATCAACTTATACATGGAATAATATAGTAATGCATTGAGTCACATGGTAGGCAGAGGAAGGCCCTAGACCTCCGATGGAGTAGGCAGGCTGTAGAACAGGGCTGTAACTCCCCCACATGTTGCTTATTATGCACAAGGTAAATGCACTGAGTCACATGGTGCAGAACAAGGCCCTAGAGCTGTGATGGTGAACCTTTTGGGCTTTCCATGTAAAAAATGCCTCAGGGTGCAACCCTAGTAAGGCCGACATAGCAAGGCCATATCCCAAGGCCCATTAGGAGGCAGCAGCACCAATGTGCAGGACAAGGGGAGGTTTTCCCCTTGCACCCATGTAAGCCCCAGTCACCCCTATGGGCCTGGTCCGATCTACACCTGCTGTTTTGCAGGCACAGAGGAACATGGACAGGAGCAGCCCAAATCGGGGCCGCCCTGGCCAGGAACAGGCGTTAGGATTTGGCACTACGGACATCCTGTGTCACAACCCCCGTCTCCGCCCACTGCACCGCCCAATTACGTCCCCGGAACGTCTCTGGAACGCAGACAGCATTCGCTGTCTCGGCACATTTGCGACAGCATTTGGCTGGTGCAAGAGCGCAGCGCCGGCACTAAAGGGGGTATAGGATTGCGCTGCCCCTTGACTCTGCTGGCGTGTCACTCTCCACCCCCAACAAAAGAGAAACAATGATTTACATAATACATTATAGTTAAAAGTACCAGAGCCCTGGAAAAAGCAGAGTTGGCTGAATGCAGGTCTTGGTGGAAAGCAGATCTGCCAAAGTCTTTGAGATCCCTGGCCCTGTGTGTTGGGTGCTCATTAAATCTGAGGCCTGGACTGATTTAAGCTTGGAACAGACACAGGCTGGGCTGACAATTCTCACCTTAGAGTGCAAACTTGTAAACAGCATTCCAAGTTCAGGGCTTTCTCTTGTCTACAATGGAAACAGCCTGCAGTGACTTCTATGAATTCACTGCTGTGTTCCAGATAAGGGGAAACTACACAGTTCCACTTCTGAACAGAGAGGTTAGTTGATGAAAAATGACATTGAATAGCTGGAGAATAATGATAAATAGCCAGAAGGTCACCAGCTCTGAACTATATTGTGATATTTTCTCTCGAATTTCATGAATTTTGTCCATGTCACAGGGGGAAAAAAAAACTTTGACATGCTATTGTACTCCCCACTGCATTGCTATGGGCATCTTCCTTCTTTTTCATCTCATGGCACACGGAAAAGGAGCTAAAATTGTCAAGACATACCATCAGTTTTTTGACAATTGACAAGGCACACCACACTGCCGGCCAGGAACTTACATCCCCCAATTGCCCTACTAGTATAGGGCCAAATAGCCAAATAGCCCTCCCCAAATGTCCATGGCACATCTACAGACCATTGGCAGCACACCAATGTGCCATAGCACAGTGGTTCAAAGTCGCTGTTCTAATACAATCCAGCCTCCAGGCCATGACTGGTGTGCTTCCATTGCTTTAATTAAGAACTAGTTGCCACGGAAAAGTGACATTCAGTAGGCTGGGAGACAGGAGAATCCTCCTTGAGCACACCGGAGTAGTGTTGAGGACATAAAGGGCACTTCAATAAGGTTAGTGACATTTATCAGGAAAGGAACAGGGTCCAGATATCTGTAGTTATCACTGGAGTACACTCAGTAGCTTAGCCAGAGTGGGGGTGGTGGTACACTAAGTATTACAGAGACTCCAAAGCGCTGTGAAAGCAGCCCCTCGATGTTGGAGCCATTTCAGCTGATGAAAGCAACTTGGAAGCATGCAAGTGTGTTGCTGTTGCCACCCAGAATGGCTCCAACAGCAAGGGGCAGGGGCCACTTGCACAACATGATGACGCACCTGCAGTACTTAGTGTACTGATCCCCTCTGGCTACAGTACTGAATGCACATATTGTGGAATTCACAGTGAATCAGAAAGTTCCTCTTCAAGCAAAACCTCTTCCTTTTGGCATCTTCCTCCTGAATGCCAAAAGAAGTGAAAGACGACAATTTCTCAGAGGGGTTTTGCACATCACCATAGCCGCTGTTTTGGTTTAAACATTCCCATCCACTTCAGGTCCAAATAGCAACAAAAACACATAGGTTCACTTTAGCCTTTTTATCCTCAAATATTTAATTGCCTGAATGATATAAGTCACGTTACAGGCATAGCATGGTTTTCCATTCAACTCATTCACTGATAGTAGTGATAGGAAGCCAAGATCTGGCTCTAATGATGACTGATTCCCAGCTTCCCAATGACCAAATAAGGGGTGAAACTACATGTTACATTAAGCCTGTTATGAACTGATGGGTTTAACACTGGAAAGCAGGTAGATAAAAAAAAGGCAGCATTGGGGGCTCCAATCTGGCTTAGGACCACAGCGTGCAATGGAGGGGGGAGCAGGGTTGCTCTTCCAGTGCTGTTTTCCTGTTGACAATTCCCCTTGAACTGACTATTTGCAGCAAATACAAGAACTATTTGTTCTTGTGCCAATTGCAGACCGAATATGAAAATAAGGCAGCCAAATTCATGCTGGCACAGTTTTAGAAAGATGATGCTGTCACCACGTTGTTTCAATATGGCAGTGCATATAAAATGACAATATGCTGAATTCATAAGCAAACAACTTGGCAAGAAAGCCATCTAAAGGTCCTTTACATTTTGGAATATTAGTATTCTACATACACATTGCAACTAAATAGAAGAACCTGGGGATAGAATCTAAGTTCCACTTTATTGTAATTTTTTTGTATTTCTGAGACACAAGAGGGCAGCAATGTGCTCAACAAAAGACTTAACACAGGCATACAATTTTCTTACATCCATATTGCAAAATCATAATCTATAATCACCATAAACAACTGGATATACACAAAATCTGGGTTAGGAGGAAAGAGCCCGGCACCTGCTCCATATCTATGTATTCTGGATATAGATGAGTGTACCGCAAGCCAAGTACACGAACAGCCCAACCCTATCTAAATCACAGCATAGCGATGCAGTTGTGCTGTCACAGGCTAAGCTGTATTCCCTGGGAGTTCTTTGGCTGCAGGAGGTCTCCTTGATGTAAAGGGACATTTGATCTCTTACTCTGGAATAAGACCCAGCAGCTGCAATGGGCCAATTCTGTGCCAGTGACATTGCTGGCACAAGTTGGCATTGATCCATGCAGGCAGGTTAGGCCTGAGAAGGCCTGCAGCAGGTCCCAGGTACGTCTGTGAAACCATCTTGTCTGAGATCCTGGAGACCTGCCAGCAGTCAGTGTAGATTCTCCTGAGCTAGAGGGACCAATAGTCTTCCTCAGTATAAGGCATGCTCATATATTCATATATTAGAATGATTGACATTTTGCTGAGTGTTAAGCAATGGGGGTCTCTTCTAGCAGAACTAATGACAGCCATCTAATTCTAGGCCGACAGTCAAGATTTGTTGCTGTTGCTGGCAGCCTTTGCTTAACTTGGTTGTGCTTTTTTTTTTTTTTTTTCATTACAGGCAACATATCTATGACAATGGTTCCTAACCTTCCTGGGTCATGACACCACCACAGCCCTTTCTTCCCAGCTTAGTTGGGTGCAGCCATCTTGGATCTCACAAAATCTTATGAGGTCCAAGATGGCGGCACCCACATCTCATGAGATTTTGCAAGATCCAAGACGGTGGTGCTCAGGCAAACACGTAGGAGGAGACAGTGGCAACATGCCATGGTGTCCCTGTGAGTGTGCCACAATGCCCTAAGGTATTGCGATGCACACTTTGGGAACCCCTGATCGCGCTTGTGTGTGTGTGTGTGTGTGTGTGTGAGAGAGAGAGAGAGAGAGAGAGAGAGAGAGAGAGAGCACAATTCTAAACTGGAGTTAGGCCGGCATAAGCTAAACCAGCAAAGTTTGGCCAGCACAAGGGTCACTGTAAAGCACGTTTGGACCACTCTCCGAGACAGGAAGAATGGTGCACATCTGTGTGCTGGCCTCTGACTCCGAGAGTGGTCCAAACATACTTTAAAGTGTCCCTTGTCCTGGCCAAACTTTGCTGGCTTATTTTATGTCAGCCTAACTCCAGTTTAGGATTGCGTCCTCTCTCTCTCTCTCTCTCTCTCTCTCTCTCTCTCTCTCTCTCTCTCTCTCTCTCTCTGCGTGAGAGAGTTTAGTGACAAGAGAAAAATAAAATAAAACTGGGCTTTTCTCCCCAGAAGCATCGAACCACTTCATTACATTTAATAACATAGCTTCTTCTAACATTTCCCTGTTAGGGTATCATGACCTTCCAGGACAAGATACATTTCTATTTTTAAAAGATGACATCCTGATATCAGGAAAAAGAGGGGGGGGGAAAGAGTGAGACAGAACCTACTTTTAAAATGATTTGCCCAGACTAGTAGGTATCAAGACAGCTATATGACCTGTCTGAGTCAAGGTTAAAACACATGCTTAGCTTTTATCCTTATAATACATGGGATTTAAAAAGTGCTTAGCCTGACTATAACAGATCTTTTATCTTATATATACAGCAGTTATCTGATAGGTTTTCCTGGAAATTGAATTAGTGGATACTGAATCATTGAGCCTATGGGAAATATGGGATTAGGTTCTGGGGACCCTCTTCCCCATACACTCTATGAACTTTATGAACCTGAATCTTACCTTGAAGTCTATGGGGCTGGGTGATACTGAGGATTCATCAACATCTCCAACATCTGATGTCTCCTCTTCCATGCTGGCTATCCCTTGATTCATTGAAGGTTGCTGGCCCAACAATGAGGCCTCAGAGTTCAGCAGTGGGGAAGGGGTTGCTTTATCATTCCTCCTCCTCCACATGACTCTTGCTTGCCCCAGAGCAGCCCTCAGGTAGCCTTCCAGAGACCAGGGCAGTGAAGGTCCAACAATTACCCCAATCCTCTCCCCACTTCTGCCATACGCTGTATAGACTACTCTTCCTCTCCCCTCTGCACGGGGCTGATGTTGCCTTCTGTTTGCGAGGAGACAACTCCTCCTCCTGCAACCTGTCTCACCCCTGCCCACCTGCCTGCTTGTATCTGTGCTGAGTTGACAGAGGAAGAGGAACAGAGAATTGTTTACTAAACAGTTGCAGTAGAAACACAGCCGGAGGAGTTTTTCAGCAATTTTCAGCCTCTGTGCTCCAAACTCCCACAGTACTACTGTGGACTGTTCTCAGCACACCAATATGCTGCAGCACACCAGTTGAAAATCACTGCATTAGTAAAAGGAAAATATATATATATTCTTAGCATTGTCTTCTGCAGAACCCTGAAATTAAAACAGCTCCATAATGGACAGGTGTGCCCTTAGCACTCAGCCTCCTTTCCATTGATTAGCTCAGCTCAGCTTTGGTGAGCTGGGTGGGCCAACCCTATATCTCTGGTATGGTGGCTGCTGCAATGAAATTCTGACATCCGATAATCAGGATCCTCTCCTCCCCAGCAGCCAAGTCAAAGCACAATCCTTGCAGCAGAAATCAGAGCTAGTGTAGCAATATTGCCAGTCTGTTCCACAATTTCCCTGGCAACTCCATCACAGCCTTGGTGTCATATAAGAGACCCTGGGTTCAATGTTTTGCTTTGGTTTTTCAGGATGGGAAAAGCCATGCAGACACCCAAACCAATGTAGAGCTCTAGCTATTCACATGGATGAGGCTATTTCAGACAACTGAAGCCAACGCACCTCAATATGCTTTTCATACCTCCCTGTACTGCTACTTCATTTAGATGTGCCTCCTTCATATTGACTTGTTTTGTCAGTAACCAACACAACAGCATGATCCTGTTGGTGTCAATTTCTTGTCTTCTCCTGTTGCAAAAAAATCACAATCCTATTCCACTCAGTATGCAAAGCTCAAGGAAAAGATTAATCTGCTTATTAATGCTTGCATTTAATAAAGCAGGAAGATTTCAGTTCAGGTGATCTGACCTTATGGGCTAAATACAGACTGCAGCTCTGTATGCATTGATATGTGGCATACTTTAAAGGAAACATTTCATTTCAATGGGACCATACCAACCTAAGGGCTTGGTTCTCTCAGGGCTGTTAATTTTCACCCTGTATATGTGGTCATACTGATTAACTACCCCATCCTCTTAATCATAGTCTTCAATTAGCTTAAAGCAAAATATTCCCAGATCCTAGCAATTAAAATATAATTTCAGCTGCAATAATTCCACCGAAGTTTGCATTCAAAACAGTTCCTGGAGCAAAGTGAAGATTAATTATTTTATTAACTGAACTATCTTGCTGCTTTGCACGAGTGATGCAAGCTCCAGTTTATTCTGTGTCAGGCATCTGGAGAACCTCTGATGGGAAAAAATGCCTGTCTACTAAGAAGCTCCATTGAATTCAATGGGACTTACTTGCAAACAAGTGTGGATAGGATCATAGCCTCAGTACAGCATACAGCTGGCTTCTGCCCCAAATCCAAAGAACCTTTTGAAAGAGCTCCGGGCCAGAAAGGTACATTTGGACTGAATACAATGCGAGTACTTCCAGAGTACAGGTTGGTTCTCAGCATTGGCAAGGGTTATGTTTTTGGAACCCCCCGCAGATGCCAAAAACCACGGATGCTGAAGTTGGACTGTAATCTTGCTGCTGTAAAAATGTTCCATCTCTCTTCACCATAAAACTGCAGAGCGAGACAAGTTGCTGAACTTTTCCCTCCATAAGTTAATAAAACTTACATTTCTTGAACAACAAAACAGCTGTAAATAACTTGGCAAACCATCTGACTTAAACAAGAAGCCCAAGTATGTCAAACTCTGTTGGGTGATTCCAGTGTGTTCTTGTTCTTTCGGCGCTTGCTCATCGCTTCAGCAGGGGATTCTTAAGAACAGCAAGGGAGGCAGGAGCTGTAATTAAGCTTAATGTAGCAGAACCAAGAGTTCCAATTGGCAGTACGAATTCTGCTGCTACAAACACTTTAGTAGTCACACAGGGCACAAGGGGGTAGGGGGGCAGAGAGAGTCTGTACTCACGGCTGCTGTGTCTTGCTTCTGGAACATTTGTTTCCTTCTCAGCCCCCAAGCCAGAGTTGCCTCCTGGTGTTCCTTTACTAGATAAATTACTTCTACTTTTGAAAGCTTAGCTGCTGTTTCTTCTGTCAACCCAAGGAATCAATCTCACATATGCCTTTACATAAATGTATGGATGGAAATAGTTTGTCAGTGGTTCCAAAACTGAGCCATGGCTCTCTGAGGAGCCACAGAAACCAGCCAGGGGACCCCTGGAATCCTGAAAAACCCACTGCCTTATACAATGTATAGAATTATAGCCTTAGTGGGGAGCCATGGCCAATGGCCCAGTGGATCATAAGACCCACCATAAGACCCACCATGTCGCCATATGGACCCACCATGATCATAAGACCCACCATGTGGCCATATGGCCACATCCTAAGCCCATCAGCGAGGTTGCGTGGCCCCTATTTGGGCTGTGCGGTCTCCTAGAACAGTGATGGCGAACCCGACACGTGTGTCAGAGGTGGCATGCAGAGGCATTTTGACTGACACGCCAAGCCAAGGAAGCAGAGGGGCACGTGCAGGCTAGCAATCAGCTGCGGCCCCGCTGGAGCTGCCGGCGCTTAAGACTTGCCTCCCTGAGCCGCTGCTGGTGGGGAGCAGAAGAGCCACCACCACCCCTCTCCCAGACAACCATGGGCTGCTCTCAGTCCGGGGTGAAAATGTGTGTGGGGAGGGGAGCAGGTAGGCTCGCCAGCACATAGCTTTCTTTTCAGAGGGGGGGAAAGGCACGGAAGAGGGAGCCAGAGGGGAGCTATTTTGCAGAAGCAGAGGAGCAAAGGACGGAGCAGTTGTCTGCAGAGGCAGGCGTGGGGGAGGCTCTGGTGAGTGGCTGAGGTGTGTGTGTGCATGCGCGTGTTGAGAGGACTTCTGTGGACGTGCCTGTGCAGTTCTTTGCTTGTGAGCAGCTAGGGCTCTCCCTGGGTTTGCCTTGTCTTGCTGTCCCAAGGAGTGGGGCAGGCGGGCGAGTGAGTGGGGGGGAGGGCTGGGGTGCCTGCGCCTGTGCAGGGAGTCAGGGACACAAAGAGAGGTGGGAGGCAACGAGGCAAGGCGAACAGCAGAAAACAAAAACAAAATCAGAATTACTGTTGCTGGCCTCTCTCTCTCTCTCTCTCTCTCTCTCTCTCTCTCTCTCTCTCTCTC